>JAMKCF010000023.1:1246568-1668607 GCA_023634235.1 Pisaster brevispinus | reverse complement strand
TGTGAGTAAGGGTTACAAACTGTATATGAAATCAATTTTTTAAACATTATTTTGTTACACATCCAACAGCGCAAGCACCAATTATAGGATGGTGTTTAGGAAGCGAGAAGAGATGTTCAGATTTAGATGTGGGTGGAAGATCCCAAATGGGAAAACCCATGCAATGTCAGGAAGGGACTGAAAACCCAGATTCACATGCAAGGCTCCTGGTCTGAGGTGTGATTTGAACCTCGGTCTAGAGATGTGAAAGGCAGGGAAAGAAACCACTGAGCCAACCTAATCCCTGAGGTTTGAATTACTTGCCTCTCGCCATGGCAGCTTCTGCTGTTCTAGTTAGGTTTGGTACTCTTTTTTGTGTGTGGTTATGCTCTACTCACATCCATAGAAATAAGTGATATTTTTATATCACTGACGATTCATACCCTCAGCCCAATAGGCTGAAAGGATTATTGTTGTAATGTCTACGACATCTGTTCATCCAGCGTTTGATCCGGACAGGAACTTGAGTTAGAGAATCACATTGGGACTTGCCACTTGGGTAGGGGATTGCCCTTGGGGAAAGGAAAGTTAGGATTGCTTGGGGGATGAAAAGGTCAAAGGTCACATTGGTGAATTGTAGCTAAATTGTTTCTGGGCTGTAAATCCAGTTAGAAGTGACTTTTGGACTTGTAACTAGGGTGGTGGTTTGTTCTTTGGGAAAGGAAAGTTTTGGTTGTTTTCAGGGGTTGGAAAGGTCAGAGGTAGGTCATGGTGGTGAGTTGTAGCCAAATGGTTTCTAGACCGTAACTCCAGTTAAGTGCCATTTGGACTTGTAACTTGGGTTTTGGGCTGCCATTAAGGAAAGGAAAGATGGGATTGTTGTAGGCAGTTCAAAGTTCAAAGGTCACAGTGGTGAGTTGTAGTTAAATGGCTTTTGGACTGTAACTGCAGTTAAGAGAGGCATTTTGACTTGTAACTTGGGTGGGGGTTTGCCTTTTGGGAAAGGGAAGTTTGGATTAGGTAGGTCATGGTGGTGAGTTGTATAGCCAATTGGTATCCGGATCATCCAGTTAGAAGTGCTATTTGGACTTGTAAATTGGTTGGGGATTTCCATTTGGGTAAAAAGTGGAGATTATTTGGGGGATGAAAAGGTCAAAGGTCTAGATCAAGCTGGTGAGTTAAAGTTAAAGGAACATTACAGGATTGGTAAGAAAAAAAATCGTCTAAGATCACAGATTTACATAAAACTTACACGGTCTAATGATGATGATAGTAGAAAACATCCCTTGAAATATTTCTGTTTGAAATGTCATATTTGATGAGAAATAAATAAAACTAATTTCCCGTTTGGAGTTTATCGCTCATGTCATCGCCACACACACAAAACGTACACGCAGCAAGTGACAAATTTTCAAAAGAAGCAAAACGTATCTTGCTATTTTTTAAATGTGTGACACTATCTTAGAACAAAATGTTTACAAGAAGAAAGAGTATACATTATTTATTCTGTTCAAATAAGTTTGTCCAGTTAAACCTTCCGGTTAGTGCATGAGTTTACCATTTTAGAAAAATGCGTTGGATTTTTAGAGTTGACACTGCGGAAGTTTTGACACGGACGTTTTAGCAACGGCTGTTTTGAAGCTGTGAAATAACTTTTCATTGGTATGAATTTCAACTAAAAAATGAAGTTGGAAAAACTTGTCCAATCAGAAAATTGTTAGAGCAGTGTGTTGATCAGGATGTACAAATGTACACTTCCCAAATCCGTTTTGGACTAAGCAATCGGCCGTCGGGTTGCAGAAATCAGGTAGACTTTAGGAATTTCTCCATACAAAATTGACCAAGACTGGACGTAAAACCCTCAAAATGACGTGGCAACATATTTTCTGAATGTAAAATAAATATGACATGATGAAGGAGTAGATATTCAGGATTATTTTACCGTTTTGGACTAGTTTGTACGATAAAGGGTTCCAGAGATATGATTGCATTTATCCACCAAAGTTGTGTTTTCCAGGTAATTTCTACACTGTAATGAAGGCGCACACGAACCAGCGAATGTATTCAACAGAAAAAAAATTCATATGACCATCCTGATTGCACGGAGGTAGAAAATTTACCTCCATGCTGTTTGCAACACACATGCCCACACACGTGCAGTACGAGTAGGAAAGAGAGCCTTATTATTTATGCGGATGACCCTTCGGTGGCCTTTCAGTAACAACCGCAAACAGCCACCTCCAAAGCCCGATTAGGAACGAGTATATCAACGGCTGTCCGTGCTGAAACGCATGAGGGCGATATTCAAAAATCTATCCAGGGAAATTTGCAAGCCTCGACCATGCCTGGATATTCAAATGATTTCATGCAAATGTGTAATCGTTTTTTCACTATTTTCTCGTGACCCAGATGGCCGATCGATCTCAAACTTCTACAGGTTTGTCAGTTTATGTATATGGTGGATTACATAAAGTGCTTACACTGCCAGCAACTGTTTTGTTAGCAAAAACCAATCCTGTAATGTACCTTTAACAGATCAAATGTCAAGGTTTCAAGCTTGGGTGTAGGAACACGGCTAGTTGTTATCTTTGGTTAGCTAAAATGTACGAAGGGCTGGGATGGGGGTATCAACAGGATTGCTGTTATATTACTTTAACAATTTGAATTTTTGTTTTCAAATTGCAGAACTTGACAAACACATTTCAAGCAACTGTTGCAACTAATGGTCGTCAGGGATACACTATTTTCCAATATAAAGTTGGGCACATGCTTTGGGACTTTGATGTGCTTCCATTTCCAGATGTCGTGATTGGATTCAAATGCCCTAATGGAGAAACCACCTACATCAATGACCCTGATCCACAAGACTCATTTGACATCCATAAGAGGCCAGACATGTATGTTGGTAACACTAACCAATCAGGTATCTGGGCATACAGGTTGGATTCCAACACAGACACCTACGTCAATCCTGAACAAGAATGTGACCAATGGCAAACTGCTCAGCCAGACCCATCATCTTGGATGCCTACTGATGATTGTCCATGTAGTCACAATCAAGCGATGCTTGATAGTACATATGAGTTACTAAATTTGACTGATTTGGGTATTGATGAAGCTGTATCCTTTAGTTGGCCCTCATTACCAAAAGGTATGTGTAGCTTATCAAGCTAGGTACAAATTTAGCTTATTGACATTTTGCGTTCTTGTGAAGTACCAATGCATGTCGGTACTAAAGAAGGTGTAAAACACTGTAATCCTCAAGTTTCAAGAGAGTTGTTCTAAGACAATTTTTTTAATACTTTTTTTTTGCAAGTTGATATAAATTTAGAGAAAAGCTTCTTTAAGTGGAGAACCCATATCTAAAGAAACCCTATAAGCTTTTTGTTTATGTATCATGCCAACGGTTTGGAACTGAGTGACATTGTAAATGAATAATTACTTGGTACACTCTTTTTCTCATTATTACACTACAGATTGCTATTATCGTACATTTTTGGCAAGTGGTTCGCCGGGATTACTGTGTTGCTATGACTATTTGGAAGCACTAATGCAGTTTCCAAATAATGTTTTCTTTGGGGCCGTTTCCGAGCGCTATTCATTCAACCCATTCTTTTCCTCTGGCAGTGGTGCATTACAAGATCAATATGACACATGGATTGGTAAGTCAAAATTGTGTACATGTATTACTGCAACAGACAACAACAATTTGATTCATTTTCTTGGTACAAATTGACAAATATCTTACTTTTGATAATCTGGTTGCAAGCAAGAATGCCCTGCTCAAACATTTCAAGCAGAAGCTGCATACAAAAATGATTTGCCCAGCAGTAGTTCTTAAATAAAGCAAAAGTAGTCTTTCCCTCCTTGGAAATGGGGTAGAAATTGTCAGTAGTCTATTAACACAGTCCCAAGATGTAGTCTGGAAATTTAGCAAATTTACCCTTTTTTTGTATAAACAAATCAGTTACTTTATACATGTACATGTACAGGGTATGAGCATCTGAGGACAAATCACTAATTCATAGACATCCATTACTAAAATCACAAACCCATAGACATCCATTAGTAATTTGGGTCATTTGTTTATGCTGAAGTAGGGCCGGCCATTGTTTCAAAATGCAGAATAATTAACTTTAAAAGAAAAAAATAGATACTTTTGAAACACACAGGCCTCCTTACAGTGACCTTTTTTACGGCTGTTCATAGCACTTTGAATGATTTACATTAATGTGCGGTTTGGCTCTTGAACTGATGATAGGATACATTATCAGATAGGAAACTTGTTCCAGTGGTTGTCATTTGTAGGATTATCCTGTAGTCATAATGAATTCTAAAAAAAATTATTATGAATATGCCAAAAATAATATCATATTACCCAATGGCCATGTAGAAAATGACATGAATGTGATAGAAACGCACACATATGGTGCTGATTCTGTGGACGGCTAATGGGTTTATGTACATGACTCTTGCAATCTTGTACATTTGTACTTGTGACTGAGCATTGAAAGGTCTTCTAATTTATTTTATAAGTTTCTATGCATGGGTATTCAAACCCCCACAGTGGAGTGCCCTTTTGTGCAATAACTATCTAGGATGTCAACATCATGAAAGTTAGTTCCAGATTTAGTTTATCTAAGGATGTTTATCATGGATGTCAACATCCCAAGATATGTTTTCTCGGATAACGACATCCTGAATGTAGGTTTTGACTTCCCTATATAATCCATCCTACTGTCTGGATGTTTTCATCCTGAGATAAGACTCTGGGGTTGTCGTCATCTTACGTATGTGATGTCATCTGCAGTAAATGATCTCATGATCTCAACAAGTTGGTTGGTACTTACGGAACTCCACAGATACATGTTGGTGTGATGAGAGGTTGTTTGATGGTTCACGTGTATTAGTTGGGAGAGTAAATAATTGTGCGTGTATAGTTGTCATGAGTAGTTAGCCTTTTTTGTTTTTTTGAATCAAACTGGAATCTAACTCAATTCACATTTTTAATGACACTGACTGGTACTCAAGTTACTCTGATGAATTATTCAGACTAAACTCTTGACTCGGCCATCTGGACTTGGAATCAATGTTAGTGACTTGAAACTTAAAGAGCAAAGAAATAAATACTATTAACTCAACATAAAACATTTCTTGCTAGGTGTTCATGGCATTGTAAAATGTTTTTTAAGTGAAGAGAAAAGAAGAGAATACCGTCTAGTGAAATAAAAATGTGTCTTTCCAAAAATCTGTTTTACAGAATTTGTTTTCATGATGCAAAACCAACCTAAATAGATTCTTCTCATAGCAAGGAAACCAAACACACTGTGCCAAATCTCACTTTGCCAATTGAATACTTGTTTCTTATGTTCACAGCGTTTGCAAACCTTTTATGCAAGACAACTGACATCCATTCTAGTAGTCTGAATTCATGTGTATTTTAGAACCTCTGACTTCATTGTCGTCTTACTCATGATGTGTTGTTTGCCAAGTGAAGTTTCCCTAGACCCTAGACCATAGTGACTTGTGACCTGAGGTGGAGGTAGACGTGATGTGTTGTTTGCCAAGTGAAGTTTCCTTAGACCCTAGACCGTAGTGACTTGTGACCTGAGGTGGAGGTAGACGTGATGTGTTGTTTGCCAAGTGAAGTTTCCCTAGACCCTAGACCGTAGTGACTTGTGACCTGAGGTGGAGGTAGACTTGATGTGTTGTTTGCCAAGTGAAGTTTCCCTAGACCCTAGACCGTAGTGACTTGTGACCTGAGGTGGAGGTAGACTTGATGTGTTGTTTGCCAAGTGAATTTTCACTAGACCCTAGACCGTAGTGACTTGTGACCTGAGGTGGAGGTAGACGTGATGTGTTGTTTGCCAAGTGAAGTTTCCCTAGACCCTAGACCGTAGTGACTTGTGACCTGAGGTGGAGGTAGACTTGATACTGATGAACTAGACTTGAAGATGGACTCTAAGATAAAGGACTCGAGTACAATTTGTTAAATACAAACCATAATGTTATATTCTTTTTAAAGGATACATTTCTCTGTTTCAGTCACTCAATCTTCACTGAAAACATTTGTTTATGTTGCTTGTCTTTGTTTAGAAAGAGAGGTTTTGCCAAGGTACTACTGCTGCGTTGCATCTTATAAACAAACTTTTTGTGAAAAGTATGAAATTAAACGACCGAAGAAGACATGTAGCACATACATGCCACCAACTCTTGGTGAGTAGATTTTTTATGTTTTCTACTGGAAGTTGTTAAAATTTCTTTTGAGAACAGGTCCAGTCATTTACACTCTTTTCATACACTTTTTTGCCCCCATTATTTATTTTAAAAAAATTAAAATAAAAAAGCTGCATTTTTTTGGGTAGGCATAAAAGGATGTAATGAAAAGTTGCTTGTGTTTGACAATGCAAGTTCAACGAACCAAAAAGTGAAAGGGATGCTGGTAATTAAAGCTGTGTACATGAAAATTTACTCATATTTCCCCCAAAACTGCAGTAGTGACAGTAATGACATTTAAAAAAAATTTGCATGCGATTTGTCATTGGTTGTCAGAATAGGGCCTGATTGAATATGTCGTGAGATGACACAAATCTGTTGGCAAAGTCTGTGGAAGTTTTTAATCACACAGTCTTTATGATACCAGCATGTAGTAATGCATCACTTGTTTGTTCAAAGTTGATCATTCATTTGACAAACTTGTAACAGTTCCCTTCTTGACTTATCCATGTGGATACATAAACCTGTAGATTTAGGGGATCATTATTGATGAGGTCAATCTACCCCAAAGAGTCTTTAGCATACTCTGATGAACTTGACTATCTATCCCTTAATCATTCATAGCTTTTAGAATTTATATTTACAGTTGAAAGGAAATAAAGGATATCAAGCACTTGTCATTTGGAAAGAATAATGTAACTTCAAGTGGCCTTCAGGCCTTGTGTGTCTGGCGACTTGCATAAAAAAAAAATTAAAAAAACACAACAAAAGTTCTTCACACAATATCTTACTTTTGAAACAACACCACAAAAGAGTTGATTGAGAGAGATTGGTTTTCATTCAGATGACTGAGCTTAGAAACTTTGGTGTCACAGAGGATCAACAATATGTTCAACTTTAAGTTCAACTTTGTTTTCACAAAACTAATCTTGCCATCAATCATAGAAGATTTTAACCATGTGTGCCAAATTATGAATCATGCAAACAAAAGCTTACATTAATGCCCTGGACTGGCATTTTCTTGACGAGTCATCACAAGTTTTTGCATGTGTGAAACAATTTAAGCCATTTTGATTGCTTTCCCAGCATGGTGTATAGGTGATCCGCACTACACAACCTTTGATAAAATGCAGTACACTTTTAATGGGAATGGAGAGTTTCAGCTGACATCCGTCAGTGGCAGAGTTTTTTATTTGCGTGCTCGTGCAGAACATTTACAAACAGTAGTGACCAATCCAAATGCCGAAGCCACCTTCTTCACCTATTTTGCCATGACTCATCATCAAAGCAGCAATTATGTAAGTCTATGACTGACTTTTAATGTGTATTTAGCTCAATCCCTCAGTGTTACGTAGACTCAATGGGTTTAAGTAATTATGGTCCACTCACACTCAGATGAGCTCGGAAGTCACAATACAAGATGTTTTGCCAGTCCCTAACTATGAGTTATGTATTTAATACAAATGTTTTAAAAACAAATATTAATTAAATGCATTTCATTCATGTATTGTTGCCGAATATACATATTCAGTGACATTTCGCTTTTCCATTTCACTCAGCTTTGCCTCATGAAATGGAATAGTCCGGATTTCACCTCATATTTATATTCTGCGTCGATGCACTCAGATTCATTCAATATTCATATAATATTGCAAGACCCATATCAAACTCTGTTCTAACACGCTGTTCTAAATTTGCATGTTGCGCTTTGCAGCAAGTCAAGTTTGCTTTAAGAGGCAGGGAAATGTCAAATTCAATTTTGTGATGTACTCATTTTCCAATAAATGGGGTCCTCATGTGAGAGGGGGAAAAAAAAGAAGTATCTGACCTCGTGTTAAAAATAGTCTAAACTGCCATTTCATTCAATACCCTTGCAGTGCAATTATGTCTATATCCAAAACATCCAATGAAATAATCTGAGAAAAATGGGTCTATACATTTTTGTACAGGGATGTTTTGGTTCATCCCTGACTTATTCAGAGTGAAATATGATACATGATGTAATTGGTTTTCAACAACTTATGGGTCTTTACATTCAAGGAGAAATACTTTGCCAGACAAAAATGTCAACTTCAAGGCCATTTTGATTGAATATATTTAAAAGTCAGGATATGGGATGCAGGAGCACTATATATTTGTTTGTATTCCACTCAAGCTTTTGTGATAATTAACAACAAAGGAGTGGCTTAAGTGGACCATCCACCATCATAGGGCTGGTTAGACCAGTTGGAGTTCAAGAGGTTGAAAGTTTTGATCAGGCATCAGCCTGACCCATTTCAAATAAGTTTGGATACATCTTCAAGCAACAGTGAAAGGAAGTTTTATGAATAATGAATTAAGCCACTAAAATGCATTAGTTTCATTAAGAATAGACTCTTCAACTTCTCTGCAGGATATGCAGAGCTGATGTAATAACCAATGTGTCTTTATCAACTGTACATGTAGGAACCGTATTTTCCTGCGTATGAGATGTGCCTTATCTGGTTTGCAAAGGTTGAAAAAAATCACTGCATCTTATATAACGGTGCGCCTTATCCGGTATCACTTGAGATCATATTGATGGTCACTTTGTTAAATCTTACTCTACTAATCCTGCATGTTATAATTTTATTAAAAATAAAACCTACACCAGTCGTACGCACTGTGTTTTTTTACGTGCTATGACGAAACTTAACAAAGATGAAGTCGCCGACCATGCTGCTGTCCATAAATTAATAATACTGGCCTGAACCAGTGGTGACTCATGCTGCACGTGGCTATTGTGCACACCAATGACATATTAGTCTCAAGTCATCACATCGTTTTTGTATGTTATCACATAATGCGGAATTTGCTAATATGAGAGTGTATGCTCTCAATCTACTGCATTGTTTTGAAAGGGCCCGCTAGCATATCAGTGATTCTTGTATGTATTGTAGCATGCAAAATACTAAGATAACCAAGACTAGCATCCCATTCATTTGGATATGTTTTCACCATCGAGTGTGTGCGATCGGATATGTGTGTGTTTTTACACCACATATGAAGTGTAGACCTGACAACAAAATAGGTCCCTGTAATGTAGGGACTTGAAACAGTGTGTGGACTTACACACATCAACACAGTGTTTTTTACAGTGTTGAAGAATATGATTTTCCTGAAGTGCACAGAACAGTGGAATTTTTTCACACAGTGAATGCAACACAAAGCTGTGTGCGCTCAGATGTGTGTACGATATGTAAAAATAAAAGCCATGCAGTGATGTTGAAAAAAACCCTTAAAAACCAAAAATAAGACGGGAATTAATTTAAAAAACAGCATGTTTCATTACTCATTTTCTTAATTAAAAATGTTATGATCTCTTCACGTTTGGCAAGTGTAATGTTCCAACACAATTACACTCGTGTGGGATTCGATTATCGGTGTAAGGGTAAAACCAAATTAAATTCTTTATGCTAGATGTAAATATTCACATCTATTAAATCGTTGCAGTACCCGCTGTTAAGAAATCGAACCCGCCTCTTAGCCATCGGGCTAGCTCGGTGGTGTAATCCTGACGTCTGCTCTAGCAATGCAAAGGTCGTGGGTTCGAATCCCACCCGTGTGATTGCCTGTGAAATTTTTTCTCAGAGCTCATTAGAAAACTGAGTATACAGTGCATAATACACATCGGTGTAAGGGTAAAACCAAATTAAATTCTTTATCCCCGATGCAAATATTCACATCTAGTAAAAAAATAAGAAAAGAAAGAAAGAGAGAAAATTACTTTATTGTGCAAATATACATTTTAAACTTCTACTCTTTTAGTTCATTGAATGGTTTGCTCATTGTACACCTGGAAACTGATTTATCATTTTTAAAGGTTGGCTTTGGCTTGGATGCAACTGGAACAAAGTTCACAGTAAGGATTGGAGACACAGACATATTATCTGAGGATGACATTAAGCAAGGTACATTTGTTTATTTTATAATAAGTGATGTCATCACCTGCATGACAGTGTGGAATGCCATGGGAATGCACTGGATGCTACAAATGGGAGTTGTAAAAAAAAAGTATAACCCGGATTAAACACTTAAAGGCATACTTTTTGTTGCAGCCAATTTGATAAGGGTTGTAAAATGCCTGTTGTGAGAGAGAAAAAATGAAAAAGAAAGGTGATTATAATTTTTCCCCTGTTGATTCTGTGGTACATAATTAAAAAATTTCAATACTTATTTATACCTTTAATTTACACTCTTAAAATGAGGGAGTATCTTTTAGGCAAAGCAGTCTGCGATAGTGGAGAGACTGCAGAACGGAGGCTATATGGGTTGTTCGCTTGAATAAAGTGACAAGACGAACACAGGCACCTTGAAGGCTTTTCAGAAAGTCAAGCAGCAGCATAGGACTTAAAATTTGTTAATGTGTTCTTGGAACTGCGCGAACATATCTTGTTATTGTTCTGTGTTTTTTATCAGTTGGTCATGCAATATGTGCATTAACACCTCTTGCTTTTGTTTTGTTTTGTTAGTTTTCTTGTTCATCTTCTTCCATGCAAAATTTGTCTACAGCATAACTGTAGATTGAAATTGAAGTGAACATTGAAACAGTTAAGTAAATTGGACCTCAATATACGACACAGACTTGATGACGTTATCAAGAAACAAATAGCATGAAGTCAAAGTTTAATATGTGAACAAATCATAACCTCTGATCACATATTGGATTATTACAATATACACATCAATGGAAAAGTCTTTAAAAATTAAACAAACGCTACACAGAGCGTGACTCAATTTGACTTTGGCTTCCGGTTTCAACCAAAAGTTGAATGATTAAAAAACTCTCATCTCAAGAACCACATTTCATTTCGTCACATTTTTTGCATCAGGTTGGAGATCTTTCAGCCTACTTAAACTCTTACAGAGAGATGACGACAAGTAGAACTTTACCTGTGGTCTAAACAGGATGTTAAAGTGCACGTATGTGTTGACCCATATTGGTAACTCATAATATAGTGTGTATCAAGTATAAATGCATTCAACATCGCCATTACATTGTATATTGACCATCTTAAAACTGTCAACATTTGAACCAAAACCCTCCTCAACTATTTACAAACTCATCACTTTGAAATTAAAATCAGCTGAACCTTCAAACTCATCAGACAATTCAGTTGAATCTCAATATATAGAGACGACACCTGGAAAATAACATCATGATGAAACCCAGAACAAATACAAGAGGTGTTTGTGCAGTTTCACAAACCCCCTAGAAAACAGAACAACAATAGGTGCATGGCTGAAGCTTGAACATTTAATAACTTTACATACTCAAACTCAAAATAAATAACCAGCAGTGTATTAACTGGTATATGTCCAACACCAAAAATGTGTTCATAAACCAAAAGCTTCCTTCTGGGTGCACCCACTAAAGAAACTCCCATATCATACAGTGCAAATGCTAAATATTAAAAACATACAAAAGAAATGGTTAGAAGTCGGCGAAAATTATCCATTGACTCTTTACCTTTTATCCTTTACTTAATTTGATATTGGGAGTCCCTGGGCCAGTTGAGTTATTCTCCCTCCAAATAAAAATACCCAATAACAACAAGTTTTAATATACATGTGTGTGTGTACATAGCACAGGAAACGCACCTTGATTATCTACCTAAAACTTGAAACAAGATTTGTTTTAGCAAAGCCTCATCAAAGATGATAGTAAAACATTGATATCAATATGTTATGAAGTTAGAATAAACACTGAAATTTGTCCTTTCTGAAACCTTTCTGAAACCTATCCAGAGTACAACAATTACATGCACAGTCAATTATCTTTTAGATTTTCAGATTAAAAAGTTAACAAATTTGATAATATCATTACTTTGGTTTTATGTCGAGTATTAAAAACGCGTAATTTGTTTTCTGTTTTTGTTCCAAGGATACCTGCTTGACATGTGTTTAGTGAAGAAGAAGAAAGATAGTCAACACATTGTGTTCAGCTGTCAGGATGGCATAACTGTAACAGTTTTCACTGAGCACGGTATGGGAAACCTCCTGGTGTCACTACCTGAAATCTACAAAATGAAGGCTAGCAAGGGACTTTTGGGTAAGTACATGTATGTAATGTATATTCAGTTTGCGGTTACACCATGTGTATATCTACTAGCTATGTAGATTTGTTTTTAGAGAACTATGTCTTGCAAATACGAATCTACATAGCTAGAAGATATACACATGGTGTTACCGCAAACCAAATACACATTGATACCTCACCATGCAAAGCCTCAAAAAGTATCCATGTATGTAAATGTTAACTGTTGCACCAGTCTGAAACCTAAACTGGCATCTACACAGAGGTCAACAATTGTTGCTGTTCATATATCACTCAAAATGTAACGAGACAGAAAGTACTTTATTGTATGGGGACGGGGTCAACTGGTAAGAATGTCCTGCAACTCCTACATCCATTCAGTTGCCATGGCTACTGATACTACTTAATATTTGATCAGCTACTGCGATACTGTGCTGAAAGTCGTTCAACTGTGAAAGGAAATGTTGGCACTCAGCCATTCACACCAGTCCACCAACACAAAGTTGGAGAATGATGACTGATTGTTCCACTGATCTCTACTGTTCTGTTAGTAATTCAATAGACACTAGAGGAATTCTGCTCTTGCACGGCACTCGTTAGGTTGGTGCGATTCTTGTGTATAAATGTTGTATGTAAGAAACTGGGATACCGCCAGGATTTCTTTATCCTGACGGAATCACGATTAGATTTTCCATGGGGAATAGCTATCATGATTTAAATCTTTGCACTGTTTGTGAAAGTTTCATGTTTGAACATTCCTGACATTTTGTATTGACCTGATTTGACCTCGCTTCCTGTCCAAATCGGAAGTTCAAATAAAGCATGATTTGTAAAACTTTGTTTAATTGTTTTTGTTTTCATAATGATATATGTTGTTTCATTTAACTTTCGTATTTACCCACTATTCATGTTTTAAATTTTACAAACACACAAATCCTGGTATTATTATTATTATTATTAGGTGTTCTGGCATGTATCCCGAACAACTCTTTGTTTTTGTTCGTTTTGAGGCGATCGGGCAATAGCGCCCGAACAACACTGTTTTTGTTCCTTTTAAAAATTTGTTTATAAATTTTTTATTTTTAGGTGTTCGGCCAGCAGCCGAACAACTATTGTAATTGTTCTGTTTCTTTTTTCTTTTTTTTTCGTCGTCTTCTTCCTTCGAAAATTGTCGGTCGATTAACTCAATAATGAAAATGAATTGAAACTTGAAACTTACCATGTACAAAGATCTTAGTGAGTAGATGAAACCGCAACTTTTTGGAATGATGACGTCATTGATGACATCATTACGTTAAAAAAACCTTAAATAATTTGAAAATTTCATATCTTGAGAACCATAGATGCTACATACAAGATCTTTAATGCATATGATTGGTCTTGTAATGTTGTACAAACTGTATGCAAATCGTGACCTCATTTGACCTTTACTTCCAGTCGAAACCGGAAGTTAAAGGTACAAATTATGTTATTTGGGGCTCTGGAGCCTAAGTGAAGCAAAATATGAAAAAACTTTCAATGAATAATATTTTGTTTAGCTCACGAGCATTCTAGAAATATAATATGTGACGTCATAGCTACGTCATAACGAAAATCGTAGACGAAGTCGATTTTTTTTTATTTTGCTATCTCCAAAACTAAAGCTTGTACGGACTTGAAACTTACCAATTACCCAGACCACAGTGTTTACATGACAAAGTAAAATGTTTGGAGTGATGACGTCATCAATGACGTCATTACATTAAATTGAAGTTTTATGATAAAATAATCATATCTCAAGAACCATATATGCTACATACATGATAATTGCACCATATAAAAGCTCTTGAGGTAGTAAACACTTCTTACACACAGTGTGACCCCATTTGACCTTTACTTTCGGTCGAAACCGGAAGTTGAAATTTTGTAAATAAGAATTTGTATCTCATTTACTTATACAATAATAATAACCAGTTCTTTTATAGCGCATATCACAATAACGTCTCAATGCGCTTTACATTAGTGCCCTGGTCATTGGGCCAATAGCATTCCTGTATTCTATTACAGAAAATACATCACCTCCGATACCAACAAATGCATTTACAATGCGCATGCGCAAGCAACTCCGCTGAACAAAACAAAGCACCTCCCCTCGCACTGCACGTCCCAAGTGTA
Source organism: Pisaster brevispinus (assembly GCA_023634235.1). Classification (NCBI taxonomy): domain Eukaryota; kingdom Metazoa; phylum Echinodermata; class Asteroidea; order Forcipulatida; family Asteriidae; genus Pisaster; species Pisaster brevispinus. The sequence goes on along the minus strand of JAMKCF010000023.1, from coordinate 1,654,203 downwards.
CACACGAAATACGCCCTTCTTTTTACAGCGCGCCATAGTGTCAGGTCGTTTTTCTCTCGACTCTCTACAACGTAGCGTTACACTATAGTGCAAGCAGTTTTGTCCAGTTTCCGGACACCTCCGACAACGATGTCAGATTCATCCAAAGCAAAGAAAAGATCTTACAGGAAAGTGAAATGTAGATCCTGCGGCGGTCCCCCATCGACCCTAGAGTTCGACGTTCACTCTACGTGCCAGAGATGTCGTAAGTGCTCACAGGATAAACCCTGCGGGGTCTGCTCCACCTGGTCTACTGAGGAATGGAAAGTTTTTACGGCATGGCAGGATAGTCTGGCACGCAAGACACCTTTGCAGAAGGATTATTTCGAAGATTCGACCACGAATCCTCAAAATATACTTCTACTTCAAACCAACCGATGCCCTCACCGGGTCCCCCACCCGAGGTCAACGTGTCAACAGTTAACAGTGGTGCTTCGGATGATTTGCTATCCTCTAGCCGTGGATATGATCGTCCAATTCCCGCCTCTTCAGAACAACCAAGCCTGCACCGGTTTCCGGACAAGTTCCGGGCTTACCCTCAGCGCCCCGCCAGTTTCCAAGCCTCTCCGTGGTCTTATTTCCAAGGCCATCCTCGCCATTATGAGTCGGCACATCCTTCCACGGGTCCTTACACCAGCTTTATGCCTCCCATGGGGCATTTTACCGGTTACTATCCTCAGGAACGGCCACCAGACAACGGAAGTTTTTCTCGCTCCGGTGTTCGTCCGCTACCGCGAAACACGGATTTTTCGCGGCGATACTTCCAAGGTGACAACATCGGCTCTAGACGTTCCCGTTCCCGTTCCCGCTCACCAATAAGACCTGGTTCACCTGCCAACGATCCTCGATCCCTTGGATATTACTCCCCAGGTCGTTACTCCCGTTCCGGATCCTCCCCAAGGAGCTCTGTTTTGTCAGATTTTGATTTGGTGGAGCCTGGGATTACTTCCATGTTCCACAGAGGGAAGGCAGTCATACCTGAAGTGAGTAGTATTTTACAGTTTCCCCCTCCTTCACCAAAAGAGGCCTCCCGCTTGTCATTTCGCAGGGATTCCGCCAAACCCACTCCTCCACCAAAGTTTACCATTCCTGTTGACAGCTTCTGCTCTGAGAATATTGAAGAGGCTTTCTCAATCTTTCAAAAGAGAAAGCATCTGAGAATTCCTGCTCGTGAATCATCTCTCTTCAAAACAAATTCCGATGATACTGATAGATTTTTCACAGTCCCAACAATCTCATCAACAGTTAAGGATAAGCTTCGATCTGATAAGCCAACTGGGAAAAACATCTTCTCAGATAAACGCACAAGGGACCTCAACAGTTCCCTTGAGAAGCTAGACCGCCAATTACGCTATGGTGCACAAGTTTCCAACCTGTCCATTCTACTGTCGGATACTCTTGCTCGGGCTTCTGAAGATCCCGCAACAGTGGATCCGGAACTACTTCCAGTCATGTTCAAATTTCTTGATGACTGCCTAGGTTCCTGTCTACGGACCATCGCTACCAGTTCAGCTATGACAACCTCCCTGCGTAGGTCCCTTATTCTTGACCAGCTCTTTTGGCCTTCTCAGGGCTCCAGAGAACGCATGGAAGAACTACCTCTCCTCGGGAGTGACCTCTTCGCCAATAAATTTGACGAAGTCATGCTTCAAGAGGCTAAGCGTCTGAAGACTGATGAAAAGATTAATCTACGCCGACCCTCGAGTAGATCTTCTTCACAGTCCTCTCGTACTACCGACAGGGGGAGGAAAAGCAACCAGGGGTCTTTTCGTCGCTCCTACACTTCCAGTTTTCGTCGACCAAAGGCCACCTTCACTCGCCCAACTGCCAAACCCAGCTACCGTTCTCAACCCTCAGCACCCAACTCAACACCCTCTAGCTCAACCCACTCTTTCAAGACACAGTGGCCTAGAGGGCCCAAGAGGCAATGACACCACGCACCTCATACCTCATATTCCACCTGCTTCGGGACCGGTAGGGGGTCGGTTGCTAGACTTTTCTCAAAGATGGACTTCAATCACAACGGATTCTTGGGTCCTTCGAACCCTTTCCTCGGGTTATCAACTGGAGTTTACAAGTCCTCTTCCTCAACCTCTCAGTTTTCCCAACCGACCCACTCCTGTCCCAAAAGACCCTGCTCGTCGAAGTGCTTTAGAGAAGGAGATCACTTCCCTGCTGGAAAAGAAGGCAATAGTCATTCTTCCTCACACAACTGGACCAGGTTTTATCTCAACATTTTTCCTGGCTCCCAAGAAATCCAACCAGTGGCGACCAATCATCAACCTTCGGCCCCTCAATGCCTTCATTCGACCCAAGCATTTCAGGATGGAAACTCTAAAAATTGTCCTACAATCTCTCCCTCAGGGTTGGTGGGCCACTTCCCTCGACTTGAGAGATGTCTACCTACATGTACCCATTCATGCAGATCACCAGGGGTACCTCCAGTTCTGTTACCGACACAAGACTTACCAGTTTCGATGCCTCCCGTTTGGTCTCTCGACTGCCCCAAGGGTCTTTACCAGAATTACCAAAGTGATTGCTGCAGCTCTACGTCGACAACAGATCCACATATTCATGTATCTGGACGACTGGTTAATTGTGGGCCCCTCTTACTCAGACACTCTCCAAAGTCTATCGAGGACCATACAGCTTACGCAGGAACTAGGGTTCATCATCAACGCAGAGAAGTCTTCCCTAGTTCCATCCCAAAACCCAGTATTCCTAGGAGCATCCCTCAACATGACGGCTGGGAAAGCCTCCCCCACGATGGAACGCTGCCTCGCTTTGGAAGAATGCATCCAACTCTTCCTTACCTCTTCAACACTCCCGGCCAGGGCCTGGCTTCGTCTATTGGGGTTCATGGCCAGTCTCGTAGACTTAGTACCATGGTGCAGAATGCATATGCGTCCTCTTCAGCTTCATCTGCTTTTTCATTACCGTCCCCGAAGGGACATAGTAACCAAACCAGTTCCAGTCAGCTCCCTCATACAATCCCATCTCAGATGGTGGCTTCGTCGTCAGAACCTTCTCTGCGGCACAACATTCCCGCGACCCACTCCATCAGTGACTCTGACAACAGATGCCTCACAGTCAGGTTGGGGTGCTCACCTGGACGATCTCTCGGCGGCCGGAACTTGGTCACCCACAGAGAAGCTACTTCACATCAATCTGCTGGAACTTCTAGCAGTTCAGAAGGCTCTTCAACTCATGACAAGCAGAGTCATATACCGTACAGTCTTAATAAGGACGGACAATTCCACAGTAGTTTCCTACATAAATCGCCAAGGGGGTACCCACTCACCTTCCCTTTGCATGCATACATGGTAACTCCTCAACTGGTGCATTCCCCGTCAGATCTCGCTACAAGCACTCCACCTGTTTGGGAAAGAGAATGTCATTGCAGATGCACTCTCGCGGGGTCAGTCAGTGCCCACAGAGTGGTCCCTTCACCGCCCCACAGTCCTACAAATTTTCAATATCCTGGACACACCTCACATAGACCTCTTTGCGTCCCATCTCAACCATCAACTCCCAACCTTTTGCACCCGACATGCTCATCCTCTAGCTTGAGCAACGGACTCCCTGAGCCTCAACTGGTCAGGTCTCTTGGGATATGCTTTTCCTCCGATCTCCCTGCTACCTCGAGTACTGCAAAAGATCAAACAGGAGAGTTGCAAAATAATTTTGGTTGCCCCTCTGTGGCCCAGGCAAGCTTGGTTTCCGACCACCTATCGTTCTACCGAAACGTCCAGACCTGTTGTCACAGCCAGTCACAAAGATCCTACACCCAGATCCGGACAGCCTCCATCTTTGTGCCTGGATGCTTTCAAATCTTACTTCCGAACAGCTGGCCTTTCGGAGGACGCTGCTACCTTGGCAGCCAAGAGCAGACGCCCTTCAACCAGAAGAACATATGACAATCGCTTACAACATTACAGCAAATGGTGCAACAATAAAGGCTGCAGTCCCCATTCTGCATCTTTGACGGAGGTTGGGGATTTTCTTCTTCACCTGTTCAATTCAGGGCTCCAAATTGCAACTGTTCGTGGCTACAGATCTGCAATTGGTGTAATTCATAGAGGGTTCGACGATGGCTCTAATCTTTCAAACAACACTGCAATCTCACACCTCTTGAAGGGTATGTTCGTAGACAGACCACCCATCAAAAAGCTCGCTCCTTCATGGGACCTTGGCAGTGTCCTTCTTAAGCTGGCAAAACCTCCATTTGAACCAGCCGGATCCTCATCATCCCTTCATTTACTGACAGTCAAAACAATCTTTTTGCTAGCAGCAGCCACGGCCCGTCGAAGAAGTGAGCTCCACGCCCTGTCCATAGAGGCAGGCCACTTGCGCTGGGAACCAGGGGGCGTTCGACTAATCCCACATATTGGCTTCCTGACCAAGAACCAGTCGCCAAATTTTTCGCCTCCGGATATCTTTGTCCCAAGTCTAACATCCTTTTCAAGTATCCGGGAGGATAAGTTATGGTGCCCGGTCCGCATTCTAAAATTCTACATCGATCGGACTAAAGGGCTGCGTGGTAATACAACACAGCTATTCATCACGACGGTTCAGCCGTACTGTGCAGCTTCTGCAACAACTATTGCTCGGTGGATCGTTGAGGCCATAAATTTAACATCAACAACAACACCTGAGCCTGCTCCTACTCAGCCACTTGGGTCAATGCCTGGTCCTCCAAGTCAACCATTACCAGGCGAACTGCTAACGGCGCGAAAAGCGTCTCAGGTTCACAAACAGCCACCACGGATGCGAATAGCATCTCCTTTGGCTATACCCGCTCTGCCTACTACGGAGGAACCGTTAACGACGCGAATAGCGCCCCAGGTTCACAATCGGCCACCACAGATGCGAATAGCATCTCCTTTGGCTAGGGGTAGACCCAATCTGCAAGCTTCAAAGTCTCGGAACCAAGCTCCAAAGGCAAAACATGTTCCAATCCGAGCTCACCAAACAAGGAGCATGACCACCTCGTTAGCTCTTTTTCAGGGAGTGGCTATCACTGAGATTATGCAGGCAGCCTGCTGGAAAAATCCCTCTACGTTTACATCTTGCTACCTGCGAGATAATTTACAGTCAGAAGGCTGCATGGGCAGACAGGTTCTACATTCAGCAGCACAGTCAACAGCCCGGAAACACAGTAAGACTGCAGACTTGACCTCTTAAGAGCACCTCAAGCACAGTTTACTGGTATGTCTTAACAGCTCCTGTTTTTCCATTTGTTTCAGGCATAATTTAGTTAAGACATCTACTCTGGGCCCAACACTGCACGCTCTCTTCCCTCCCTATCTTGTGGTTCAACGGTGCTACTCTGCATTTGTTGGTATCGGAGGTGATGTATTTTCTGTAATAGAATCTCCCTAAATCCGCAGGGATTTTCTATTCTAATAAGAAAATACTCACCTCCGATACCATCCCTCCCCCCCCCCCCAAAAAAAGTGGAGTACAGGGACACACGCACGGAAAAGGCTAAAGTAAAAAGAAGGGCGTATTTCGTGTGTACACTTGGGACGTGCAGTGCGAGGGGAGGTGCTTTGTTTTGTTCAGCGGAGTTGCTTGCGCATGCGCATTGTAAATGCATTTGTTGGTATCGGAGGTGAGTATTTTCTTATTAGAATAGAAAATCCCTGCGGATTTAGGGAGAATCTTTCTCAGCTCCCTGGGGAGTATACAGCCCGGGCTGCCGTGGCGCTCCGAAGGCTTTTCGAACACAATATCAACCTCTACCCTCGCAGGTACCCATTTATACACATATGTGTGTGTTAACATAATTACATGATTTTAAAACCCTTAGACGATTCTACACATTTTTACAATGTGTGACCCCATTTGACCTTCACTTCCGGTCCAAACCGGAAGTATAAGTTTGCACATACAAAAATGTGTATCTTATTAATGAAACGTGGTACATTAATAATCATTACACCAATTTAAAGCTTTTGGGCAATTCTAGATATCTTGTGCAAAGTGTGACCCCTGTTGACCTTTAGTTCCTGTCAAAACCGGAAGTTGAAGTTTCATATGGCAAACCTTCATGCTATGATCTTGCATAAAGATTAACAAAAGCTACAAGTATTATTATGCCCGTCAGCACAGCACAAGGAGACAAAATACCTGCACGCAATATTGACCTTATTTTCAACTACGCAGTCACTACATTCAAGCCGAACACCGTGAGTTTGTACACAAACTCTCAATCTCTAGTTTTTTTAGGTTTTCTTCTTTTTCTTCTTTTCAGTATTTTTGTCCGTAGAGAATTACTTAGTTGCAAATCTCATATCAACTGAAAACTTATCATGTAGTTAGATTATGATTTGCAGATTTGAAAGAATTGTTTACGTCATGATGACGTCATCGGGTGTTGAATTACGTTAAATCAAAGTTTAATACTTGAAAAAAAATCAAAACTCAACAATAACACAATGATTTTTTACAATCTATACATCATCGGAAAGGGCTTTCAACGCTCAACAAATGCCACACAGAGTGTGACCTCATTTGACCTTGACATTGGGTTCAAACCGGAAGTTGAAAATTAAAAAAATTCATATTTCACTAACTTTTTATCATTTCATCACCATTTTTACACCAGATTGTAGGTCTGTGGTCCTGCTCAAACTTTTGCACAGAGATGATACCAATATGACCCCGACACTGTATCTGCCAAAACAAATGACCAACCGAGTTGAAACTTGGTGTATTGTTAGACATTGACACTGACTGCTGAAACTTTTAGTGATGTCATGATGACGTACGTCATCTTAAATGCTCTTTTTTCCATCAGACTTTTACATCAGGCTTGTAACTCCCCGAAACCGAACACCTAAAGTTTGTGTTTCTAGGTTTTTAAAGTTGTTATTCTCCTTCTCAGAGTTTTTTTAAAAAACAATAAATGTAAGTTTATATTTCAAAAAATCATAACTTTGACCCCATTTGACCTTGACTTCAGTTTCAAACTGGAAGTTGAACATATCAAAAATTCATAGATCTCAAGAACTACTGATACTTTGGCCAAAATATTTACATCAGATTTTAGGTCGATGAGCCTTCTCAAACTTTTGCACAGAGATGATACCTATTTGACCTGAACTTCTGGTCTCAATAGGATGTTAAAGCCCACGTTTTTAATGAACGGCATTTAACTGTGTATGCTGACAAATCACTGTGGCTGACTGTCCACTCCATTGATCGTAAGGTATGCAAAGTCCACAAAGCCTTAATGGTGCATGTCACATACAAGGTGTCGCAATATCAAAGTAATGGTCATTCAATTACAGTGCTCTATGACAAATTTTTGCTTTTCTGTGAAAAAAAAAACTCAGTCCCTAACCTGCGTGTCTGGGAGAACCACATCGCCCACTGTTGTGCCCATAGGGTTAAAATAAATGCAGATTTGTTATTCTCTAAAACAGTCGTCCATGCAAACCTCGTTAACAATCATTGTTACATGTGAACTTTTAGTATATTGTGTAGTTTGCTAGCACACAACAAAACAGTAACAGCACCACTAAAGGCCTTAGCCTCACATTACAGAAATCATCTCTTTTTTATACCGTGTCATCATGACGGCGTCAAGCATCATGTGCCGTCGCCTAAAAGGTGCACTTTTACGTGATCTGTATATACAAACACATGCATCAGCGAGCTGAAACCTACCATTTATGATGTGTTTGTGAGCACCTAAACACTCACGTCTAGTTGATATTTGTTTTTATTTTTACAACTTCATGACCTCAGCTTAGATATAGGATACAACTAGGTAGTGTATAATGTAGTGTATACCACAGTACAAAAACTTAATTCTTTTGTTAAATATCAGTAATTTGTTTATTTTGATGCATAAACACTTCTTTCCAATTTTGTACAGGTACTTTTGATGGTGATTCACAAAATGATCTTCAGTCCAAATCGCAGCTTGATGCTCAACAAGATGGTCCTTATGGGACCGGTCCAAATGGAACCTTAACTACATCTGAGCTCAATTCTTTTGGATATTCCTGTAAGTGAATGTTGTATCTGCGGGCTGTTAACATCTTACTTGTCTGTAGTATTTATAATAGGTTTATTTTGGACATCATTGTGTAATATTGAAGTTTCTTTTACACTTCTGGGCAGTGTGTTACAGACAACGCTGTTACATGAGTGTGCATGTACTGAAGGAAACTTTTTGAATGAATTTGTTTTAAATTGCTGTATGGGCATTGCATGTGTAAAACTCAAGATACAACAGGCCAAACTTCTTGGGCGGTTTAGGGCGGTTGGAGGAGTAAATGATTTGCACAACATGGTATGTTTGGTCCAACCTTTGAAGGGATCAATTGTGAACAGGATCCTTTCCTGTACTTAGCAGCCTCATTATTTACGCCATGTCTTTTAGCTTTTGGGGCGGTTAATTGTTTCTTACAATAGATTGGACTATGCAACCATTTTTTCTTCTGTATGCATAAAAGGGAGGACAAGCTCTCCAAGATATTTCTACTACGAGCCTAATAAGTTGTTCGGGGACATCAACACAATTCGGATATCACCAACAGATCTAAATGACCTTGAAAATGCTAGTAATAGTAGTGAACTGAATGAAGTTAAAAACAGATGCCAAGATGATGACATCTGTATTTATGATACGCTGGCTACCCAAAACCTTTCTCTTGGACAAACTACTAAGCAAATAAATGATGGTAATCTACAGATGCAGGAACAATTAGGTAAGTTAAAGTTTGTCCACATTTGCCTATGCCTGAGTAACTGCCCAAACCTGCATGCTCTAGCTAACTGTCCTTTTTTGTTGTTCCATAGTTTGGATAAATCTCAGTTGTTATATGCTTTTATAGACATTAATTTCAATAGACTGCAAGTGTCTCATGTATTCTAACTTGCGAGAACAAGTTGGTCCCAAGCGTATTGAGTCTTACATGTGTGTGATTCTGTTTCTTCAAATACTTTACCTTATTGTACCAGTATAGTTTACAACTATACAAAATTATTATATGTGGTTGGGAAAATAAAAATTTTGCCATGAAAAATATGCAAGTAAAATGACTTTAACAAATCAATTCAGAAAACACGATAATAAGACTTGACCTTCATTTCCAGTTACTAGTAAACAATTAAAAAATGTGTCCAGTTGATAATTATTTTATCATTAAACCTATGTTTGCACAAATTAAGGCGTGATTCGCATATGGGGTTTCTAAAAAAATAAGCATCCTTGTCCCAAGTTTTAATTTGTTTCAATGTTAAACAAATTATTTGTATTATATAAAAACTAAAATTGTAACAAATTGCTATGGGTTTGTTTATTTTTCAAGAATTTTGTATAAATAGAATTTTAAAAGAAGATTTGATTTCATAAACTTGCATAGTGTATTGTGTTCCATTATGGTTACTTGGTTTGTACTTCCTCTCTCTCTCTCTCTCGTTTACTGTTCCATAGTTATGAAATCCCTATTGTATGCATGTAATTATTAAAAACCATCTTGCAAGTATAAACAAATTATCAAACTTGAAAATAATAACTTATAACATATTGTTGCATTTTTTTGCCAGATAAGTTTCCTCCTACTTTCCTGAATATGTCAAACATAGAGGTTTATGTTGGTAGTACATTCACACTGCAGTTATATGCAGAGGATCGCAATAATGATAGTGTTACTTTTAGTCTGCACAGTGTGCTTCCAAATTCTTCTATTACAAAAGGTAAGAAAACAGTAGACTTTATTGGCAGGTTCATTAACCTGGGATTATTAACCAAGATAACTCAACCTTTGACATGAGATGCACAAGTCCATTAGACAGAAGTTTAACTGGGTTTATGACTGATGTCTGATGATAGTAATGGTAGTGGTACCAGGAGATTGAGACCATCAACTTTGATAAGTTATTAGGTGAAGCACAAAAACATTCTCATTTTTGTTGTTGCTTGTTTTTAAAAAGTTGATTTTATAATATTTGTGATTGTCCTCTAACAAAGGCATGCTGTACATATAGATAAAACATAAAATACATAAAACTATTGTTGTGATGTCATGATGATGCCTAAGATGTTGAGTTATACATTCATTTCAAATTTATCTCTTAATTTATCTCTTAACTCAGAATTTTTTTTCTGAATCTAGAAGCCTTATAAAAGTTTTTTTTTTAAACTCAACGAAAGATGCCTTGTCTTTTGGTCCAAAAGCGAAAGTTGAACTTGAAAATATTCTTGGGACTCATTATCAGGTCTGCAGCCAAATTAAAGGAAATTTTGACGTATTCCTGTTTATGACATGGCAATTGACCCTTAGGTTTTTCAAATAATTTCATGAAAGAAGGTGTCATCATTTCATCAGCGCTGCGCCATCATGTTTGAAAATGCACTATTTTGCTAAAAACCTGTCGCAATTAGGCTGAAAATCTGTTATTATTTCAAAAACTCACATCTGAAGAACCACAACTGTTTTTATTTGAATCATTACTCTACATTTATAATGGTGACCAGATTTAACTTGGCTTCCATTCCAAATCAGAAGTCAATAAACTTTTCTTTATGATTTCTTATGATCATATTAACAGCCTTTTGTCAAAAGCTATATTTGTGTCACTTTAGGTGTTAAAGGAGCGTACCAGTTTACCCTTTACGTATTTAAATGATGTTGAATCATAGACAACAATTTTTAGATGCTTTTTTATAAAAACAAAACATCAAAATGTCATGTAATTAAAAAGAAATGTTTGGGGAAAAAGCGGTCGAATGTTAGTTTAATCAGGTGTTGCAAGTGTCAAAGTTATGTGACATTGTTGAATGATAAGGTTGTAAGTAGACTTGGGCTCTGTTTATATGTAAATAGAAATATGGCGAGGCATGAGGATCAAGTCTGCACATCCATCCAGCGCAAGGGCACAATACACGCGTCAGTCCAATCTACGTTCCTTTGACATCCAAGGATTGTCCCATAAGACATAAATAAGAAATGAACCCAAAATATGGTAAAACAAGAAGTAACTGAACAAGGTGATAAACTTACTACCTAGTACTTAGAACTACCACACTAGCGAAGCAAAAAGTATTGTTGCAATAATCATAAACCTCCATCCTCTAGACTGGAGTAGACCAAAATTGCAACTCAATAAGGGTATACTCTTGGCAATTTGTTCACACTTTTTTTCCAACACGTTAATGTACAAAATGTCACATCATAAAGCACAAAAGTGATTTTCAAATTAGTAACAAATTTAAGAGCGTGTAAAAAAGAGTGGGAAAAGTACATACACAGAGCATTGAAACATTGCAGTTCTGAATCGACAGATTTTAACAGCTAGGTGTACCAACTACTAAAACCCTTAATGACAAAAGGTATCAAGCAGTCTGGCGCTTTACCCCTTCCAATTCAAGCTCCCAGCTACAGCTATTTCTTGCTTAAGGGTTTTTGCCTCTCTAGCCCCATGAGCCACGGATGTTAATTAAAACATTGCCATTTCAGCACCTTAACTAGAACATAAATACATAGACAAAAGTCTTGATTTATAAAGGTAGACATTAGGCCCCCTATAAAAAAGCTTTAAACTTTTTCATTGCAGGGGGTTTGTTTACATGGACACCTTCAAGTTCAGAAAAAGTAAATATAACATTTATGGCGAATGATAGCACACTCCAATCTTCATTTACACCTATTGTAAAGCTGTGCAACTGTCTGAACAAAACTCAATGCAATTACAAACAGTTTCAACAAGATTCTCCAGATGTGTGGGTTGACAAGTTTGCTGTAAGTTTATGTAGAACTAAGTGACATTATTTTGTATACGATTATTATTAGCACGGACAAAAGTGTTGGAGGCTGTGAACCGTTTTCACCTACATATTACTGCATATATTTTACAATATAGGTGTTGGTGCTTTTTCCAAACCACGGCTTGGGCTCTGGCTCTGGCTCTGCCAAAACAAGCGTTCATTGTCAGTTTGTCCAAACAAGGCAAGGTCATGTCGCGGTGGAGAAGGTTCGTGTCTATATGGAGTTGTCCATGTTGTGCAGAAGGGGATTTTGGAATTTTTAAAGTGTGGGAGGGACAAGTTTTCATGTCCATTTTGTGTTTATTGACAAGGATTTATGTGTGAGCTAAACAAAATAAATACTGAATGCATTTCGTTGGTATATTGTCGCAGAATATAATTCCTTGATGAAATCTGGCTTTCCTTTTTACTCGGCTAAGCCTTGCGAAAAAAAAATTTTGTGGGTAATCATTTTGAAAATTACTCTTATATCCTGCCCCAAAAAGAGAAGCTAAGTGCAAAATAGTGGTTCAGATTGCAAGTTAGAACATCTATAGGAACTGAAATGTCGTAAAATGATTTATTGTCTCAGAGTGTATTCACCAAGTAAATTCTGGCTTTTACTGGTTTGGAGTAATTATTTTGCAATTATACTAAAAATACTCGTCCCCAAAAAGGGATATTTAAGTGCGAAATAGTGGCTCAGATCCCAAAGCCGGCCCCAAACCCAAATTCTGGCTTTGCTTCCTGCTCTCACCAATGTTTTAAAGAATTACACACAAAAACAACCTCCCCCTTAAAAGATGATAGAACTTTTTATAATCTCCATTTTCAACAAAAACAATTTAAGCTTGGAAGCTCTGATTTTGTTAACATCATTCATCATTGTAAAAACGGGTTCTTTGCAAAGCCAAAACATGAAAAAAAGGAGATAAACTTTGTGCAATCTGTTTTCAGTTTATTTTTAATGAGTTAAGAATTTAAGAAAAGGTATAAATTCAATCTATCATTTTAAAAGGAGATAACTATTTTTATTATGCTATGACTTATTCATTGAGAAAACCAAGTGCGTAAAGTCCTCCAAACTTCATTGCTCAAAACTCTGAAACGTAGTAGGTTTTGTAAAATCAATCATAACTTCTAGTTAAACCTGTTCGTAGTGAGTGTAATGCAAGTAATGCAAGTGGACCCAATGCCATTGCTTATATAATAGAGTTTTGTGAAATCGACTACAGGTTTTCTTTACATTGAAGTGAGAGATTATTCAACTGAATTATCAAATAAAACCATTAATCTTCTTGTTTACATGGTCCAGTAGTTGCCAAAAGTCAGTCAAAATAAACTTCTGAATGCAAATTAAAATATAGAACAACTATTACAATTTCAGATAGCATCATGTGATTGTCCTGTTGGAAAGTCAGGAGCCACTTGTGAAGAAGATTTGAATCCTTGTGTTGTGGAACCATGCTTTCCCGGTGTTCTCTGCAATGACCAGCTGGCACCTTCTCTTGGGTTTACTTGTCAGACATGCCCCACTGGATTGATGGGTGATGGTTCTATATGTCAAGGTTTGGGTTGCATTTGCCAAATCTATTTGATTTTCAAAATACCTACATCCATGAACATGTCATATATTCCTGTCATAAATTGAGTATTTAGAAGACTTAAAATATGGAGAAAATATGTATACAGTATACGTTTACACTGGCAATTATGCCCATATAGCATGTACAGTAAGGTACTTCATTATGATTTACTTGCAGATCGTAGTGAGCCAATGGTAGTTTGTCCATATGCTGGTACTGTGAATGTAATGCCAAATGCTAACTTTAGTCATGTTATTTGGACACCTGAGTTTGCACTTGCCAATGACTCTTTTGATGGACAAGTCAATGCTACATGCTATGTTTTTGAAGAGGGAGTGAAGAAGGCAACAACTTCCAATGACACCTTTGTTGTTGGAGATACACAAGTGCACTGCACTGCTGCTGATACTTCTGGTAATGTGGGTAGATGTACATTCAATGTTACTGTTCAAGGTAAGTACAAATATTAACTAAAATGAATATTCATGTTTTTAAACACACCAATCTATTTTTGCCCTGTGGCCTTGAACTGATGAGCCACTCGGGTAAGGTGTCCTTCAGCAGAAGAGGCCAACAACCACCTGTGTGGTTTTGTTGGTAGCAGGCCCATTAAGGCACCAAGGCATGGCTGGTGATATAGCGCCCCCAACAGTGACCCCAATAATAACATGCAATGTCAAGTTATTGATTATGTCAAAATGAACAAGTTTACAAAGTTTTTCAGCATTAAAAAAACCCCAAAACCCTCTAAATTATGGGGAAAATATGAGTCTACGTCGCTCTACTTACCTGTAGACCAGCTACATGTGCATGTTTCTATTACTGGCAGGTGTTTACCACTAAAAGATTTTTATACATATATCATACAATGGCGCATTCTGCCGTAACCCACAGTGCCTTGCGGCATGTACGCATCATGAGCTTCCTCTTTTCTCTTAGTGGCAGGTCAGGTAGGACAGGTATAATCAAAGCTGATTATTACTCTTTAATGCCTGTAATTTTTTGCTAGAGAAGTACTCGTGTTTTAAGTTAAGTTATTTAGCTTTTCTGAAGTGTTATGAGTAGTTTGGGGAGAACTGGTTTGGCCGCTACCGGGATAAAGACACCTCCCCAGGTCAAGCTGAGTTCTCGAAAGACTGCGCCGATAGCGTGACACTGCTGTCAAGCCGGCAGTCTACCGCTCAGCACCCACAGCCACCCTCAATTGCCGTTGAGTCTGGAGGGGACCCGACACGGTCTCCTGGTCGCCTTTCACGGGATCACCAATCAAAAGGGAAACACCGGCAAGGTTAAAGGTAAAAATTCCTGTGCCGTGGTTGTTTTGAAGAAAGGACGGCAGGGTATAGTAAGCGTAGCTGCGACCTGGGCATCGCTATGCCATCCATTCCATCCCCGAACACAAGGCAGTCAGAAGGCACTGGCCTGCGTAGTTTGGCGGGAAGATGATAGACCTGTGTCTCCCCGGCTCAGTGGCGACACCCACTGAATGCCGAGACGGACTTATATACGCGCCTCCTGGCCATACAGCGACCACCCAGTTGGAGATTGGTGTGCTGGCAGCTGGTCGACATTTGAGCGACGCAGAGTGGGCCGCCTGGGGAATCCTCCAGTATGCCGGCTCTTTTTCCTTCTGCTCTGTAGAACCGGCTACGTCAACAGATTTTTATCGTTGCTTCGGAATCCCGGTGCCTTGACATCGTCAGAATTATCATTGGATAATATCGGATATTCCCCGGGTTCGCACTGTTCTGATGCTTCATATCTAGCTGGGCTCACCATGGCAAACGCCACCGGAGTGAGGACTCGATCTCCAGAGCTGACTTCATGGAGGCTTTCCAAACATTTTCAGCATCTTTATCGGCCCTATCTTCTACCCGCCAGGTGGGCGCTTTTGCAGTTCCACCTACCGCCTCCTCTTTCAACCATCAGCCATGGTTGGCTAGCCCAGGTGTGTGTTGATCGCATTTGTGCTGTTATGAAGACTAGCGAAATGGCCCCCTTTTGATTATGGAGAAAAAAGATTTTATTGCTTCCCTCCAGCAAATTAATTTTTTTTTACTACGCCCTCCCTTTCCGACTTGGCTAAGCTGTCAGCGGACTCGGGTTCCACTGCTTCCAAGAAACCTTTGCCGACAAGACTAGCGGCAAGACTTAGGGCATGAGGTCAACCTCCTTTCTTGAGGTCAACTTCTCCTCACAGAGTTTTCGGTGTCAGGTTGTGAGGATGACTCAGCGGTGCCAGCGGATATGCTAACCACAATGTTCCATTGCCTCCATCATGGTCTACGCTTGGTGCTTGATTAGTTCAATCCTGCGTCATCCCTGCTGAGGCAAAACTTTTGAAACAACTGAGAAGATTACCCTATCTCAGAAAGCCTCCAACTTTCACACCCAGATGGGCACGAGGTAAGAACAAGACTACGCTCGTTATTCCCTGCCGCCAATCGCTGAAGTCTGCCTGTGGTAATTTTTGTGCCTTTGTGGGGTGCTGGGCTTTGATCACATCCGACAGGTGGGTGCTTGATACAATCAGTCACGGTTATGCACTGGAATTCTCGTATGCACTTTGCCACTTTTATTGTAAAAATAGCGCCCTCAAGGGTTGAGACATGTAATCCCTCATCTTCCAATATGGTGAGTTAAACAGGTGAGCCTTTTACAATTTAACATCAATAAACCCATGTAAAATCTTACAGGGCTACCCTGGTTAAAAGAAGAAATAAATAAATAAATCTGACTTTGGAATGTGCCAACATGGAGGGAGTCTTTTTGGCAGGAAGCTACGAGGTATAGGGAATTTAGCAATTCTAGATAATATTGAATGAATCATTAATAATTTGAAGGAATTGAATTCATCCATTCACCTCATTTTCATAGACAAGTATTAATACTGCCCTACCTCTTTGTCATGTTTGTGGTTTTTTTTTTTACTCAAACGGCATCATGACTAAATGTGATGTATTTGAAGAAACACATTGTACTATACCAACATATAGACAGTTATTCTCAAGTCTAATTATTTTTGTTGAGCTAAAAATGGAGTACATGTATTGTTGATTTATATTTTTTTGGTATTATTATTTGGGCGAATAATGTATTTTGTATTAAAGATTCTAAGATATTCTTTCAGATAACCTGAAAGCCATTACAGTCCCCTTAAACATCTTGCTTGCATTTTCAATTGGAAAAAGACAAATCTTGAGTCTATTTCATTCACTTACCCAAATAGCCACTACTTATGCATATTTCATATAGCCGGCAGGCTAATTCGCTAAAAAGATTTGACAACCAATAGGGCGCCCTTCGCGCCCACCCAGGCGCCCTTCGCGCCCACCCAGCATGCTATGCGGTAGCTCCGCCATCTTACGGTGTACACTTGAGTTTTCACGCTCTTGCTTAGCTTGAGATTTTGTGCCTTCGCTTTTTCCTGTTAAAGGTTTTACTAAGATTTATTCAACCAGTTTGATTTGTAGAGTTCTTCAGTCACCTTTGAGTGACAATTCTGCGTTTTTGGAAGAGTTTGAGATGTTTTTTGTTACGACAATTCCAGACGGGCTGCAGGGGCCGTGGGGGCGGTAGGCCCCCTCCCCCCTCCCCGCTACTCGGGGGGGTTGGAGGCGGTGACGTCCTGCTCCCGACTCCAGCTCCCGACCCGGGACCCGTCGGGGGCCGCCTCAGAGATTTCGCAAGGTCTTGGGCCGAGATCATGTCGGACGCATGGGTGCTCGCAACGGTCAAATATGGCTACCGTTCACGAGGGCCCCTCCGTCGGACACCTTGGTTCGCGAAACGCCAGTTCCGGCGAACAGGGAAAAACGACTTGCTCTAGAGGAGGAGATTTTCTTCCTTTTAAAAAGGCAGGCGGTGTGTCCGGTGGCGGAATCAGAACAGTTCCAAGGGTTCCTTTCGCCGTTTTTTCTAACGCCCAAAAAGGGAACTGCAGAATGGCGACCAATCTTAAACCTGAAACTGCTCAATCGGTTCATCAGGCCGAGGCGCTTCCGGATGGAAACACTAAAAGTGATTCTGCCGTCGATTTCACCAAACTCTTCCTAACTTAGGATTAATCTTAGGACTTGGGACGAGTCCCAGCCTTGCACTGTAACATGTAAACCTTAAGATTAATCCTAAGTTAGGACTAGTTACTCATCCTAACTCGAGATAGGATTAATCCTAGCGTTTCGTGAAATCGGCTGCTGGGGCGCTACACATGGGAGTGTGGGCAGTGTCGATCGACCTAAAAGATGCGTACCTCCACATACCCATTTGGTCGGAGCACTCCCAATACCTCCGATTCAGATATCGGGGACGCACATTGGAATTCACGGCCCTCCCGTTCGGACTCTCGAAGGCACCAAGGGTGTTCACAAGAGTTACCCGAACAATCGCAGCCTATCTGCGTCATCAGAATATTATGATTTACATGTATTTAGACGATTGGCTGGTTGTCGGCAGATCGGAAGAGGAAACGGCCCCAAAATCTACAGACCACCTGCGAAGGGACGAGGGCCGTAGGTTTCATTATAAACGAGGAGAAATCCCGTTTCATACCAACCCAGTCTCCGACCTTCCTAGGTGCGGTCGTCGACCTGCGGAACAGCGTGGCTTCTCCCACAAAGGAGCGCATCACAGCTTTGCTTCAATGCGTGGACCTGTTCCTGTCCTCCACTACGGCCCCAGCGCGGGCTTGGCTAAGACTCCTGGGCCTCATGGCCAGTCTGGTAGACCTGGTTCCATGGTGTCGCCTTCGAATGTGACCACTCCAGTTACATCTCTTGTCGCATTACAGGCCGAGAAGGGACTGCATATCCATTCTCGTGCCAATCAACAATCACATCCATCCTCATCTGCGGTGGTGGCAACAAGAGGAAAATGTCAGTTGCGGTCTGGGGTTCCCTCCGAGGGCTCCACAGATCACAATTTCAACCGACGCATCCAACAGGGGTTGGGGTGCGTCCCTTGGCCCGCGGCAGACAGCCGGAGAGTGGGACGAGTTGTTCAAAGCCCAACACATCAACATCTTGGAGCTCCAGGCGGTCTTCAATGCTCTGTGACATTTTCGAACCGAGGTGAGGAACCGTACGGTTCTCATCAGAACGGACAACACGACAGTTGTGTCCTATATAAACAGACAGGGAGGCACGCGGTCACCGCAGCTATGCCTCCTCACCTGGGATCTATTCCGTTGGCTCATCTAGAACGAGATAGTCCTGCATGCAATCCACATTCCAGGGGTGGAAAACACGGTAGCGGATGCACTGTCGAGGGGTACAGTAATCCCTACAGAGTGGACCCTGCATGACAGAGTAGTTCAGCAGATTTTCGCGGCAGCAGGCCGACCGCACATAGATCTCTTTGTGACAGAAATAAACTCCTGGTATTCTGCGCAAGATTTCATCATCCCATGGCCTGGGCCACCGACGCCCTGGCCATAGACTGGACAGACATGTTCGCATATGCGTTCCCTCCGATATCCCTTCTCCAGAGAGTCATAGGGAAGATAGAGCAGGAACCGTGCCGAATTCTCCTGATCGCTCCCTTGTGGCCACGCCAGCCATGGTTCCTGAGGCTAGTGAGACTCCTGATAGGGGATCCTCTAATCCTCCCGGAGCGACACAATCTCCTATACCAACCACACTCCCGTCTACAGCACCCGGCGCCGGGAGACCTCAACTTGGCGTGTCGGCCACTGTCCACTGGCCACTGTCCCTCATTGCAGCAGGCCTTTCTGAGGAAGCTGCAGCCCTGGCAGCAAAATTAAGGGGCGTCGCCTTTCCACACGAATGGTTTACGATAGTCGACTTCGACATTTTAGTCGGTGGTGTGCCGACCGATCGGTGGATCCAGTCACAGCATCTTTAGCGATGGTGTCAGGTTTTCTGGTCCACCTCTTCAAGTCCCAACTGAAGGTGGCAACTATAAAAAATTACAGATCGACCATTGCTGCAGTCCATGCATGGTTTCCCGATGGTTCCGCAATCCCATCTAGCCCCGTATTAATGCAGCTACTTCGGGGCATGTTTAAAGAAAGGCCCCCAAGACAGAGGCTTGTCCCATCCTGGGACTTGGGGCGCGTGCTAGAGAACTTAGCAGTGCCTCCCGAACCTATCATCGCTGTTGCAACTTTCCACTAAGTTGGCCTTCCTTAGAGCCGCAGCTACGGCTAGGGGGGGATGCGAAATCCAGGCGCTATCAATCCAACCGGGACATATCCGATGGGAACCGGGCGGGTTTCGTCTTGTCCTCAAGGCATCGTTCCTGACAAAGAATCAGACGGCAGTCTTTACTCCGCCTGACATCTTCATTCCCGAAATTGCGTCGGTATCGTCGGTTCGATCAGACAGGCTCTGGTGCCCGATATATTCCCTCAAATGGTACCTGGAATGTACCAAGTCACTTAGGGGGGCTTGCGATCAATTATTTATCTCAACTACTCCCCCACATGGCCCGGTCTCCAAAGATACAATCAAGCGATGGATTGTATCAGCAATAAAGTCGGCTCACCCCGACTGGCTGTCCGGTAAGGACGCAGGCAGTCAGGGAACCATACGTGCACATGACGTTCGCGCCGTGTCCACATCCTGGGCGTTCTTCAGGGGGATTTCCTTTGCAGAGATCTCACAAGCAGCTTGCTGGAAGGGCCCATCAACCTTTACCACCTGCTATCTGCGTGATGTGCTTCAGAACGAAGGTGCCTTTGGGAGAGCAGTGCTGTCAGCATCTCAACCCAGAAGGGACTCCCAGTCAAGTGATCCCTCCAGGCGGCGCCAGGACTGAACTTGAGGTAAAAAATATATATATATATACATATTTTTTACGCTCTTAATTAAGTACATACTGTCAGTTCTTAGTTCAAGTTGGTTGTTAACTATAGTCTGATTTTATAAAGGTGTCTCGCCTACCCAACCTCCATGCTACGGTGCTACTCTATGCATAAGTAGTGGCTATTTGGGTAAGTGAATGAAATAGACTCCCCCACCACAGAAGTGTGGGAAGAGTCTATGAATGATACTTACCCAAATAGCTTCCCGCCCTCCTTCCCCACTCTCGGCTCGTGTTCAGGGTTACCTCTTTGGACGAGAAAAAGAAGGACGTAAGATGGCGGAGCTACCGCGTACAGCATGCTGGGTGGGCGCGAAGGGCGCCTGGGTGGGCGCGAAGGGCGCCCTATTGGTTGTCAAATTTTTTTAGCGAATTAGCCTGCCGGCTATATGAAATATGCATAAGTAGTGGCTATTTGGGTAAGTATCATTCCCACACTTCTGTGGTGGGGGAATTTTTGAGGTCCTTCTGAAGATAAACATTTATTGCATGCTTAGATGTAGTAGTTAAACTAAAATGGTTTAAAACCTAGTCCTTTTTTATTTGCAACTTTATTTGCTTCTTTAGATAATGAGAGTCCAAATGCCACATGTCCAGCGAGCAGTTAGTGAGAAGGCTCTATTAAAGAGATCTACAATTTAATCATCTATAAAATAAAACTCAATGACCTCCAGATCAGCAAAAAAAACCTTTTTCAATAGCTCAAAATTTAGTTTAATTTTTGGCTCATATCAAATGGAAAATGTACTGTGGCTGTTCCATGTCCACTGTAAATTCGTAATACTTCTTGATGATAGACTAAACTATTTTATCAGTTAAAAACGAATTGCAACAGTTAACCCTAGTGCATGTCCTGTTCAGTGTTCGCGTAAAGTATTTTTTGGATAAGGCTAAACCTGAAAGTTTGGGTAACCATTTTTCTGAGAAGACAATGTTAGTTTGGCAGGCTTTAGATTACTTTCTCAGGCCTAGCACTATGAACAACTTCACCCTGAAATTGCCCTGAAAGTCTGTTTCGACGTGAAATAACAGCTCACGGTAATTTCACGGCAATTTCACGGCATCTCTGCCGCTCAGATATTGGCAATAATGTTCACGGCATTTTCACGGCAAATTCACGTTGCTCCGGAGAGGCCACACTCTTGTCAAAGAGTTACAGTGAATCATTCAATTACTGAACTAATTGGATTTAACGACTATCACCCGACCCAACGCCGCGGGCGATCAGCTGACCTTCAGACCATGACCCAACGTAGGGACACTCACTGACAGTGGCTCGTACATACACACCGGCGTCCGATAGTGCTAGGCCTAATAGTGCTACTCGCTATAGTATTATCAGCCCACGTTGTTTTTATGTTAAGGATGTATACACGTGTACAAAATGTACATGTTGCACTGCCCATGGAGGTATTCTACCTCCATGCGACTAAATTGCGGTTTACACCCCAGCCGCGGCGGGCGGTGGTCGACGTGCATGGCGATTTGTCCAAGGTAGTGCTTTTAATAAACTTATGTGGAGGGTGTCTGGACACAGTAAATTCTGACCAGAGTGACATTCTTTAAAATTATTAAATAGACTTAGTGTACCGTTACTGCATTTTTCAAGAAGTTTGCACAGGGTAGTCGTGAATGTACTAAAACTACCTACTGTGATCTGATCCACGTCAGGTAGGCCTGATTGTATTATCCTATGTAATCGTAAACAAGTGTAGTGTGTGTCCCGATATATTAAAAGCCATAAAGTATACGCCGTGAACGGGTTATCGTTTTTTCAGGGAAACTGGGAAGTAAACGTTTCATTGCGTATTCATTGCGGAAATGTAAGTTACAGACGGCCGTTGGAAGGATTTATATACAAACAGAAGAATGTTGAAGAGAACGCAGTAACTTAGAGAAGCGGTCTAATGCTTCATACTCATAGTGTGTTACAAAATTAAATTGAACGTTGCGTCCGGTGTTCGCAGTATCAAACAGAATTTGCACTGATGGAACAGTAACTCGGTTAAAGTACACACCCCACCGTGTTTCTTCTCGTAGCAGAGCCAAGCTCCGTTCGAATTTTATAGCGTTACCTAAGGAATTCGGAACAAACCATCCACAGACTCGGACGCGGTATTATTTTTCTCTTTATGGATGTAACTTTTGAGCCGTGGATGATATCAGTACGTTTAGAACTTTTCAGCTATCCTCTTTTTGATGTTAATTTAAAATTATTAATAAATTACTTTAAAGAACAGTAATTTGCTGTTATTTTCACAGTGCGAAGACGATTTTCGAACACTAATTCTTCAATAAATACGGCGCAGTTTTACCTGCAACTTTTGACGCCCTCTACTGATTGTTTTCGATGGGCGACCACATACATGTTGCAGTTGGCGCCCTTGAAACACGCCTTTTCTCTTCGGTAATTTATTCCTTTTTAAATCCCTTAAAACTCTAAAAAGTATGAGAGTGAAGCATACATACAAAGATTCTTGTCATATAAACAGATTTACAATATGTCATTTTTATTGGGAAAGTGGTAACATTTAAGCTATCTCTATTTGGGCCATGAGAAGGTGACTTCCGTTGTATTGACCAATAAATTCATCATAAACTAAACACGAATCAGCCTAATGTTTAAGTTCAAATCAGCTGTTATTGTGCCGTAACCTGTTATGACAGTGGAACATTCCATAACGGGTAGTATCGGCTGAACGAACACTCCACACAAACCTTGGGTATGATAAAAGTGTGCACAAAAACCCATTGGCAGATACACAAGATTACTTTTAATTAAGTGTCAAAACTGGCCTATAGGAATTCATGTAGGCACCCCTACCGGATAAAACTAAATAAAATAAGCATATTTAAACAAAAACACTGACGGCTACCATCCAACTGCCCTTAATGGCCGTTCAACCTCATAACTATCTGAAAACCTAGGGCCTACTCATTGTAATCACGATAATTACCCTAGCCTTGACCAAGGCGTTGGAGTTTAAAGAGCGATGCAGTATAAACATATCATCACACCTTTTTTTTAAGGCCGCATTCTTTGGATTAAAAAAAGTATAAGCTTACATCTTTTTTTAATTTAGGCCTACCCATTGAAAATTATTGTATAGTTCCGTTGTTCCCAGTGGTGGATTTAGGAGGGTCCACTTGTGGGGGAAAGAATACTTGTAACGGCAAATACCTAATGTTGAAGTGACTGTAAAAATAAAACTCGTAAATCGCTTCCGAAAGTCATTCTCATAGAATACGAGCGTAATTGTTGACAATTTCCCCAGACCCACGCCGTGATCAATTTTGAACTTTATTTCCTCAAAGTTTGCATTCCCTTTGAAAATTCTGGATTCACCCTGGTTCCAGGAAGTTGTAATGACTCTTTGTCATGCTTTCTGGGCTCGCAATGCGATATTTGCCTATACGGATCCGCATAACATTATACAAATGGTATCTTTGAACGTGCCTTCGTATCCTTGAGTCCTTGACCAGGTACTGACAAAAAGCTGCATGCACACCCCAAAACGAGGTCCTAGTTGGACAGCAACATGTTTTGTTCTTAACCAGGTCGAGTAAGTTGTTTGTGAAAAAGTACAAATGCAAACAAAATACGTTCTCAAGCTCATGGAAAATCATGCCAACGTATAAGTATCACACAATGTTTATTTAGAGGAAGAGAAGTGAGCAATTTAAATTAGTGGTTTACTCACTTTCCGATAGATATAGTCTTCATGTGAGTGGAGAGAAACTAGTCAGTTGTGAACCAAAACATCCCCGTACAGGGGCGGATCCAGGATTTTCCAAACGGGGGGGGGGGCGTGAAAATTTACCAAGCAACAAAATGGTGAAAAAAAGTGTACGAGGTATGGAATATTAGTAGCTTAAAAAAACCCCAGGTAAGGCCTTTGTCTTTAATTTTGTCTCTCCCTTATTTTTCCCCTGAGGTTTTTTTTTTTTTTTTTTTTTTTTCCTTTTTTTTTTTCAAGCAAAAAGGGGGCGTGCGCCCCCACGCCCCCTGTATCCGCCGCTGCCGTATAAAAATGTAGAGACCAATTTTTCTCAGAATGATGCCATCAGATGGCATCAAATAAAATGTAGATCCTGCCAAACTCAAAGGAGCAGAATTATCAAATTCATCGATTGTGCATTTTACTTCCATTTGTCATTTTAGCTCCGAACTTCGATTGACAATCTATAAGTAAAACCGAATTAAATTTTGATGGGGTGAATATTGCTCAGACGGACCATTGCTGATTTAGAAAGACGCAAAAATCATTATTCCACAATTGTAACATATTTACGGTTAAAATCTAAAACCCATAAATTCTTATCAAAATCTACAGCTGTGGTAAATGGTGGTGAAAGATCAGAAATAGATACAATTGTTGTTCGATATACAGTGTCTTGTCTTCCCACTCTCCATAAACCAGGAACATCATCATCTCTAACTGGTGATTCTTTCCAAGCAATTTTGGCAAACTGCTGATGACCATTCCCAGTTTGGCAAAGAAGGAAATGAAGTACCTGTCCAAAGAACAGGTACCCCTCACCTAATCTGTTTTCTGGAGTTCCACCTGTCGTGAAAAGGCCAGCAACTATTGATGAAATTACTGACTTGCTTGAGTCAATTTCATGACAAGTGTACTTCTGACGTCTTGGGTGTTCTCTCTGTGCCAGAAATAATTTTTGGGCGACATCAGCAGTCACACCTTTGGACCGTAGATATTGTAGGTCATCTTTATCCAGTTTCACCTCCACTTGGGGTCTTTTTCCTTTCAGAAGTTGACACGTCACGTCTATAAAGCAAAATAATATAATAAATTACTTGTAAAAAGGCAGTAGAGTGGCAGCCCATACGTCAGCAGATTAATGACAAATACTATGCAGCCAGGTGCTGTTTTTTATTGAAGGGTCTCGATGAAAGGTTATGGTAAACCGATGTAAATGCCAATATAAATCTTAAATACAGTTTACTTGAGTGTTGAGTAAACCTTTTGGTGAACATAAGACATAAGACGGGCCAGCGCATTACCGAGGTTTAAGCAATGAGCATTACGCGCTACTGTTGACTGTCTCCCTAATTTTTCGATTCAATTTAGTAAAATTATATATGCTATTGCGCAAAATAGAAATAAAACAAACGAATGTAGGCATAATGTCTGAAGCAATTTGTTTAAAAAAAAGTAGGTTCAATCAAGTGCGTCTTTTAAAGTCACTTGAAAATCAGAGTAGAGTCGGCCTGATGAATATGAACTGGTAATTCACTTCATGAATGTGCATTGCAGTTCAACAATAGTTTTGTGGAATTAGAAGGCCCTCGTTTATCAGGTAACATGAAACGCAGTTACTGTTTGGTAACTTTTT
This sequence comes from Pisaster brevispinus, assembly GCA_023634235.1. NCBI lineage: Eukaryota > Metazoa > Echinodermata > Asteroidea > Forcipulatida > Asteriidae > Pisaster > Pisaster brevispinus. The sequence goes on along the minus strand of JAMKCF010000023.1, from coordinate 1,628,637 downwards.
GCCTTTCTCTTCTTATCGTGAGTATCACCAACCTCTAAAAAGCACACTTACTTGGAACTTGACCGTCGTCATCAGTAGCAGCAAGGATGGTCAGCGTATTGCTGGTGCAAACACTGCCCTCCGGAAGATAACCAGCCATTGCCATAAACTGGCTAAATTCGTACATCTGCAGATTGATAATAACAAGTAATAAATTAATACGAATTTGTGTCTACTCTTTGAAGTAAAATTTACAGATATTGGATGCACGTGAATACATTGCCTCAAAATATCACGTGAGAAAATCTTGACTAAGTTTCATTTCATGAGGCGAAGATTGGCTGGAAAAACCCTTTTTTACCGAATTAAATATTCTTCAACAAATGCACACATAAACATTTGATATTTGTTTTAAATAACTCCAGGTAAGACTTGTTCAGAATAAATTCACCGTTTTCTATTTTAAAAAGTAATGTGCCAAGTTATCTGCATTATAAACAAGACGCATTTCAGGCAAATGTAAGTGAAATTTGACGTTATTATTAAAAACAACCGTCGACGACACAATACTTGTAAGTTGTACCCGTCACAGAAACCTGCTCTTTAGGACGAACGGGCAGGAACGGTACTTTCGAAACACCACTACGAAGCGTCCTAAGCGCCGTATAATAATATACGCCGAGTAAATGTTAGATTTTGAAATGTCGTGGCATTACATACAAGGCAAGTAAAGGTTGCATGATCAAATGACAATGATTTGTGTTTGCGATATATAATATGTGTTATTGAAATTAATTATTTCGTCATGGATATGCGAAGGATTTGTCAGAATGTTTTTATTTACACCTTGACAAGATTTGTTTTATAACAACACGGTCCTAATGATCATAAACAATAAGTTGTTGTACATTGTGCATGGACACATAACTAACAAGTAATTTGCTCTGGACAGGTCTACTATTGTTACCGGTCGTATAGCTCTTTGTTCTTAGACCCCAAAAAATCAATTTCCCAATTGTGTGTGTCAATTTTTGTGACAGGTCAATGTCACATTTACAAACCAGTACTTACTCTGTATGCCTCAATGGCGGTTGCTTCTGGCTGTTTACGATTATGAATTCGTCCACTTAGAAATGCCATGAACCTTTCAAACCCGTACATCCACTGTGATGTAGCCGGTCCATACTTATACAGTGTATCAGTAGAGTGGTGCATGATGTGCATACACAGTGTCTGTGAAGCATGGAAGAAAAAAAGTCAATCGATTGTGATGTTTGCCGACTTCCAAAGATAACTCACTAAAAACCAACAACAAACTATTTTCGAAAGACAACATCTGTTTTTATGAATGTCACCACCCTGCCGTAACTTATCTCATAATCTCAACAAGATGGATGGCACTTGCAGCAGCTCCGTTTTTGTCTTCCACTTACTTGTAATAACAGAATTAGGCAGTATAGGTTGCACTGAATACAGGGCTTTTAAAAGTTTCAGTATTAAGGTTGTGCCGGTCACCACAATTTGTTTTCCTCACTTTTTGGGGTTGTGTGTTTCAGCAGTCACCCTTTTAATTTTGTTTGTAACTTTGACTGATCACTTAATAACTAATGTCCTGATGTTGTTAAAATGTGTGTTCAAATTACAGCCAGTCTATAGCTTTGCCCTTGAGCAGAGCACTTATTACAGTTTTGCTTTTCTCCACCCAAGGCGTATAATTTGTACCTAAGAAGAGAGAGTTGTTAATGTGTGTGTTATAGGTCCTATTAACCAAATTGTAATAAGCTCGCGTATAATCTTTCATTCGAAGGTCTTACGCACTATTTCAAATTGTAGTAAATTACAATGTGTGGAGGGAATTGGGATTTTACGAGTCATCCATTGTAATAAATTTACAAAATTATTCCTGGATCCGAATATTTCCTGTTTCTAGATCCCAAAAATAACACAACCACTCAGCCTTCGCACTTACCTGAATGCCGAGGGGAAAATCTCTTTCGATTAGGGAGAAAACATGATGCACCTCGTCGTCCAACACTGAAAGACAGTTCAGATCAATGGTGTGGTCTGTAAGTTCCCTGACTACATCACAAAGCCGGAAAAAGGTTGTCCTCTGGTTTTCCCCCATAGTTCCCTTCATCGCATACTTCAAGATTCCATTAGATGCAAGCTGTATTAAAATGTTTTAAAAACATTCCACTCTTTGAAATGAAAAGCTCAATAACAAACCTAATAATAATATGGAACCGTGCCTTTTGTGTTTTAACGTTGTCTCTGTCAATTTGTGGTGCTCGTATCCGACTGTAGCCATACTAATAAATTGCTGAGAGATCAAGATGGTTTCATTGTACTTTCATTTCAGGCCGTTATTTGCATTTATACCATAGGTTCTTTTTGTTGGTTAGCACTTTGCAACAGTTATTGTTATTATTATGTTTTATTATTATTATTATTATTATTGGTTTGATAATTAAAACAGATAATTTTGTTTTTAAATCACACACATCGGTGTATAGGTACAACCAAATTTTACACCTACTAAATTGCTTCGGTACCCGATGTTAAAATGTACGATTTAAACTATTACCTACTGAATAATCTCAGTGATCAAGTTGGTGAGAAATCTGCTTTAGAATGGCGAAGTTCGTTGGTTCAAATCCAATGTGGATTTCTCTTTTCAAAGGAATTGGGCAAATACATAGTAGTGCTTCACACACATCGGATGTTTGTGTACTTTACTTGGTACGAGTATGTGCAAAATTACAAAATACCTTTTTCCAGTCACTGCATTTCATATATGGCAAAGTCGGTTTTGAGAACAGCTTCTTCGGATACCAATCAAAGTCGCAAGGGACTCGAATCTGAAGGAGCCTTTCATCAACATCCCTTTTCTCTTGTGGGGTCAGGGTCCATGGTGATTGTTCTTTGGTTGCATTAGTGTGTCGGCCCAGGGATGACTCGGCCGCAAACATCTTGTCAGTGTTGTCCCTTCCCGTAAACAGACCAAAAAACTTTTTCATCACAACCTGCACAATTAAATGGAATTGAAAAAATGCATATATTAAAATATCAAAACATATTTATATATTATGTAGTGAAATGACCTAAAACTCATAACGAGTTATATGGGATTAGAGGCATTGCATGGTGAGGCATCTATGTATATTTGGTTTGAGGTAACATCATGTGTATTATTATTATCTACTGGCTAGGTAGATTTTGTTCTTGGAGAACTTGTCTTGCTATATATTCTACTGCCGCAGAGTATACTATTCGAAATTCGGGAGACTTAATAACAAGGTTGTTTAACATATAAATACCAGAAAGTCGTGTATTTTAAAATAGTTCGATAATTTTAAAATTAACAGTCAGCCGTCTCTTTTTACACGGACTGACAGCTATTCAGCATCTCATTAACATATATAATGCAGATAATATGGGATATTATCTTGTTGACGGAAAACTTTTTTTTCGGAACAAGCCTTACCTGGATGGTGTGCATAAGTTCGACAGGGACATCCATGGCAGTGTAGTACGGAAGCCGTGCCAGCTCTTCAATACCCTTTTTGCCCGTTGACTTCTCCAACTTTGCCGCAGCTGTCTTGGCTTTCTTACGCTGCCTTTCAGTTGGAGAAGTCAACGCCCTTTTGTGAAGTTCGGCCACTTGGCGTCCATCATCTAGCTCATTTTCTTTTAAGTGAGGAGGATGAGGGCCTCTAAGTTCCACACCTTCGAACTGGTTGTTAGTTCGAAGGCTGGCATCCATGTTTAAGTACCTCCTGTTTTCGAGGTACAGAACTTTTTTGTACTCCTGACTGTACTTCCCTACAATAATAGGAACAATGTTTCACAGTTAAGTCATTGTGGGTTAATATTTAATCCATGTCAACAACAATTTTTTTCTCAAATAAAACACGGTGATGTTTAAAGATTTGCATTAATTGTATGCGCATTTTCTCAAGTAGGATTCTTTTGGGTGGTTTGGTGGGTGATCCCTCCGCCCAACCCCAAACCCCCACCCGCCCTGGTTACACCACTGAGGTGATGAACCAAACTGATCCCCCTAAATTATTACCTAATTAGTGTTTAAGTTGGATATTTTTTAGTGAGGTTACCATGAAGTGTCATAAAACATGTTGTCAATTTCAAAATTACCTTTTATAGTACAGTGTCTGCAGGCATTAATCAATGAGCCCGGACCAGCAAACTTGAGCACCTTGGAAGAGCCAGGGTTGTCAAACACTCCCATAATAACACGGCCCTTTAGCTTGAAGTTACTTCCTATAGACGCGTCGAAGCAGTCTACTCCGTTTTCTAGTTGTTCCAGTTCGTCCACAAGTGGCGCCATGTAGGGATTTACATCCGAAGGTCCACATGGTCCTGTGTTTTTATGAATGATACTTCAAAATTAGCTGAGTGAGTGCTTCTATTTGTATTAACTGTTCGATCAAAGCAGCCAAACGACTTATGTATTATTTATTTATTTATTATTATTATTATTTTTTTTTTCTTTTTTCATTTCAAATATTTTTTAAAGGCTTGTTTTTTGTATGTGTTTGTTTTGTTGATTTTCGGTTGTTTAAAGTCTAGGGCCTACATGTGCATATTATTGGATCATGACATTCCCTTTTGGAGGGAATGTGCCGTTCAAATGAAGTGTTAGCCAGTTTATCAAGAAGAAGAAAAACAGTTATTATTTTAAAAGTAAATTCTACACTGAAAGTATTATTACCTGGAACAATTGAAGAAAGTAGGATTCTGCCAATCTTGTCGCGACTTAAATGGTTGAAATTCAAACATTTGAGCAGCACTGGACACATGCTGTACTGTACTTTTTGATGGTTGAATGGATCGAATCCATCTGCACTTAAAGCAAACGACAGACACCGTTCATCACCTTGGAACACACCCTCTGTTGAATCGGAAAATGTAACAACGTTTTTAAATATTTGCCGTTGTGTATACTTCATACAAATCAAGCGTTTGTATTATAACCCTTTAAAATTATATATATATATTGCCTTCGAGAAAGCCTCTGCTAGGGTCGAAACGACAGGCCATTTAAAAAATATTTTGCATTTACACCACGGATTCTTTTGGTTGGTAAGCACTTTGCAACAGCTAATTATATTTCCTTTTTTATATTCAAGTTAACATTTCACCATTAATTTGATTGAGCTTAAAAATTGTAACGCAGAACAGTGTATAGTCTTTATGTTTTGCTTTTAGTGTATCTGGTTAACGGAGTAGAGTGTACATGTACATGTTGACATGCACAAATAAAAGCACATGAATGAAGTAAACTTGATTCTTAATGATTTTTACTTCAGTTGACATGTTACGATGCCAGAGCGCTAAACCTCGCTCTTGTAATTGAGTGAGAGTTTGTGTTGGCTTATTAATGGAATTCACAAATAATGATGTTGAGGAACTTTATTATAAATTAAACTAGTAGGTTACAGTACTATAAAAGTTAACGCTCAGAGACTGTGTGTCTTCTGGTGGCCGGAAATAGAGATTTTAAACTAATGAACATTGTGGGGCTGACTGTCCAATTTAAAACTAATAAAAGGTGTGTAAACAGTGGCGTTTTAACTATAGGTTGATAATGTGGTGAAAACGACTTAAAACTAATAAAGTGGACCTTGGTATAGTATAGAAGTAGTCAATCAATTAGGGGGATTGACACCACGTGGTCAAATGTTGCTGTTGCTGGGGAAATGTACATGTATGCCTAAGGGTTAAAAGTAATAAAGTGGACCTTGGTATAGTATAGAAGTAGTCAATCAATTAGGGAGATTGATACCATGTGGTCAAATGTTGAAGCTACTAGACTGCTGCTGGGGAAATGTACATTGTACATGTATGCCTAAGGGATTTAAAGTTAACAAATGGCAGAAAACGCTATTAGATAATAATGAGATTTAGTTCTAAGTCTTGGATGGGGCCACAAAAACTCAAGACATTAAAAGGAACAAAAAGTGAGCAGTTAAAGCATTGTTAAAGTAAAGGAGACACTTTGTTGGATTTGATGTACTTGATAGTTGAGTGGAGGTGGGGTGTTGAATATTACTGTAGAAATTATATCACACACAAGTATCATAATATTAATAAAATGATTCCTTCGAACAAAGTTGCATAGTCAACAGTGGGTGTTTCTGGTCAGTACACTGGTGGATCTTGGGGTCATTAACTAAGAATGTGCTGATTGGTGTGTTTACTTATATGGGAAAGTACATGTACATGGGCCACCTGTTGACTTCTACCGTTCTGGGGGTAGACAAAATTTGATATGAACTTATATTCTTTCAACAGTAATGTCTGTTTAGGTCTGATTGACTCTGGAATCGATTTGAAACATAATGTTGACTCTCGTTGAGGTTCATTTTTGAAAAGAAACCTCATCATGCCGTTTTAATGTTCCCCTTTTCATTGAATAAAATCCCATTTGGTTACTATACATGCACAACAAATCTTGCAAGTATTAAAGGCAACAAGCTCACCATTTCTGTACATCTTCTTCCAAGCAGGAGATGTATGGATGTCAGTTACAAGCTGCTGCTCAGGAGTTGACTTGTGTTGCTTCAAAGTACTTGCTATCTTAGGAACCTTATACCACCTTTGAAGTCTAGGAATAAGCGGTATATAGCTAAATGCCTTCTGTGCCGCCATCGTTCCATCTTTATACCTACAAAATGGATTTTTTTTATACCATAATGAAATAAACAGTACTCTTTCATTTATATAGGTCCCTATATGCTTATCTTTACTGTGATGTATTTCAAGTAGGTAAAATACGTTATAGGCCAAAGGGCCTGTGAAGTGACTTGGCTTGTAAAAACATATTTAAATTTCAACTGAAAGGTTACCAGTGGCGAATTTCTTGGCTTTAATTTCATGTAAATTAGAAGAGAAGAAAGAAATCGCGTACCGGTAACACAAGTTGTATTGATTATGCAAACCGGTTGGCAGGTGGACAAGGTGATACATAGCGCGCATAGTGTTTACCAAAGGGTTTGATCGAGTGCTTTAAAATGTCTTATTTTGTTCTCTTTAAACTCATAGTTTAATAAATACAAAGTATACCTTGGCTCATTGCATTCTGGGCAATGGGTTTTGTCTTTGTGTTGGCCGTCAAAAATGACATGATCTTGTGGGCACACGTCAAATCTTTTCACCGGAATTAGAAACACATCGACCATCTTTTTGGCAGCCTTGAATGTGTCTGGGAGAATATTCCCTGCCGGTAAGATGAAGTGATGTAGAACACGAAGCATCTCGCTGGTGGCCCTTTGGCTTACCTAAAGAAAGGGGATGTATAAACATGTATTAAAAGACGAACGTCCGGTTTTGATCGAAAGTAAAGGCCACCTCCCCTAGTAGTTTTAACTTTTGCCCTCACTACAACTTTACTCTATTTGGTTCTTAGCAACCCAATTGTTTGTAAATTAATAACTTTGCTTGGCTATAAATCATGGATACGTTTTTGTTTGTGCATGCTTAACAAAGGTCCGGTTTGGATCGAAAGCTAAGGCCATCTCCCCTACTATAGTTTTGGATCGAAAGCTAAGGCCATCTCCCCTACTGAAAAACTACTATAGGGGACATTGCCTTAGCTTTCAATCCAAACATCTCCTTCATCAGAGGCATCCTCTAAACAGTCTGTATATAAAACATTATATATTAGGGCCTATACCTAAAACACAAATTATCTTGTACCTTCTTGATGATTTAGATTAGCACAGAGAGAGATCTAACAAAAGTTGGGCCATTGGTGGTATATTATAAGATCAATGAATGCACGCATAGTACAATAGCCTATAATATTGTACTAAAAGTCAGTTAGTCAAATAAGAGTTATAATTATTCAGAAAGAGAAAGTAAAATCTTTCAATAAGTCTGCAGTTGGCAGCAAGGTTAAGAAAATTGCTTCGAATGACCAAACTATAAGAATGAATTATAAACGGACATTTCAGATTCTGTGAAGAAATGCACGCAGTGGGATAGCCTACAGGCCTAACGATAATGTTTCCCTTAGTGAAGCCACTCAATAAAGAAACAAAGAAATATACAAATGTTTGGTTTGCATGACGTATACATACGTTATCTTTTGCTAATGCCCATTTTGCAAAAATAACAATTTTGGTAGATATGGTTTAAAGAAACTTTTTCTGCTATAAACTAAATGCCGATTTCGCAAAAAGAATGCCCGATAGATCGAGCCAACGATTATTTAAGCTACGATATGCTATTAAGTTTAAAACATGTAATTGTTCGTTGTTATAAAAATTATGGTTCCCAACTAATAACATTACAATAACATTCTGAGATCATTAAATGATGTTTTAAACATCTAAGTCTTACCCCAGGAAACAGCCCTTGGATTGATAGAAGCATCGTTACAGCTTGGAGAACACTGATGCTGCTCCCTGCATATAATGGCCGTGTTGATGCCTTGTCGAAGCCTTCCTTCATCGGATTTGGTTTGGCCGTTTCACAAAACCCAGCCATGTCGCGATTGGTCTTCTGCTGAAGTTTTGAATTTTCTCTCGTGTGAAGTACCACAGTCTTTGGGGACACAAATTTCCCCCCTTGAATCGTACACTTTGGGCAACGGCACAAAACTTTTTTATCCATTGCTGCGTGCTTAGGTTCACGTGGAAAAAGTAAAGCGACTGATACCGAATTGGAGACGACGGATACCGAATTGGAGACAATGCTGTCAACAGGAATATATATACGCGTTGAGACTAGAGACTAGATATACGCGTTGAGACTTGAGACTACATAAGGCAAGATGATTTCTCCCATATAAGGGGTTGTTTCACACTTCATCAATGGGAAGCTTGCATATTTTTTGAATACTGAAATATGTTTGGATGGGTCAAGAAAAGGGGTTGGACTAAGCAAATGAGTGAAGAAGTTTGACCCAAATTTGGTCACATCTCCTTCATCAGGCTCTCAATTCTGTCATTGGTTAGGAATGTACTATGGTTGAGAAAGCCCCACACATTTATCTTTACACACAGGTCCATTGTATTGAATAAGAACAACGAAGTGCCTGTAAAATGTAAGATGGCCTGCCGATAATACAGAAACACTTCCATCACAAATAATTATTGACAATATTTATTATATAAGTGTTCCCGGTAATATTACAGCATGTATTCTACTCGTGCACATCGAGTGCATGCAGAAAACCTTTTGCTGTGCAATTGTTAATTTCGTTTACTCTCAAATAGTTCATATTTATTTTATATTGTTTACTGTGAAATATCAACATTTTATTAATATCAAAACAGAATTGTAAAATTTAGAGAGCTGCAAGTATTAATTCTACAGCAAGTCGTTTGGGCACTGTTCATGATCATATCGGGCCTATTAGGATAGAGAGCGGCAGGTATTTCTGCAGCAACAGAATGTACGTGACGAGCGCTGTTACATAATGGGAATTACATAATGGGAAAGCGTTCCACTGAGGTGGTCTCGGTTGCTTTAAGCCTGTTTTAAGTTCGCCAACGAAACTTCGGACGTATATTAAGCCAAAATGGAGGTTGTAGTATCTGCGATGAGAGTCTTGAATGACTTTGCTAACAGCATCGAACATCAACAGGGAACAAGTGCGGCCCCTCCCCCTAGCTCAAATGTACCGTCTCCTCATGACAAGAAGAAAAGAAAAAAATCATCTCCCGGACGATTGTCTTATCAGGTGAATATTAATTTGTTTTAACATGGAGAATTAAATGGTCGTCAAAATTCCCAAATTTGATTTCCATTAGCTCCCAGTTGTCGGTGATAAGTTATAGACAATGATTCATAACAAGTTCAAATCATGATGTAAACAAAAAAGGATGATTATTGATTACCTTTTTGCAAACCAAGGACATCTCCATACAATGCAAGCAAATGTTATTATAGTATATTTGTATGTCTGCTAAGTTAAAGGAAATTAAGTTAAAGGAAATTAATGCTCCAAATAGTTAGCTAAACGTTGATGCTTTTGCTAACTCCTCCGTCACGATGTAAACTGCAATTTGTATATTTTAAATATTGATGTAACCCTTCCCCAGGGTAATGGGGGTATGTTCCTTTTGGAATAAAACAATAAATTAAAATTAATGCCTATGTTCCTAACCCATACAATACAATTTCTTTGTAAAATTGTAAAATTAATACATTCATTTGTTATTTTGTATTAATAATTTCTAAAAAAAGGGAGTTGGTTTTTATTGATTTTGTAGACTGCAAAAAATGGAGTTTATTCAGACAAAGGCACGTATATTTTATGTAAACCACAACCGTAGCTTGTCTGCAGACAGAACGTGAAACATCAAAGGGGTAGAAACAATACATTTACTTCAGGAATTTGTTAACATTGTATTCAAGATACATTTTTCTTTTTCATTTCTCACGTGACTTCTAGCTTGCTATTCGAGAGGCAGTGGCGATTACGGGGGTCCAGGGCAAGCGTGACCCAAAGATACATACTGCGGTAGACTGCGTCATGGCAAGCTTGCCGAAAATGAAAAATGACCTCGAAACAAGAGCACGTGTCCGACAGGACATCGGCGAGTCCGTCAGCAATATGCGGACATACCAAAACCGAAAGAGGTAAAGCCCAGCCCACCCCTCCCGTGTTTTCTTTCTGTATTATAGTTGCTGACTTATGTATTTTTGTGAAGCGCTTTGAGGCCTTGCATAAGGTGCAATAAATGCTTTATTATTATTGTCATTATTATTATTAATCAATGTACTTTTTATGAATTGTTTTAAGAGATACATATACAATTACATTAATCGTGACGTGTTGACAGTGACACAAACTAAATTTACATGAAAATTAATAAGCGCATTTTAATAAGAGGAAAAGAGGCAGAAACAAAATTGATCAAGTTTGTCTTAAATTTGTTTGATGTATTTATTTTTGTGTTCATTACTCATCCCCCTTTTGTTTTGTTTTACTGCAGACGTAAAGAAGCTAACCTACAACACGAAAGGTGCGTGTAAATGTTTTACCACTGCCATCTTGTTTTACTCCAACTATTTATAACTGTTAAACTTAGGCATAGACACCCACATTCGCTGCCAACGGTGTAATATGCACCCTTGCTTTTCTTTCGCAAACCACATACGTGTTATTATAATCCTTGTGTTGACCCACAATAAAGCTTACAGTTATTACATAATGAAGAGTCCAGGTAAACTTTAGTTTATTTTAAACAGTAACGAATAGGGAATATGCAGATCCTTCTATATGTGATACTTCCAACGATTTGATTTACATGATTTTCATATTGTTTATTTATTTATTGTTTTATTTAATTGTTTGTTTGTTTGTTTATTTATTTTATTTATTTAGTTATTATTTATTTGTTGTTGTTATTATCATTGTTCTTCTCCCCTCCCTTATTTATTGTGGATGGGGGATAATGGTTTAATCACCCCCTCCCAGGCTATCAGAAGCTATTTGTATAGTCACGACATTTTGAGCGAGACATTCATTTTGAAAAAATAAACTGATTGGAAAATGACGATTAGTCATGGCAATTAGTCATGTAACTACACGCAAACTTTGCCCACTCCCCCCCCCGCAAAAAATATAAATAAATAAATAAATAAATAAATAAATAAATAAATAAATAAATAAATAAATAAATAAATAAATAAATAAATAAATAAATAAATAAATACAATAAAATTTAAAATGTAGAAATAAAAATTAAAATGAATAAAAAAACATTACAAATTTACACAAAACCACTAATGCCTTCAGCGAAAATCCAGTCAAGTGTTTTTGTTTATAGGTATCATTCTCATAATGATACCACAACAACGTTGATTATTGATGGTGTGTTTCATAGAACAATTTTGATATATAAATTGTGTTTGGTTTATTTCAAGGCCAATCACTGATGAAGGTGATTTTGATAATTTTGGCGACATCAGTGGGATAGATGTACTATCCGAACAGGAAACCATACCAAGGTAGGAGTTAATTAGTAAGGTACATTTTACATGTTTCTTAAAATATAAAACGCTTGACTTCGTTAACCTGTGTTTTTCATCCGATTTTTCTTTCATGCCAATCTTACTCCTTTAAGGGACAAAGTGAAAGTATTAGGCAACAGAGTAAAATGAGATTTCCCACATCACACACATTTCAAATTGCAATTCCCAACTGCAGGGTTCAACAATCAGAAGTAGATGAACCCGAAGAGGTGGTCCCAGAAACTGCACATAGCTTGCAAATCGGAAGGCTTATTTCCCACTAAATTCACCATTCCCCCTATTTCCTATAACCATAACATGTCAACAGGTGGTCCATTTCACTTCAAAGCTCACTACCATTTCTTGTTCTCTGTTCTTTCTCTATGGTAAAACACACCACACACATTCCTAGGCTATGACCTCAAGGTCCCCCAGTACACTGACCATTACTCCCCTGCTGACCATTACTTCATCCAATTAAATCCCCAAAATCCTCCTTCCAGGGTGTTCTTGTTCCGACTCTCATTACTATAATTGAATGTCGATTCGACTTGCTGTTCTGCCTCAGTGGCTCAACCCATCAGAGACTTGCCTCTCAAATATCTACGAGCTAGATTTAATATAAACACAAATCAGTTTTGGAATATACGCTTGTTCCTTTGTATATTTCTGAGTTCTATCAATGTCTACACTCCCCTCTACTGCTCCGGCACAGGCTTATCCCGTCCAGTTTAGTTAACCATGGAAGTTGAGTAAACTGTCGAGAAACTCAATTATTTCATGCGTTAGGCCTACAGTAGTCTAGGAAATCCATTTTTGGGGTCAGCTTCGGCTGATTCACTTTCCAAACCAAGTCTTTCCACCAATTTTTTTTTTTTTTTTGCACATTCACAGTCTTATTCATGTCTCTGTACTTTCGTTTAATCTCTCTCGTTTCCAATCTTCTTTGTTCACTCACACATACCTGTGTTCTGTCTCGCTTTCCCGACAGGAAGAGAGAAATAAACCTTTGCCAAAAACCTAGCACACGAAACAATCAATGTCAATTCACGTTTTAAAGGGTGTTTACAACAATGGTAATTGCCAAAGACCTGTATCCACACTTGACGTTTAAGTTCGATCGGACTTCGGAGTCGTGAGAAAACAGTGAAAACCCCGTTATATGTTTTCACTTTTTAAACGTCGGATTTTATCCTGCAAGATAAAGACTATTCTTTGTACTCATTAAAAAAAATTTTTTTTTATATTAATTTCAAGCAAAAAGACAAGGGAAGTTTTCCACCTTGACCATTTTTATACCATGTAAGTTAAGTCCAAATCTGTGAACATTTATATTTTCAATCTTACCAATGTTGTGCACACCCTTTAATCAAAAGCGTTTTTGAGATTATAATTATTGCACGTCTGATGATAATTATAACATTCAGTTCTTTTCTCAAATGAGAAATTCCTAGCGGTTACACTCTTGTATTAGTTACCTGCATTTGTTTTGAGAACTGTGTGTTGTATCAAAGCAATCATTTTCAAATACCTCAAGTAAAATGTTCTAATGATTAAGATGAACAAAAAAACAAACGGTGATAGAGCCCTAGATCTTTGATTAGTCAATATTATAGATTGGGCGTAATGTACTGATGTGAATTGTATTTATTATTTTAGTGAATTGTTTTTAAGTCAATAAATCAATTAATTTTTTGTGGAAAAAACAGCAACAAGAAAACAACGCCTAAGACAACCGCTACCCAAAGGAAGAAGACAAGAGGGGAGGAGACCAGCGGGGATGAATCAAAAGGGGAGGAGACCAGCGGGGAGGAAACGCAAGGGGAGGTGACGGAAGGGGAGAAGACCACTTCGAAGTAAGGTTTCTGCTGGTTTTCGAAACCCCACCAATTCAAACAACCACCGACTGTCTGAAGTGTTGGGATACCCATGCTCAAGGATTTACACACATATTATGTTTTTGGTCTAATCAATGAGCACCATGTCAATGAAGACTGGGTTTTTGAGATAAAGCTTGAAATTAGTTGAGATTCAATGCATAGTGTTTTGAGTGCAAGCTGAAACAATAAATGCATGAACATACTGTGACATCATTGCTAAATCTAGATACACCCCACCTCCAGAAACCCTATATAACATCCCCCAAATTCTCGTTTTAAAGTGTTCTTATTCGGACTCTCATTCTTGAGTGCTCCGACTGGCTCCAGAGACTCGCCTCTCATATATCTACCAGCTAGATTTGTTGTACCTGTGTATTTGCAATCGTTTTATCTGTCAAATAAATTATTATTGAAGTTTGGCCGAAACGTTTGTTTGTTGTACCACCATTTATTCATTGACGTCTACACTCGCCCTCTGCTCCGGTACACGTTCACCCGAACAGTTACAGTTTATATAGTTAACCAGGAAAGCTGAGGACGACATCAATTCCCTGCACACATTAAATTCCTGCGTTACACTACCATGCTAAGCCTTACATCTTGTAACAATGGGTTTCTTTTATTCATTTGTTTTATAGGAAAGGCTGGAAAGGCTACCAGATAGGAGATGCGGTGGCGTCAAAGGCGTTTACACCCGTAGGAGGAACGAGACGCAGAACGAAAAACGCCCGTTACATGTAACCATATAAAAAACAAAAATAACACTATCCCCTTTACGGGGGGTGTAGTTTTTTTACATGTGTTTTTTTTTCTCATTAGTTTCCGTGTCGTTTATATCCTGCTTTTTGCAATAAGTGTTCCTTTTGTTAATAAAAAACTGTGGCAAACATATAACTAGAATGTGTCTGTTGTTCTCCCCTCTGCGTCAAAGTGTTATTGTTCCTTTTGTTTAGTTACCCCGTAGCACGTAACCGATATCTTCCCTGCCAGGTTAAGTATGACAAGTTACTGTTTGAAGTGAAAACAAAACCATTTGCTATAGCCCTGAGGTGGTTTGCCCTGGTGTTTTTGTTGTCTCATTTATTTCTTCTAAAATAAAAACAAGTGTCTATAAATATAATGGAAAAGCGCTCCGTTCCTTAAAAAACCCAATGTGTCATTGATTAATATAAATGTTATTCTGCAAGCAAATTATTATTTTTTTTTCGTCCGTGTCAAACAAAACTTTTGGGGTCATTTGTTTTCAGGGTTTCTGGGCCGAGTATTGCTGCTATTCTGATCCCCTCCATTCTTGATACGATCGTAGCATGACCATAGAGCTAGGAAACTCTATGGCATGACACAGCTAGCTGTGGCCTTTCTCTGACACTTCACCGGCCGCAGTTTTGACACGTAGATAATTAAGGATCGCAAGTTTTATAATAGTTGTTTCGAGTTTCAAATGGGTCGGAAAGCCAGGTTGTCTAATTTTCTTCCTCCATGGTTGGCCTATACCAATGTTGTACGCCCGTTCATCACTTTCGATGATTATTTCTTATTACAACGGTGTTTCTTCTATGACCACTCTTTAACTACTTTTTACAAAGCCACTTTTAGGCCTACAAAAAGTACAATATTTTATTCCCATATTCGTTTGAAATTTTAATGATTAAGGGCATAATTAAAAGCTACAATAGTAGGCTACTAGAGCACATTCCATGTTACATTGCTTCGTTCGTTGCTTTGAACGAAAACAGCCGTGTTGTTTTGTCAGCATGAATAATCACTGATAAAATACACAAATTGAAAGCACAAAATGTTTACAAAATGTATTTATATAGGTCCATTGTTATTGTCTGACGAAAACGGCCCTATTTTGTTAATAAATGGCCTATATCCGAGTGGGCCGTCGGGAGTAAAAAATCACACTGCCTTGCATCATGAACACCATCAGGATCCCCGCTCGATCGGAATGTGTGTAGTCCTAAAATTGCAACACAACAACAGTTTCCACATGTACCATCCAGGTCTGGGACATAGGCCTGCAACCGGGAAACCAAGGATAAAACCGCTTAAATAAGCCCAAGGTCGTCTGGTCACCAACAAGTAAGGGCTTTTAAACCGAACACAACGATGAAAATTGCTGCATTTCCAAAACGCAAAAAGGGTTTCTTGTGTCGATATTGATTGTTTCTAATGAAATTATAAGAACTACATTATAAACATGATTTACAATCAATTTAGATTTAAATTTCCAGTGACTCAGGAGCCGCAAGATACCTAGTTATTGTAAACAAACTTGTTTTTGTTCGAAATACGTTTGCCTTTACGAGGATCACCCAAGCATCAGATCTTTCCATTCACTGTGTCTTAAGAATGATCAGTAATTATTTGACTTTGTTCAATAAGAAATAATACAGTAATGACATTTATATAACAAATGAAATAAAAAAATAAGGCAAAACAGGAACTGACCCAAAAGAAATCCCCCATATGTTGAATTTTACAACTCACAATCCTGTATGAATATAGCTTGTTTGCTCGTCAAGTGCAACAAAGGAATTGTACAAAATTTAGTTTGAGATGCCAAATCAACTGTCTGCACCAAAGGTAAAAAGCAATATTCCATACACACAATAAAAAATTTAAAAATCTCCCAAATTGTTGAATTTTGACATTTTGGTCAACATGCTCTGGAAACCAAGGCTGAATGTATAGCTTTTTGCTTGTCAAATGTTAACGCAACAAAGGAATTGTTCAAAATTCAGTTTGAAATGTCCCGTCAACTACCTGAACTTAGTGTAAAAAGCATATTTCCATACACACAAATAAAAAGAAATTATCTCCCAAAATGTTGAATTTTGACATTTGGTCAACATGCTCTGGAAACCAAGTCTGAATGTATAGCTTTTTGCTTGTCAAATGTTAACGCAACAAAGGAATTGTACAAAATTTTGTTTGAGATGTCCCATCAACTACCTGAACTTAGTGGAAAAAGCATATTTCCATACACACAAATAAAAAGAAATTATCTCCGAAAATGTTGAATTTTGACATTTGGTCAACATGCTCTGGAAACCAAGTCTGAATGTATAGCTTTTTGCTTGTCAAATGTTAACGCAACAAAGGAATTGTTCAAAATTTTGTTTGAGATGTCCCATCAACTACCTGAACTTAGTGTAAAAAGCATATTTCCATACACACAAATAAAAAGAAATTATCTCCCAAAATGTTGAATTTTGACATTTGGTCAACATGCTCTGGAAACCAAGTCTGAATGTATAGCTTTTTGCTTGTCAAATGTTAACCCAACAAAGGAATTGTACAAAATTCAGTTTGAGATGTCCCATCAACTACCTGAACTTAGTGTAAAAAGCATATTTCCTTACACACAAATAAAAATAAATTATCTCCGAAAATGTTGAATTTTGACATTTGGTCAACATGCTCTGGAAACCAAGTCTGAATGTATAGCTTTTTGCTTGTCAAATGTTAACGCAACAAAAAATTGTTCAAAATTTTGTTTGAGATGTCCCATCAACTACCTGAACTTAGTGTAAAAAGCATATTTCCATACGCACAAATAAAAAGAAATTATCTCCAAAAATGTTGAATTTTGACATTTGGTCAACATGCTCTTGAAACCAAGTCTGAATGTATAGCTTTTTGCTTGTCAAATGTTAACGCAACAAAGGAATTGTTCAAAATTTTGTTTGAGATGTCCCATCAACTACCTGAACTTAGTGTAAAAAGCATATTTCCATACGCACAAATAAAAAGAAATTATCTCCAAAAATGTTGAATTTTGACATTTGTTCAACATGCTCTGGAAACCAAGTCTGAATGTATAGCTTTTTGCTTGTCAAATGTTAACGCAACAAAGGAATTGTTCAAAATTTTGTTTGAGATGTCCCGTCAACTACCTGAACTTAGTGTAAAAAGCATATTTCCATACACACAAATAAAAAGAAATTATCTCCCAAAATGTTAAATTTTGACATTTGGTCAACATGCTCTCGAAACCAAGTCTGAATGTATAGCTTTTTGCTTGTCAAATGTTAACCCAACAAAGGAATTGTACAAAATTCAGTTTGAGATGTCCCATCAACTACCTGAACTTAGTGGAAAAAGCATATTTCCATACACACAAATAAAAAGAAATTATCTCCGAAAATGTTGAATTTTGACATTTGGTCAACATGCTCTGGAAACCAAGTCTGAATGTATAGCTTTTTGCTTGTCAAATGTTAACGCAACAAAGGAATTGTTCAAAATTTTGTTTGAGATGTCCCATCAACTACCTGAACTTAGTGTAAAAAGCATATTTCCATACACACAAATAAAAAGAAATTATCTCCGAAAATGTTGAATTTTGACATTTGTTCAACATGCTCTGGAAACCAAGTCTGAATGTATAGCTTTTTGCTTGTCAAATGTTAACGCAACAAAGGAATTGTTCAAAATTTTGTTTGAGATGTCCCGTCAACTACCTGAACTTAGTGTAAAAAGCATATTTCCATACACACAAATAAAAAGAAATTATCTCCCAAAATGTTAAATTTTGACATTTGGTCAACATGCTCTCGAAACCAAGTCTGAATGTATAGCTTTTTGCTTGTCAAATGTTAACCCAACAAAGGAATTGTACAAAATTCAGTTTGAGATGTCCCATCAACTACCTGAACTTAGTGTAAAAAGCATATTTCCATACACACAAATAAAAAGAAATTATCTCCGAAAATGTTGAATTTTGACATTTGGTCAACATGCTCTGGAAACCAAGTCTGAATGTATAGCTTTTTGCTTGTCAAATGTTAACGCAACAAAGGAATTGTACAACATTTTGTTTGAGATGTCCCATCAACTACCTGAACTTAGTGTAAAAAGCATATTTCCATACACACAAATAAAAAGAAATTATCTCCCAAAATGTTGAATTTTGACATTTGGTCAACATGCTCTTGAAACCAAGTCTGAATGTATAGCTTTTTGCTTGTCAAATGTTAACGCAACAAAGGAATTGTTCAAAATTTTGTTTGAGATGTCCCATCAACTACCTGAACTTAGTGTAAAAAGCATATTTCCATACGCACAAATAAAAAGAAATTATCTCCGAAAATGTTGAATTTTGACATTTGTTCAACATGCTCTGGAAACCAAGTCTGAATGTATAGCTTTTTGCTTGTCAAATGTTAACGCAACAAAGGAATTGTTCAAAATTCAGTTTGAGATGTCCCATCAACTACCTGAACTTAGTGTAAAAAGCATATTTCCATACACACAAATAAAAAGAAATTATCTCCCAAAATGTTAAATTTTGACATTTGGTCAACATGCTCTCGAAACCAAGTCTGAATGTATAGCTTTTTGCTTGTCAAATGTTAACCCAACAAAGGAATTGTACAAAATTCAGTTTGAGATGTCCCATCAACTACCTGAACTTAGTGGAAAAAGCATATTTCCATACACACAAATAAAAAGAAATTATCTCCGAAAATGTTGAATTTTGACATTTGGTCAACATGCTCTGGAAACCAAGTCTGAATGTATAGCTTTTTGCTTGTCAAATGTTAACGCAACAAAGGAATTGTACAAAATTCAGTTTGAGATGTCCCATCAACTACCTGAACTTAGTGGAAAAAGCATATTTCCATACACACAAATAAAAAGAAATTATCTCCGAAAATGTTGAATTTTGACATTTGGTCAACATGCTCTGGAAACCAAGTCTGAATGTATAGCTTTTTGCTTGTCAAATGTTAACGCAACAAAGGAATTGTTCAAAATTTTGTTTGAGATGTCCCATCAACTACCTGAACTTAGTGTAAAAAGCATATTTCCATACACACAAATAAAAAGAAATTATCTCCGAAAATGTTGAATTTTGACATTTGTTCAACATGCTCTGGAAACCAAGTCTGAATGTATAGCTTTTTGCTTGTCAAATGTTAACGCAACAAAGGAATTGTTCAAAATTTTGTTTGAGATGTCCCGTCAACTACCTGAACTTAGTGTAAAAAGCATATTTCCATACACACAAATAAAAAGAAATTATCTCCCAAAATGTTAAATTTTGACATTTGGTCAACATGCTCTCGAAACCAAGTCTGAATGTATAGCTTTTTGCTTGTCAAATGTTAACCCAACAAAGGAATTGTACAAAATTCAGTTTGAGATGTCCCATCAACTACCTGAACTTAGTGTAAAAAGCATATTTCCATACACACAAATAAAAAGAAATTATCTCCGAAAATGTTGAATTTTGACATTTGGTCAACATGCTCTGGAAACCAAGTCTGAATGTATAGCTTTTTGCTTGTCAAATGTTAACGCAACAAAGGAATTGTACAACATTTTGTTTGAGATGTCCCATCAACTACCTGAACTTAGTGTAAAAAGCATATTTCCATACACACAAATAAAAAGAAATTATCTCCCAAAATGTTGAATTTTGACATTTGGTCAACATGCTCTTGAAACCAAGTCTGAATGTATAGCTTTTTGCTTGTCAAATGTTAACGCAACAAAGGAATTGTTCAAAATTTTGTTTGAGATGTCCCATCAACTACCTGAACTTAGTGTAAAAAGCATATTTCCATACGCACAAATAAAAAGAAATTATCTCCGAAAATGTTGAATTTTGACATTTGTTCAACATGCTCTGGAAACCAAGTCTGAATGTATAGCTTTTTGCTTGTCAAATGTTAACGCAACAAAGGAATTGTTCAAAATTCAGTTTGAGATGTCCCATCAACTACCTGAACTTAGTGTAAAAAGCATATTTCCATACACACAAATAAAAAGAAATTATCTCCGAAAATGTTAAATTTTGACATTTGGTCAACATGCTCTTGAAACCAAGTCTGAATGTATAGCTTTTTGCTTGTCAAATGTTAACGCAACAAAGGAATTGTACAAAATTCAGTTCTAGATGTCCCATCAACTACCTGAACTTAGTGTAAAAAGCATATTTCCATACACACAAATAAAAAGAAATTATCTCCGAAAATGTTGAATTTTGACATTTGGTCAACATGCTCTGGAAACCAAGTCTGAATGTATAGCTTTTTGCTTGTCAAATGTTAACGCAACAAAGGAATTGTTCAACATTTTGTTTGAGATGTCCCGTCAACTACCTGAACTTAGTGTAAAAAGCATATTTCCATACACACAAATAAAAAGAAATTATCTCCCAAAATGTTGAATTTTGACATTTGGTCAACATGCTCTGGAAACCAAGTCTGAATGTATAGCTTTTTGCTTGTCAAATGTTAACCCAACAAAGGAATTGTACAAAATTCAGTTTGAGATGTCCCATCAACTACCTGAACTTAGTGTAAAAAGCATATTTCCATACACACAAATAAAAAGAAATTATTTCCCAAAATGTTGAATTTTGACATTTGGTCAACATGCTCTGGAAACCAAGTCTGTATGTATAGCTTTTTGCTTGTCAAATGTTAACGCAACAAAGGAATTGTTCAAATTTTTGTTTGAGATGTCCCATCAACTACCTGAACTTAGTGTAAAAAGCATATTTCCATACGCACAATTAAAAAAAAAAAGTGTTTAAAAATCTCCCAAACAACTTATTTCCATATACAATTTAAAAAGAGTCTCTCTCAAAATGTTGAATTTCCATGCACAAACAATGTATATTTATTTTTTAAAAACCTTATCCACATGCACTTAAACCCAGTATTAATTGTACACAACTTGGTTTGAGATTTTTATAAATTGTCCATCTTAAATATGTTTTATTTTATTGTAAAAAAATCGAAAGAAATGTGAATATTTATTTTGAGGGGCGCCCTCAAGTGTAGTGGTGTACAAAAAACACATAGAGGAAGACAACTGGGATCGATCGGTTGCGGGCCGCGCGTGGCTTTTCAGCTTTACTTGGTACGGTGACCACAGAGAGCAATATGCTTTATGCACAAGCACTAGGCCTGTGGTTTCCGTGTGCTCTGTGGTAAGACAATTATTCGGACCACGTATGCAACCCCTTGGATATTAACACTCAACTAATTTTGCTGTGAACAACGCGTGGTACAAAACAAGTTTTTTAACTAAGTTATCTTGTTCATGGAATGTCCAGCCTTTTGTGTGGCTTTTTAGTTTTCCTTCATATTATTTTCTTTTGCTCATTTATTAGCTCGGTCATGTTTTAATTGGATTGGCCTCGCCCATTCTAACTCTATCCGGGATCTATTCCTTCCTTCATGATCATACCATGATGCATAGAGAAAAACTTATTGTTTAGCATCCAATCATGATCATACCCAGGCCCGTAACCAGGAACTATTATTATTATTATTATTATTATTATTATTATTATTATTATTATTATTATTATTATTATTATTATTATTATTATTATTATTATTATTATTATTATTATTATTATTATTATTATTATTATTATTATTATTATTATTATTTATTTATTTATTTATTTATTTATTTATTTATTTATTTTTATTTATTTATTTATTTATTTATATATATATATATATATATATTTTTTTTGGGGGGGACAATATGAAAAAAAAATACATAGGCGCGTTATGGTTAGGGTTAGGGTTAGAATTGGGCGTGTGATGGGCTAAAGTAGCAGCTTGGCCTACATGTAAGTGAAAAAAAATATATATAAAGAAAATAATAAAATTAAACAAAAAACAACACGGAAGTAAAGTTCGTAAAATTGCGTTTTTGAACGATCTTTCCCCCTAATGTCTGCCCATAATAATAGTTTTTATCAACAGCAACTTTCATGGATTCGTAATTTGAGGATCGTTTCGTTTTTATAGAACTTTTTTTGCAATGAAATCTTCGTGATTTACGATCGGTCGACGACGCACATTTGGGATAACAAGTTTGCGGCGAGAGCGATGTGTTTATGAGTACGAGGTTATAATTTTGCGTAAAATATAACAGGAACGAGATTGATATTCGACTCCACCGCGCGTCTTCCGACCCTGGAAATTCGAGTTGTGTGTTTCCCTACTCGCCTACGTATTCATGGAAGACCGCAAGCCGCATATCGGGAGGACTTTTTGTTTGGGGGGGCGGACTTTTTTTTTTTTGGGGGGGGACGTCCGCCCCCCCCCCAGTTACGGGCCTGATGATCATACCATAGAAAAGGGACCTATGATCATACCATGGAGGTGATCCAATTCTACCTACATGAACCATGGTATCACAGCCATTGGGTCCAACCATGATTTTATGGTAACCAAATGAGCACACCGGATGCCCCCTCTATAATAAACTTGGTCATTATTTTGATGAAGAAAAAAAAACCGAACTAGGTGGTTTTAACCTAGTTGGTGATAACGTCCTTGACTAATTTCTTACGCGACATCTATTTAGTTCATATTTAATTAAATTGTATGTTTTGCAAACTGTTACACCATATAGGCCTAAAGCTACAGTACAAATCATTTAGAGTGGTTTAGCATTCGCGGTCTATGTCCTAGTTTTTGTTCTGGCTGAATCACACAGTAGGGCATTAATCACTGCAGACAAGTATTATATGTACCTGTACATGTCAGTGTACCTGCACAATGTATCCAGCAGCTCAACCCGAGACTCAACACTCGTAAAGTGAATACAAGAAAAAGAAGAGAAAAAAATGCTAGCGTCCCCTGCACCGCATTATGTAATCGGACCACCGCAGTGCTACAGTGCTGGTATTCGCGGGAAACAAAAAACAACACCAATCTGAAACAATCTTACACATTTACAAGTGACACACCGAACACATCACACACCGCTTGTTGAGTTTCTGAATCTGCTGAAAGACAGAACGAGATAATCAGCCAAAGGAGGAATGGATCGTCGTTTAACGCCAGATACCATTAAATTAGCAGAGCGATTTTGCGATTCTATTCCGTCGGCAAATTCGGAATGTGAGCCCTTTGGATTTCAGTTGCCAACGCAGACAGTTTACAGTGCGTGGTCAGCATAACGGAAATGAAATGTCTCTGCGAGAAATCAGTGCCCTGCATGCCTGCTGCCGGAAGCATCAAACGGTTTAGGCTCGGCCCGTGGCCCAGAAACACGGTTGTCAAGTCATATTGCAAGTAAGTTATAACCAGAATAGGGCCTATCCATACGCATGTGAATAATTTAATGTAGTTTAAGCATTAATTGTTTATTTAGTTACTTTGGTCAATCAATTTGGTCGTAAGCCATGTTTGATTCAATATCATGGTTATAATACAAAAAGACATTTTTTCAAGTTAGGGCCTTAGCATTTGCACAAACCTTTGCACAAAATTGAGTTGCAAACCTCGGCGGAAAATGTTCAACGCGTTTAATGTAGATTTTGCAAACATAGAAATACAAAAGTATTCCCGTAGACAAAAATGTTGTTTAAAATGCAACGCAACTGCATGCAACGCGGTTAATATTGCCGGCGTAAAGGAAGCCACCCAAAACAACTAAGACTAAAAATTCCCTAACGGTGTGGGATGCATGCGTACCGATGATTCTCCGGCAGTTTGTAAACGGAAGTGGTCGTACCAATCACAATGCACCATGGAAGCGCATAATATACATTAAATTGTAATTATAACTAAAAAAGAAACGTGGACCATGACAAAGTTATACATTCGTTTATAGTGATTATGGAGATACTATTCACCCATGATGCCCCTCCATTATTTAGTTTTCCCATGTACTTGATTGTAATATAATTGGCAGGCTCCCCCTATACATGACATAGCATAGCTCTAGCCTACGTCCAGAATCAATACACTAGTACTACTATGAGTATTAGAAACGACAAATAAGTCAATACTTAAAACCTAAATCTTGCGACTCGCCTTTTCATAATTGTACCAGTTTTTTATTTTTATTAAAAAAATAATAAAAATTAGTAACCCGTGAGGGAAATGGGAATTTGGATGGTTGAGCAATTATTTCCTCAAATATGGCTGAATTCATTGTACGCAGGGCTACACAATCAAACTCCTCTGGCAGGAGTTCCGGTCGTAGGCCTATACTTATTTAAATATAGGCCTACTCGTACCAATATTACTCTCATGTACAACTGTCAGGGATTATTCCCTAAAACACCTTTTTAGTTATACCCTAATTTATTTGAAAATGGTGTGTACTTAACTTAAGTAGTCTTGCAACTGAGTAACACTGAAAATATTTCTACTTCTCACACAAGAACAAAAAACAAAGGCAAAACAATCAAAATTAAGAATATGTAATTAAGAATAACAGATATTTAAAGCATCGGCTATTACACATAATAAAATGTACCTATATTCACTTGGCAAATAAATCGCTGATATCTCCTGATTGTGATGAAGTTAATGTTTAATGTTGACCCTCAAACTAAACTATTATAATGTGATGATGTGACAGGTTGTATTTAATTCAATGATTGCTTTATACCGAACCTCCCGTAGTTTAAGTTGAAATACTTTATTGCGCAATTGAAGTATAAAACCCATTGGGCACACACCCTCGTTGTTTGTCGTCCAGAGGGTCATCATGACTATTTACTTATTCGTATGGTCAAATGCTTTACCGGTGAGTGTTTGGTCTCATACAAAAGTGGGAGATTCGGCAACCCTTGTAAATTTGTAGCAACATCTGAACACGGAATTTGGGCCTGAATGTGTTTACTTCTTATGTTCATGTTGGTAAAATCACAATCACAATAATAAGCAGTCCGTTCAGGTGTTCTATCCTGAATCTTCATGGCCCAAAGGCTGCAAGGGTAAACGCTACCTGGTTTTATGGTTGTTTGTTTATGTGTGGAGTACCCACTGTCTTCCAGACAAGCAAAGTCTCCGCTCCGGCAAATGATGGATCAGATCCGGCAAAATGGATTCCAAATACACGTAAAGGTGGATGAGGATGTGGTCATTTCCGGTTTCGCTACGAATGGCGCGCTTTTCGCTTGTGCTTTGGTGGGACATCCGTCGCTGTTTTATATAGTGTGTCTTCGTTGTTGTGTCATGCACTGTAATTGCGGTGGTAGGCAAGTCAGGAGGCTGCGGCTCCGCGCCAGACTACTGCTCTCATATTACGGTCCCATTTGTACTGTGGGTGTTGAATTATAATGTTGATTTAATAAGTATGGACACTGTATTATCTGAATGGGTGGATGGGTCAGGGCTCTACCTCCATGGTTTTATAAAAACACGAAGGGCCTATTATGTAGGCCTACATTTTACGACCGATTTTAGGCCAATTTAGTTTTTGGAATGTTCCACTTACGTGTTACAGCACACCACAATAACATAACTGGTGATTTGAGCTTAAACAATTCGTGTTCAGTAATGATGAATTTGTTGATCAATGGAACAGAACCCGACTTTCATGGCCAAAAAAGTAGTTATACAACCTTCAAAAATTAACAGATTAGCGTCACCCAAATATTAGCACACAGTATACTGTGTGAACACCACTACACAAAAATGAGCTAATCCGGCATTCAGTTTTTCAACAAGAAGCTGAACTCGTTGGGAACTATACATAATATGGTTTCACAATAAAAAAGACAGATTATTGGAATCTGTTTACATGTACATGACCAGAATGTCTGTAATGTATGCTTTACTCTCATGTACTTGTTAGAATTGAAAGGGGAGTTTAAAAGGTATTAATTATCAAATAATAAATCAACATTAACAAGAAGAACAATGTGCCTTCCATTTGCTGAAAGAACTGAATTGATTTGTTAACGGTTAGCATCTCTTTTAAAAATGGAGTGTACTCAAACTGCGATTGCAAACGATTGGGCACCCCCCCCCATAACCTACATCAGTAAACATGACTTCCGCCACTGACCAATGGGGTCGTGTTTTTCGCGCGCATTATAGTACGACCCTGGCTAGCTCAAAACAGAACCATCTACAAGGCATTGATTCAGAGAGTCTACCCGTCGTGTGCATCTCACACCATGCAAGCACTGCGTTACACATGCATGTGCACACATAGACAGCACATAGCTTGGGCGGGTTGCGCAATTAGTGCAGTGCAAAGGGAAAACAAACTAAACAAAAAACAAAATAAATGAAAATAAAACTCCAACGCATTGGTCAAGGCATCCTTTCTCTATGGTCGAGGCTATGCTGTGCGTGAACATGTTTCGTTGCCCTGGATTTCCCACACAGTTGCAGGCCATCGGCTCGTTTTCCGCGTTCTTTTATATTTTTCTCTGCAATTTAAATAGGACCTCTTACGATATAGGCCCATTCAGAATTGAAACTGCTAAATGGACAATTTAATACTTATTGACTTTATGGATAGTTAAAATGTGTTTTAGTTCCAAAGAAAGTTAACGTACTAAAAATGTCACGTGGGTTGTATTCACGTTGCATTGACGATTATACGCACGTCAGTGTTCTGTCTACCCAAAGTCCGCCTAATGCTCACGTCAGTGTTCTGTCTAACCAAAGTCCGCCTAATGCTCACTCCATTGTACATGTACATGGAGTGCAAATCATGCCCACACCAACAGGACATTTAGCCTTGAACATTCCTGTTTGTTAAGCCACGAGCCAAATAGCCTTGTGGTTTTTATTGCCAAGATAAGTTCACGGCATTTTCACGGTGTTTTCATGGTGCAGAAATCCGAAGAATATTTATGGGCGTTTAATAGCCTAGTGGTTTATTGCCAAGATAAGTTCACGGCATTTTCACGGTGTTTTCATGGTGCAGAAATCCGAAGAATATTTATGGGCGTTTAATAGCCTAGTGGTTTATTGCCAAGATAAGTTCACGGCATTTTCACGGTGTTTTCATGGGGCAGAAATCAGAAAAATATTTATGGGCGTTTAATTGCCTTTTGGTTTATTGCCAAGATAAGTTCACGGCATTTTCACGGTGTTTTTATGGTGCAGAAATCCGAAGAATATTTAAGGGTGTTTTCATTGCGTTGGGTTGTCCTGAAATTGCCGTGAACTGAATTATTTCACGGTGAAACGGATTTTCAGGGCATTTTCAGGGTAAAGTTGCTCATAGTGTAGGCTGCTGTTACAAGTTATGATTTTATTAATCGGCCATAGAGACAACACGATCACGCCTTCCTGTAAGATAATTAAGACCAGTTATGACCAGCGCAAAGCCTTTTTCACAATTAAGATAATAGGCCAATGATTGTTTTCAATAGGTGTTTCCACCCCTGAAAACCAGAAAACTGTTGACCAGATAGTACTTCCTAAAAACCCTTTCCTATAACTTTTGGTAAATATGTTTTCATGTACGTACCTAAATACTGTGGGACAAGTAAATGAAGAGATGGGCTTTGTTTTGATTTGATTTTAAGATGAGCTCAATTTTAAAAGTGAAACCTTGAACAAAAATGTTAGATTGGAGCATATGTGATGAGCAAATTTGCTTTTAACAGTATGGTAAAAAGCCGTACTTGAGTTTTAAATGTTTTGTCACTTGGACTGATATATTTAAGTAAACATGGAATATTTATGAAAAAAAAGCATATGGCTGTTGGCATCCCAGTTTGCAAGCCGTGATCGGTCTGTCATCAGTCCATTGGTGGCACCGCCAGTGGGCTGACAGTGGATGCCACCGGTGGACAGCTGGCACTTAGTCCGCCCGCTAGCCGTCTGCCCCTCTTCGGCAGCCAACGGAGGACGGATGATGGACCGGCGGCGGATCGTTGTCAGATCTCTGTCATCTGCAGAGGGACGACCATCGGCGAGCGGGCGGCAGTTTGTGCTGGTGGTCCGCTTGTGCTGGTGGTCCGCTAGTGCCAACCCTCTGATAATCCGCCATTGGCCCATCATCTGACATCTGTTGGTTGCCGACAGTGGACCATCAGCGAGAGGGCGGACGTTTGTTCTGGCGGTCCGCTAGTGGCAGCCCTCTGATATGGTCTGCAGTTGCCCTGCCATTTGCTCTTCTGTCTGCTGCCAATGTTGGACCACTGGCCAGCGGGTCACCACAAAAAAAATTTGTGTGGTTTTGGGGCGACATTTTGCCGCATAAAATCACTGGTACATGTAATTCCTGTGATAAAATGTTTCTTTGATACAATTCCTGTGCTAATCGTTCTGTGGTACAAAAATTAAATTGTGTGGTTAAAATAAAAACGGACACGATTGTAATGTGGTGTTATTTTTCTGGTTGCTGATGTCGGTCAGATGTCGTTTTTTTGAGTGGCAGGCCTCTGGCGGTATGTCACTGGTTGTGGTGTTGGTCCGATGTCGGTTTTGAGCAGCCGACCAGTGGTGGTTTGTCACTGGTTGCCAATGTTGGTCTGCTGTTCATTTTTGAGCATCAGGCCTCTAGTAATAATAATAATAATAATATATTGTATTTGTATAGCGCCTACTGCAGGCCAGCCTCTAAGCGCTTAACATTCAGTATTTCCTGCAAGGTATTTGGGGCTACGTTTGAAGTATGAGACCTACTCCTTTACATAGCACCTTGTATTGGTTTACAAGGTGCTGTGGCGCAATATGCAGCCAATCAAACCAGGAACACCGGGGCGGACCCCTTCTCTTTTCGATAAGTGCACTGGGTTCTTTTTCGTGCGTTACACAACACACGGGACCAACGGCTTTACGTCCCATCCGAAGGACAAAGCAATCATGGTTAAGTGTCTTGCTTAAGGACACAAGTGTCACGACCGGGGCTCGAACCCACACTCTGCTGATCAGAAACACCAGAGCTTGAGTCCAGTGATTTTATCCACTCGGCCACGACACGCCATAGTAGTATGCTGCTGGTTACCGATGTCGGTCCGCTGTCAGTTTTTGAGCAGTAGGCCTCTAGTGGTATGCACTGGTTACAACAGATACCAGAGGATTTCCGGTCTTATATCCTTACCAATATAATTCTGAGGACAAATAATTTATGTTGACAGCCTTCAAGTTAATCTTCAAGCCCTGTAGTACTGCCCACAAAAACAGTAGCAATTAACCAAGGGTCTTTTTGTCACTCCCACCCTTCTCGATTTTATTGACCAAAGGTCGCCAATTTATGTGCTCTTAAATCCTGCTACCACCCTCAACCCACTGCCTCCAACACAACATCTTCAAATCCAGCCCACTCTTTCACAGCATTTCAACACAAAGGCTACAAGAAAACCAACATCAAAACACAGGTCAAGACCAGTGCTGTGACTACACTGGTTGGGGCTGATCGGCACCAACCAATTCTTAAAAATACCGACCAGTACTTATGCAAAGTAACAGCATTGCTGAACAGTACTATTTTGCCGACAATGAAAAAAAAAAAGTTGATCCTTTTCTTTATATATTGTTAGCCCCAGACACTCTCCAGCCCAGTCCTCTTCTGCTCTTGGGAGAATGATTGACACTCCTATTGAGATCCAATTACTTTTTCTCTTAATCCTCTGCTATTGTTATACGTTGTTTTAGTTTGTAATACACTCTTGCTTTGCTCAAAAGCCAAGCCCCCTGCTGGTGGCTTTGTGGTTTAATGACCTTGTTTTGTGACCCATACACCGCGTTTACACTGGATCTGGCAAGGGCGATCAAAGGTTGATCAGATCCTGCAAGGGCGACTTGAGTCTGATCGCGCATTGATCCCCCTTTGCCCGGCCACGGTTCAACGGAAGTTCCACACTGCTCGTGTGACAGGTTAACTGAGCAAGTTCTTTGATTTTGTGCACACGCAGGCACAGGCGTTGCCAGGGGTGATGCATGCCGCCATCTTAGCTTAGCTTGTGCTGGCCCAGATGTCCAAAAAACATGCCAGCTCCCCCTCCGACCACATTCGACCCCGTACAACAGCAGCAGCTACGGCCATGTCATCCAAGAAACAACGTAAATAACCACCAACAAGACTATAACCTTAAATGTACTCCAAATGTACTAAAACTGCAACAAGAAAACATAATTATGGATATTTTCAAATGCTAATGATTAGAAAAACGAAAGCCTGAGAAGAAAACGGGTCGATGAATGGAGGTAGAAATGGTCGAAGCATGTGGTTCGTCACGTTCGATGCATGCAGAACAGGGATGCAAATGCCAAGTACCATTTAAATCATGTAATGTTCTTTTGTGCACAGAAGTGCTGTGTTATGTGTTGGAACCAGTGTAAGGGGACACTCTCATTGCATAACCAACACTGGTTGTTTACAAGCTTTCTGTTTTTGGGGGTTTTTTTTCGCTGTTTTTTTTCTTCAACTCAGCGCCCCAGTCTGTTCGATCGATTAGACCGGAAGTCGGTGGGTCAAATTGCGGGGTCTGATCCTGCCTTGCGTTTACACTTTGTTTTTGATCCACCTTGCAGGATCAGATCCTCCTTTGATCCTGCAATAAAGGGGGATCAAAAAGGAGGATCAGATCCTGATCGCTCTTGTGTTTACACATAGCTGTTGATCGCCCTTTGATCGCCCTTGCAGGATCTGATCCTCCTTTGATCGCCCTTGCCGGATCAAGTGTAAACGCGGTGTTAGGCAGACAATTTTGCTTACAAATTTTGTGCTGAGCAAAAATTGGCAGGCTACCAGTCACAAATTGTGTATGTGACATGGTAGTTTGGCTGGTAACCTTATTCTGGTATAAGCATATTTTGTTGTGCTTAGCTACATTTTGTGCTTCATAAGCAGCTCTATGAAATTGGGCTCTGCTGGTTTATAGTTTTGATTGGAATGGTAGAAACAGCTAAACAGTTAACTGGAAAATAATTTGAAATAAATAATTTGAAAATGAATATTATTGTGTCCTTATTGTAACATTGAACAGCCAGTGTGATTACATAAAAGTTCCTGTGACATCCAAGGATGTTATGTTTTATTTGAAACATTTTCTTGTGTACAACAAACCCTTCCTTCCACCAATGTATGGTTCAGGAGTCAATGTAACACAAAATGTAATGATTTGAAAAAATACAAATTTAATCCCTACCTAACGACCCTTTTTTTTCGGCCAACAATTTTTTTAGAGTCTAAAACCCTTAAAATATGTTCTTTTTAGGGTGTAAAATTTGAACGTTTTCCGAAAGGGGGCGCTGCCCTAATAAACCCCTGTTAGGGGTTGCACCCCCTGGACCCCTGCTTAACTGATAATAAAGCTGTGGTGACAACACTACTCAAGACTTAAGCCAAGACTTAAGAGAAGACCCAAGACAAAAATCAAGAGAAGACATTCATCAAGACAAGTCAATTAAGACACAAGATCAAGACAAGACCCAAGGGCAAGAATATTTTTTCAACACAACCCTGCCCCATCTTGGCAGGGTAGCCAACAAGATTTAACAGATTCTCAACCAAGAAAACTTCAAAATCTTTCACAGCTCAACCAACAAGTTCTAAGCAACTTTCCAGCCCCACCTGCCTGGGTTTGAAATACCGGTCTTTACCCCTGTACCATAATTTCCTGCATGTAAGACTCGTCTTATCTGACTTTCAACAGCACAAAAACATCACTGTGCCTTAGGGACCTTGTCAAAACTCCGGACAGCCATTGGGCGGCGCCGGTCCAGGACCAGGTTTCTTGTCCCATGTTGAATTCCCTTGTAGTGATTACTTCATCGGATGGGCCATGGGATAAGTTCACAGTGACTGGCCTTCACCAGAGATGGTTTGTTTACAGATTGCAGAGCCTTTAGATCACTATCTACTGGAAAACCAGCAGGGGGTCTCCCAAGGGCAGGTTTTCGGTTTCACAGTTAGGCCTCAATGACCCTGAGTATTTACTAAAGACAAAATTATCATAGATGATCATTTGATGCTTACATTCCATTTGTATAATTATTAACTGGTAACCTAAAATATTAAGAATGGAGGAGTGGAGAACGATTTACAGAAACTGGGCTAGTAATTTTGTCTATTGCAAAAAACAATGGGTTAAAAACTCCACCACACTACAGTGACCTCCAAACGGTCAGACCAGACTCACTACAAACCACAAACTGCAAGTTTGTTTATATTAGTGTTTAATCAGCCAGTGAAACCGCAGAGCGCTAGGTGGGGTGCCTTGGGTGCTGTGCATCGGATGGGAGGATAATGTTCAGTGTGTGAAACATCATCTCATAGGAAATCCCATCCGATAGCCCGTCCAACAAAAATTTGACATGGGATGAACCTTGTCCGACTGTCTGTCCGGGATTAATTTTGACAAGACCCCTTATCTACCAGTGTGCCTTAATTATCTCGTGTCACTGGAGATCAAAGAGATCATCACACCGTCGAGCGATGATTTCTTTACATTGAAGTTGCGTTTTTATTCCTGACACTGCTGCAATCAGTCTCAATAAAGCGGTCAACCATCAATTCACCTTGCATTGAAGACGTAGGACAATTCGGTGCTCAACTCTCTAGACATTGTGGCCGAATTTTCATTCCAACATTGCAGTAATATGTTGATCCCCTCTTTGTGGCCACGTTTTCATTCCAATAATGCCGTCAATACAAACAGTGTTTGTAAGAGCCTATCAACCTTTCTTTATGGCTGTTTTTTTCTTTCTGAAATGCTGCGTAATCTTTCCACCAGTGGCCTGACATTTAGCTTCAAATGAATTTGAAGTGTCCAACAAAACCAACCGCCATTTTCAGGATGCCCACATAAGAAAAGAGATGGTTTATTTTTATTAGTAAGTTATAAAATAACTTTGATGATATTGAAAACAAAACTAACCAAAAAAACGATGTCTTCGAAAATATGTTATGATCATGATTAACAAATCGTGGTTTTAAATAAAGGAAAGGAACTTGACACTAATTAAAAACAATTTAAAAACAACAACAAAAACCGCAATTTGTTACGCCCTCTCAGAGTGGCTGGAGATTCTTCTCGTATGGTAGCGCCCTGTGTTGAATCCACTCCCTTCAGCCCCTTTGGGGCCATGGTAGAAGCATCCTTGTCGCGGTCCATTAATGCTAATTCTACCACCACCACACACAACAAGATCTACCAGTAACACCAGCAAATGTCATGTCTAGACAAGAACAGAGGAGGTCCTTTTTAGGGCCTGCCCTGACAGTCATCTCTGTTAACATCAAAGGCTTTTCAACGGCCAAGCAACAAATCTTAGCCGAACTTTGCAGCAATCCCCAATGTGACATCCTCTGCTTGCAGGAGACCGGTAAAGGGAGCGACAACAACCGCCCATCCATACCTGGTATGGTACTCGTCAATGAACGACCTCATCGCCAGTATGGTTGCTATCTTTGTCAAAGCAAGTTCCGTTACAGAAAGCACGTCCAATTCAGAAGATGATAATATTGAAGTCCTGACTGTAGAATTGAGCAGTGTAGTTGTAACATCTGTATACAAACCACCAGCAGCTGACTTCAAGTTCCCACATTCTGTTCCACACATTCATGGTAAACCACAGATCATCATCAGTGATTTGAACAGCCATAGCACCCAATGGGGGTACAAGGAAACCAACAAAGATGGAGAAGCAGTAGAGGAATAGATGAATTCCAACCAGCTTAACCTCATCCATGATTCCAAGCTACCATCATCGTTCTACAGTGCCCGCTGGAGATGTGGTTACAACCCAGATTTGGCCATGGTCTCCAACAACATTGTAGACCTGTGCCAGAAGACTGTGATGGACCCTATCCCATCGAGCCAGCACCGACCTATTGGCATCCAAGTCAATGCAGTTGTAAGACCAACCAGTGTCCCTTTTAAGAGGCGTTTCAACTACAGGAAAGCAGACTGGCAAGGTTTCTCCAAGAAACTGGATCAGAACATCAAGCGTATTTCGCCCGTATCGTGCAACTACAACCGCTTTGCAGAACTTGTGAAGAAAACTGCAAGAAGATATATCCCTCGGGGATGTAGGGTGCAAATATACCTGGACCATCCAAGGAAAGCTCAGAACTATATGAAGAATATGTAACCATGTTTAATGAAGACCCATTCACTGATGCAATAATTCAATTAGGCAAGAAAGTATTGGAAAGCATATCCAAGGAGTGTCGTAAGTCCTGGCAAGCCTTGATTGAATCAATTGATATGTCAAAAAATAGCAAAAAAGCATGGTCAACCATCCAAAAGTTCCGTTGAGATCCTAAAGCACCACTGCAACAACCCAAAGTAACTGCAAACCAAGTCGCTAACCAGCTACTCTTGAATGAGAAAAGTGGTAAGGTGAAGAACGAGATCAAACTGGACCGTAAAAAGTACAACTACGACCAGGGATTCACTCGACCCATGACCATGGAAGAGTCGGAAGAGGGTATCTCCTCGTTGAAACCAGGAAAAGCTATCGGCCTTGATAACATCTCAACAGAGTAAATTATGAACTTTGGCCCTGCTGCTAAGAAATGGCTACTACAGTTGTACAACCATTGCCTGTCCACCAACAAGATGCCTAAGATCTGGAAGAAAGCACATGTGCTAGCACTCCTGAAACCTGGGAAAGATCCAGCCATTCTTAAGAGCTACAGACCTAAATCACTTCTGAGTCACTTCTATAAGCTCTTCGAACGTCTCATACTCAACCGAGTTGGACCTGTTGTTGATAAACTC
Source organism: Pisaster brevispinus (assembly GCA_023634235.1). Lineage (NCBI taxonomy): Eukaryota > Metazoa > Echinodermata > Asteroidea > Forcipulatida > Asteriidae > Pisaster > Pisaster brevispinus. The sequence continues at coordinate 1,593,366 of JAMKCF010000023.1, read as the reverse complement.
CTCATACCAGAGCAAGCCGGCTTCCGTCCTGGCAAATCAACTACGAGCCAAGTACTCAACCTCACTCAGTACATAGGAGATGGTTTCGAGGAAGGGAAAGTATCTGGTGTCGTGTTTGTTGACCTCTCAGCTGCCTACGACACAGTTAACCACAGACGTCTTCTCCACAAGATCTTGGAACTCACAAAGGACACCAGTCTCACAGAACTGGTTGAAAGTATGCTAGAGAACAGACACTTCTACGTTGAGCTTGGGAGTAAGAAGAGCAGATGGAGAAATCTCAAGAATGGGCTACCACAGGGCAGTGTGCTTGCACCTCTACTCTTCAACATTTACACCAATGATCACCCAAGAAGCAAAGGTACACGCCGATGACCTTGGTGTAGTTGCTCAAGACAGTGACTTAAGTACTGTTGAAGAAAAACTCTCGCATGCTCTTGACGTATTGTCACCTTACTACAAAGAGAACCACCTCCGTGCAAATCCATCAAAAACACAGGTGTGTGACTTTCATCTGCGTAATTGAGAAGCCAAACGCCAACTGAACGTCTCCTGGTCTGGGGCTCCTCTTGAAAACTGTGATCATCCAGTGTACCTAGGTGTCACCCTAGATCGCTGCCTCTCCTTCAAGACCCATGTTGAGAAGACCAAAGCCAAAGTCTGTGCAAGAAACAACATTGTCAGCAAACTTACTGGAACAAGATGGGGTGCCAGCCCAGACACTCTACGATCAACGGACTTAGCCCTTTGTTATTCATCTGCAGAGAATGCGTGCCTAGTCTGGGAAAGATCTACCCATGCTAAGAAGATTGATCCAGCCATCAATGCTACATGCCGACTTATCACTGGATGCCTCAGACCAACACCAACTGACAGCCTATACATACTTTCTGGTATAGCGCCACCTGATGTTCGACCCAGTGCGGCAAGCAGCAGAGAATGCTATCGCCAGACCACAGATAAGAAAAACCCTATATTCAGCCACGAACCTGCTAAAAATCGACTCAAGTCCATGAAAAGCTTCCTCAACAAAGTCAAACCAAGTGCAGAAGCCGGGGTTTTCCGAACTGCCATGTGGGATGAGAGACTTGGTAAACTTCCACCTAGAACATCCATGAACATAAGTGCTTCAGAAGAACTCCCTCCTGGTGCTGACTCAAGTTGGGCTGAATGGAAGTGCCTCAACAGACTTAGAACATCAACTGGCCGGTGCAAAGTGTCTCTCAAGAAGTGGGGATACTAGGAACTGTGTCCAGTTTTTGCAGAAACACAATATCTAGTGTGTGTGGACACAATAAGAAGAAGATGTGACACATGGGACAGAATCTCCAGTTTTTACTCTCTGTGCATGTTTGTCCTTGCATCCTTTTCACATAGCCAGTAAAATAAACTATGGTGCCGTATCCACATTATGAAATTCTGCATTGGTCGCATGGGTAGGTATTTTACCAGATTGAGTACTGGTATGATTTGATTGCGTTAATAGTGCCCAGGTAAGCTGAAGAGCCGACACTCCTGAGATGAGCACTGAATAAGTGTAAGCCAGCCGGTCTCAGGGTTCTCCCTAGGATATTTCAAAACAGTGGGGCATTCTGAACCAACAATTTGGAAGTTTGGTCAAAGCATGCTGAATTGAATGAGGTCCTCGAAATGTTTTCTACTGGTGTTTTCCTTGGTTGTAAAAGCCGTACCGTGCACTCAGGGTCATTTAAATGGTTTTATCTTGACAAGCTATTATTTGGTATTTTTGGTGTCTGATATACAATTAAAAGGCAACTACTTGTCAAAGTTGGAAATGTTTGAGTCCCTGTTTATTTAATGTATATACAATGAAAGTATTTTTTATGCATTTTTGACAGAGTTTTACAGAAAGGTGTTGGTTCAAATTGGGTTTTTTTTTCTCTCTTTTAGATAATGAAGCTCCTTCTGTGACATGTCCAAATGATGTCCCTTCTATATATGTGGATTCTGGAACAGCAATGTCCACTGTCACTTGGTCAACATCACCATCAGCCAGTGATATTGTTGATGGTGACATTACAGCCAAGGTTGTATGTAAAGACAATAAGGGCAATGTGGTGATTACAGATGGCACGTATGCAGTAGGCTTAACGACAGTGACATGCAGAGCTAATGATACTGCACTGAATGAAGGAAAATGCCAATTTAACATCACTGTTTTAGGTAAGCACCTGATTTAGAACAGATCTTTTTTCCCTCAAGTTTCTTGAATGATCATTTACCTCTCTACTTTGTAATTGGTGTAAAACATCTTGCAATATCATTTCATTACATGTTTTTGATAGATCATTCCATCAAATCCTAGCCACTTTAGCCACAGGCGAGCATCAGAATCCTTGTTGGTAATAATACATATCATTGGCTCAGGACTATAAGGTGGTTGGTGCAGTTTGTATGGGTTTCATAAAATAGGTTTTGCAGATCTTTGAGCTCCTTGAAAGTGAAGTTTCTAGAATGGTCTCAAAAGTATGTGTTCAACAAAAAGAACTTTTCCCGTTTCTTAGAAAAACATTTTGTTGTGGATTTTGACTTATTTTTTCAAATGTTTACAATGTTTTACGTAATGACCTTTTGATCTTTATGGATACAAAATTACTGTTAATGACCTTATAGCCTGAAGTCTACAATATGTTTGTGCCCCTTCGTCACCCAGCTACTTTATAAAGGCAGCACACTGTGCCACACAGAGTATGGATAATAGTTGAACCTTACAAACAGCACCAGCTTGTTTTCACTTCAAACAGGTACTCAAGCCTGTACACTAATTTTGAGTAGCTTTCATTTTTCAATAAAAGGAGATATGAGGTAGTACAAAAAAATGCAATTTTCATTTTCACAACAACACGGAGTAAAACAACAAATTTTGTTTGAAGAATGAGATGTCATGTTAACATTGTGATGTGGACCTATGATGCCATTGAACACAAAACAGCTCACTGGATATACATCACTTCATGCTGGGGACATAAGTTCAAACCAGTGCAAGTTTAAAACTTGCCCCCGCATGTTTTAAGCCTGCTGGGGAAGTTCAAAATGTAGGTGCACAATTGGTTAAAACTTGCACATGTTTCTACTACCCCTAGGCACTGAGCACAACAATAATGCATGTAGACTAAACAGTTAGGAGTAGGCTTTGAAAAGTGAGACGATGCCAGCCCGAATATTTCTTCAAAGTGTGCATGGCATAAATAGAACCTATTTAAACAAATAATTTTTCACTAAATCATTTGCCATTGACCTGAGATTTGAGTGATACAGCGCATGCCTGTTAGTTGGCATGAGAGCAATGTTGCTGTTCAATGGCATTCTGGGGTCTTGTTCATTTCATCTGCATACATAAACAGCTGCTTCTATTTTTGAGTTTGGGCAGACAAAGCTTCGTGAAATGTTGCAACTTGGTGGTCTTTTTCTATTCAGTAAGCTTTTTAAAGTGACATGAAGCTATTATTTGGTATTTTTGATGTCTGATATACAATTAAAAGACAACAACTTGTCAAAGTTGGAAATGTTTGAGTCCCTGTTTATTTAATATATATACAATGAAAGTATTTTGTATGCATTTTTGACAGAGTTTTACAGAAAGGTGTTGGTTCAAATTGGTTTTTTTCTCTCTTTTAGATAATGAAGCTCCTTCCGTGACATGTCCAAATGACGTCCCTTCCATATATGTGGATTCTGGAACAGCAATGTCCACTGTCACTTGGTCAACATCACCATCAGCCAGTGATATTGTTGATGGTGACATTACAGCCAAGGTTGTATGTAAAGACAATAAGGGCAATGTGGTGATGACAGATGGCACATATGCAGTAGGCTTAACGACAGTGACATGCAGAGCTAATGATACTGCACTGAATGAAGGAAAATGCCAATTTAACATCACTGTTTTAGGTAAGCACCTGATTTAGAACAGATCTTTTTTCCTCAAGTTTCTTGAATGATCATTTACCTCTCTACTTTGTAATTGGTGTAAAACATCTTGCAATATCATTTCATTACATGTTTTTGATAGATCATTCCATCAAATCCTAGCCACTTTAGCCACAGGCGAGCATCAGAATCCTTGTTGGTAATAATACATATCATTGGCTCAGGACTATAAGGTGGTTGGTGCAGTTTGTATGGGTTTCATAAAATAGGTTTTGCAGATCTTTGAGCTCCTTGAAAGTGAAGTTTCTAGAATGGTCTCAAAAGTATGTGTTCGACAAAAAGAACTTTTCCCGTTTCTTAGAAAAACATTTTGTTGTGGATTTTGACTTATTTTTTCAAATGTTTACAATGTTTTACGTAATGACCTTGAAAAGAAGTGCACAGGTTTTGAACTTTGATTCTGGACTGTTTATTGTGGTTGATCATATACCCGTGGTTCTATAACGAGAAATACAAATTAACCCCAATCAATTATACATATTGGGCATGTAACGATAATTATCTTCAGAAATTATACACTATGATTGATAGGGCGTACATAAACTATAGACTATGTATTGGCAACCATGTTTACATGTATTTAACAAATCCAAACGTGAATGACATGGAATAACAAATCCCCTAAGAATCACCTTTTACAATAATTAAAACAATACTCACTATTATGATGCACGCACGGGGCTTTGGTAATTAAGGGAAATGATTCGAAGATTAAATTGACCTGGATATTAGGAATTATTTGAGGAATTTAAGTGATTAGTTTGGAGTTGTGGCTTCGAAAATGGCGATTGATATGATCATGGAAACATTGGACATTCTGATTCGATGGAGGGCGCTATTACACAAAACTGTCCCGAAGTACTTTCGTACAGACCTTTTGATCTTTATGGATACAAAATTACTGTTAACGACCTTATAGCCTGAAGTCTAGAATATGTTTGTGCCCCTTCGTCACCCAGCTACTTTATAAAGGCAGCACACTGTGCCACACATAGTATGGATAATAGTTGAACCTTACAAACAGCACCAGCTTGTTTTCACTTCAAACAGGTACTCAAGCCTGTACTTCAATTTTGAGTAGCTTTCATTTTTCAATAAAAGGAGATATGAGGTAGTACAAAAAAATGCAATTTTCATTTTCACAACAACACGGAGTAAAACAACAAATTTTGTTTGAAGACTGAGATGTCATGTTAACATTGTGATGTGGACCTATGATGCCATTGAACACAAAACAGCTCACTGGATATACATCACTTCATGCTGGGGACATAAGTTCAAACCAGTGCAAGTTTAAAACTTGCCCCCGCATGTTTTAAGCCTGCTGGTGAAGTTAAAAATGTAAGTGCACAATTGGTTAAAACTTGCACAGGTTTCTACTACCCCTAGGCACTGAGCACAACAATAATGCATGTAGACTAAACAGTTAGGAGTAGGCTTTGAAAAGTGAGACGATGCCAGCCCGAATATTTCTTCAAAGTGTGCATGGCATAAATAGAACCTATTTAAACAAATAAAAGGAGATATGAGGTAGTACAAAAAATGCAATTTTCATTTTCACAACAACACGGAGTAAAACAACAAATTTTGTTTGAAGAATGAGATGTCATGTTAACATTGTGATGTGGACCTATGATGCCATTGAACACAAAACAGCTCACTGGATATACATCACTTCATGCTGGGGACATAAGTTCAAACCAGTGCAAGTTTAAAACTTGCCCCCGCATGTTTTAAGCCTGCTGGGGAAGTTCAAAATGTAGGTGCACAATTGGTTAAAACTTGCACAGGTTTCTACTACCCCTAGGCACTGAGCACAACAATAATGCATGTAGACTAAACAGTTAGGAGTAGGCTTTGAAAAGTGAGACGATGCCAGCCCGAATATTTCTTCAAAGTGTGCATGGCATAAATAGAACCTATTTAAACAAATAATTTTTCACTAAATCATTTGCCATTGACCTGAGATTTGAGTGATACAGCGCATGCCTGTTAGTTGGCATGAGAGCAATGTTGCTGTTCAATGGCATTCTGGGGTCTTGTTCATTTCATCTGCATACATAAACAGCTGCTTCTATTTTTGAGTTTGGGCAGACAAAGCTTCGTGAAATGTTGCAACTTGGTGGTCTTTTTCTATTCAGTAAGCTTTTTAAAGTGACATGAAGCTATTATTTGGTATTTTTGATGTCTGATATACAATTAAAAGACAACAACTTGTCAAAGTTGGAAATGTTTGAGTCCCTGTTTATTTAATATATATACAATAAAAGTATTTTGTATGCATTTTTGACAGAGTTTTACAGAAAGGTGTTGGTTCAAATTGGGTTTTTTTTCTCTCTTTTAGATAATGAAGCTCCTTCCGTGACATGTCCAAATGACGTCCCTTCCATATATGTGGATTCTGGAACAGCAATGTCCACTGTCACTTGGTCAACATCACCATCAGCCAGTGATATTGTTGATGGTGACATTACAGCCAAGGTTGTATGTAAAGACAATAAGGGCAATGTGGTGATGACAGATGGCACATATGCAGTAGGCTTAACGACAGTGACATGCAGAGCTAATGATACTGCACTGAATGAAGGAAAATGCCAATTTAACATCACTGTTTTAGGTAAGCACCTGATTTAGAACAGATCTTTTTTCCTCAAGTTTCTTGAATGATCTTTTACCTCTCTACTTTGTAATTGGTGTAAAACATCTTGCAATATCATTTCATTACATGTTTTTGATAGATCATTCCATCAAATCCTAGCCACTTTAGCCACAGGCGAGCATCAGAATCCTTGTTGGTAATAATACATATCATTGGCTCAGGACTATAAGGTGGTTGGTGCAGTTTGTATGGGTTTCATAAAATAGGTTTTGCAGATCTTTGAGCTCCTTGAAAGTGAAGTTTCTAGAATGGTCTCAAAAGTATGTGTTCGACAAAAAGAACTTTTCCCGTTTCTTAGAAAAACATTTTGTTGTGGATTTTGACTTATTTTTTCAAATGTTTACAATGTTTTACGTAATGACCTTTTGATCTTTATGGATACAAAATTACTGTTAACGACCTTATAGCCTGAAGTCTACAATATGTTTGTGCCCCTTCGTCACCCAGCTACTTTATAAAGGCAGCACACTGTGCAACAGAGTATGGATAATAGTTGAACCTTACAAACAGCACCAGCTTGTTTTCACTTCAAACAGGTACTCAAGCCTGTACTTCAATTTTGAGTAGCTATATTTTTCAATAAAAGGAGATATGAGGTAGTACAAAAAAATGCAATTTTCATTTTCACAACAACACGGAGTAAAACAACAAAATTTGTTTGAAGAATGAGATGTCATGTTAACATTGTGATGTGGACCTATGATGCCATTGAACACAAAACAGCTCACTGAATATACATCACTTCATGCTGGGGACATAAGTTCAAACCAGTGCAAGTTTAAAACTTGCCCCCGCATGTTTTAAGCCTGCTGGTGAAGTTAAAAATGTACGTGCACAATTGGTTAAAACTTGCACAGGTTTCTACTACCCCTAGGCACTGAGCACAACAATAATGCGTGTAGACTAAACAGTTAGGAGTAGGCTTTGAAAAGTGAGACGATGCCAGCCCGAATATTTCTTCAAAGTGTGCATGGCATAAATAGAACCTATTTAAACAAATAAAAGGAGATATGAGGTAGTACAAAAAATGCAATTTTCATTTTCACAACAACACGGAGTAAAACAACAAATTTTGTTTGAAGAATGAGATGTCATGTTAACATTGTGATGTGGACCTATGATGCCATTGAACACAAAACAGCTCACTGGATATACATCACTTCATGCTGGGGACATAAGTTCAAACCAGTGCAAGTTTAAAACTTGCCTCTGCATGTTTTAAGCCTGCTAGTGAAGTTCAAAATGTAGGTGCACAATTGGTTAAAACTTGCACAGGTTTCTACTACCCCTAGGCACTGAGCACAACAATAATGCATGTAGACTAAACAGTTAGGAGTAGGCTTTGAAAAGTGAGACGATGCCAGCCCGAATATTTCTTCAAAGTGTGCATGGCATAAATAGAACTTATTTAAACAAATAATTTTTCACTAAATCATTTGCCATTGACCTGAGATTTGAGTGATACAGCGCATGCCTGTTAGTTGGCATGAGAGCAATGTTGCTGTTCAATGGCATTCTGGGGTCTTGTTCATTTCATCTGCATACATAAACAGCTGCTTCTATTTTTGAGTTTGGGCAGACAGAGCTTCGTGAAATGTTGCAACTTGGTGGTCTTTTTCTATTCAGTAAGCTTTTTAAAGTAACATGAAGCTATTATTTGGTATTTTTGATGTCTGATATACAATTAAAAGACAACAACTTGTCAAAGTTGGAAATGTTTGAGTCCCTGTTTATTTAATATATATACAATGAAAGTATTTTGTATGCATTTTTGATAGAGTTTTACAGAAAGGTGTTGGTTCAAATTGGGTTTTTTTTCTCTCTTTTAGATAATGAAGCTCCTTCCGTGACATGTCCAAATGACGTCCCTTCCATATATGTGGATTCTGGAACAGCAATGTCCACTGTCACTTGGTCAACATCACCATCAGCCAGTGATATTGTTGATGGTGACATTACAGCCAAGGTTGTATGTAAAGACAATAAGGGCAATGTGGTGATTACAGATGGCACGTATGCAGTAGGCTTAACGACAGTGACATGCAGAGCTAATGATACTGCACTGAATGAAGGAAAATGCCAATTTAACATCACTGTTTTAGGTAAACACCTGATTTAGAACAGATCTTTTTTCCTCAAGTTTCTTGAATGATCATTTACCTCTCTACTTTGTAATTGGTGTAAAACATCTTGCAATATCATTTCATTACATGTTTTTGATAGATCATTCCATCAAATCCTAGCCACTTTAGCCACAGGCGAGCATCAGAATCCTTGTTGGTAATAATACATATCATTGGCTCAGGACTATAAGGTGGTTGGTGCAGTTTGTATGGGTTTCATAAAATAGGTTTTGCAGATCTTTGAGCTCCTTGAAAGTGAAGTTTCTAAAATGGTCTCAAAAGTATGTGTTCGACAAAAAGAACTTTTCCCGTTTCTTAGAAAAACATTTTGTTGTGGATTTTGACTTATTTTTTCAAATGTTTACAATGTTTTACGTAATGACCTTTTGATCTTTATGGATACAAAATTACTGTTAACGACCTTATAGCCTGAAGTCTACAATATGTTTGTGCCCCTTCGTCACCCAGCTACTTTATAAAGGCAGCACACTGTGCAACAGAGTATGGATAATAGTTGAACCTTACAAACAGCACCAGCTTGTTTTCACTTCAAACAGGTACTCAAGCCTGTACTTCAATTTTGAGTAGCTTTCATTTTTCAATAAAAGGAGATATGAGGTAGTACAAAAAAATGCAATTTTCATTTTCACAACAACACGGAGTAAAACAACAAATTTTGTTTGAAGAATGAGATGTCATGTTAACATTGTGATGTGGACCTATGATGCCATTGAACACAAAACAGCTCACTGGATATACATCACTTCATGCTGGGGACATAAGTTCAAACCAGTGCAAGTTTAAAACTTGCCCCCGCATGTTTTAAGCCTGCTGGTGAAGTTAAAAATGTACGTGCACAATTGGTTAAAACTTGCACAGGTTTCTACTACCCCTAGGCACTGAGCACAACAATAATGCATGTAGACTAAACAGTTAGGAGTAGGCTTTGAAAAGTGAGACGATGCCAGCCCGAATATTTCTTCAAAGTGTGCATGGCATAAATAGAACCTATTTAAACAAATAAAAGGAGATATGAGGTAGTACAAAAAATGCAATTTTCATTTTCACAACAACACGGAGTAAAACAACAAATTTTGTTTGAAGAATGAGATGTCATGTTAACATTGTGATGTGGACCTATGATGCCATTGAACACAAAACAGCTCACTGGATATACATCACTTCATGCTGGGGACATAAGTTCAAACCAGTGCAAGTTTAAAACTTGCCTCTGCATGTTTTAAGCCTGCTAGTGAAGTTCAAAATGTAGGTGCACAATTGGTTAAAACTTGCACAGGTTTCTACTACCCCTAGGCACTGAGCACAACAATAATGCATGTAGACTAAACAGTTAGGAGTAGGCTTTGAAAAGTGAGACGATGCCAGCCCGAATATTTCTTCAAAGTGTGCATGGCATAAATAGAACTTATTTAAACAAATAATTTTTCACTAAATCATTTGCCATTGACCTGAGATTTGAGTGATACAGCGCATGCCTGTTAGTTGGCATGAGAGCAATGTTGCTGTTCAATGGCATTCTGGGGTCTTGTTCATTTCATCTGCATACATAAACAGCTGCTTCTATTTTTGAGTTTGGGCAGACAGAGCTTCGTGAAATGTTGCAACTTGGTGGTCTTTTTCTATTCAGTAAGCTTTTTAAAGTGACATGAAGCTATTATTTGGTATTTTTGATGTCTGATATACAATTAAAAGACAACAACTTGTCAAAGTTGGAAATGTTTGAGTCCCTGTTTATTTAATATATATACAATAAAAGTATTTTGTATGCATTTTTGACAGAGTTTTACAGAAAGGTGTTGGTTCAAATTGGGTTTTTTTTCTCTCTTTTAGATAATGAAGCTCCTTCCGTGACATGTCCAAATGACGTCCCTTCCATATATGTGGATTCTGGAACAGCAATGTCCACTGTCACTTGGTCAACATCACCATCAGCCAGTGATATTGTTGATGGTGACATTACAGCCAAGGTTGTATGTAAAGACAATAAGGGCAATGTGGTGATTACAGATGGCACGTATGCAGTAGGCTTAACGACAGTGACATGCAGAGCTAATGATACTGCACTGAATGAAGGAAAATGCCAATTTAACATCACTGTTTTAGGTAAGCACCTGATTTAGAACAGATCTTTTTTCCTCAAGTTTCTTGAATGATCATTTACCTCTCTACTTTGTAATTGGTGTAAAACATCTTGCAATATCATTTCATTACATGTTTTTGATAGATCATTCCATCAAATCCTAGCCACTTTAGCCACAGGCGAGCATCAGAATCCTTGTTGGTAATAATACATATCATTGGCTCAGGACTATAAGGTGGTTGGTGCAGTTTGTATGGGTTTCATAAAATAGGTTTTGCAGATCTTTGAGCTCCTTGAAAGTGAAGTTTCTAGAATGGTCTCAAAAGTATGTGTTCGACAAAAAGAACTTTTCCCGTTTCTTAGAAAAACATTTTGTTGTGGATTTTGACTTATTTTTTCAAATGTTTACAATGTTTTACGTAATGACCTTTTGATCTTTATGGATACAAAATTACTGTTAACGACCTTATAGCCTGAAGTCTACAATATGTTTGTGCCCCTTCGTCACCCAGCTACTTTATAAAGGCAGCACACTGTGCAACAGAGTATGGATAAAAGTTGAACCTTACAAACAGCACCAGCTTGTTTTCACTTCAAACAGGTACTCAAGCCTGTACTTCAATTTTGAGTAGCTATATTTTTCAATAAAAGGAGATATGAGGTAGTACAAAAAAATGCAATTTTCATTTTCACAACAACACGGAGTAAAACAACAAAATTTGTTTGAAGAATGAGATGTCATGTTAACATTGTAATGTGGACCTATGATGCCATTGAACACAAAACAGCTCACTGGATATACATCACTTCATGCTGGGGACATAAGTTCAAACCAGTGCAAGTTTAAAACTTGCCCCTGCATGTTTTAAGCCTGCTGGTGAAGTTCAAAATGTAGGTGCACAATTGGTTAAAACTTGCACAGGTTTCTACTACCCCTAGGCACTGAGCACAACAATAATGCATGTAGACTAAACAGTTAGGAGTAGGCTTTGAAAAGTGAGACGATGCCAGCCCGAATATTTCTTCAAAGTGTGCATGGCATAAATAGAACCTATTTAAACAAATAAAAGGAGATATGAGGTAGTACAAAAAATGCAATTTTCATTTTCACAACAACACGGAGTAAAACAACAAATTTTGTTTGAAGAATGAGATGTCATGTTAACATTGTGATGTGGACCTATGATGCCATTGAACACAAAACAGCTCACTAGATATACATCACTTCATGCTGGGGACATAAGTTCAAACCAGTGCAAGTTTAAAACTTGCCCCTGCATGTTTTAAGCCTGCTAGTGAAGTTCAAAATGTAGGTGCATAATTGGTTAAAACTTGCACAGGTTTCTACTACCCCTAGGCACTGAGCACAACAATAATGCATGTAGACTAAACAGTGAGGAGTAGGCTTTGAAAAGTGAGACGATGCCAGCCCGAATATTTCTTCAAAGTGTGCATGGCATAAATAGAACCTATTTAAACAAATAATTTTTCACTAAATCATTTGCCATTGACCTGAGATTTGAGTGATACAGCGCATGCCTGTTAGTTGGCATGAGAGCAATGTTGCTGTTCAATGGCATTCTGGGGTCTTGTTCATTTCATCTGCATACATAAACAGCTGCTTCTATTTTTGAGTTTGGGCAGACAGAGCTTCGTGAAATGTTGCAACTTGGTGGTCTTTTTCTATTCAGTAAGCTTTTTAAAGTGACATGAAGCTATTATTTGGTATTTTTGATGTCTGATATACAATTAAAAGGCAACTACTTGTCAAAGTTGGAAATGTTTGAGTCCCTGTTTATTTAATATATATATGTAAGGATGTCGTTGCGCTGCAACATAAAGTCCGTGCACCCTCGCGCGATGGCCCGAGACGTTTGTTTACTTCCTTATGTGTTTGTCCTTAATAGTTCATGTTAAAAGTTTCATTCAATAATAATCTGCTTGTGTTCGAACATCCACTACACGTTCTATTGTTTTAACATACTGGTTTCGCGGGCTTTGGGTAGCGTGACCTTTTCACCTCACCGCCTGCACAACTCTCAACAGGTAAACACACCCATTCTTATCTCACTTTTAAATCTCACATTTTTGATATATTCCATATTTATTTACTTATTTAAAGGGTGCTCAAAGTAACCGCTACGGTCTCGTGATTATTCTAGGTGTAATTTTGATAAACATTGATAAGGTATAAAGAGTAATTTTCGTCTTTGGAAATGTAGAAGTCCGTCGGGGATTAAGGTGTTTTGTATCCCGTATAGATTAGTATCGTTCATGTGTCAATGTCACGGGCAGCCGCCATGTGATCATGCCTTTATACTGTGCACGTATTATGGTTGTGTGTATATTGGTGTGACCGTATGGATGGTTTAATGTCACATGGAGTACAGAAATAAAGTATGTGTTATTATTATTACTTTTAATGGATGCCTGCATGGGTGGGTGCTGACTTCGGGTTTAGTTGGTGGGATTGGACTTGGAGGCATGGGTTTGTGAGTTTCTTGTGTTAATGATGATGTTTAGTGGGCCCCGTGTGTTAGTTGACTTATGCCTTCTTGCCCAGTGTCATGCTATTCCACGATCCTCACGCATTCATGTATTTACTTTATTCGAGACAATAACTATTTGATAATTAGACTGTTGAGAGTTGTGCAGGCGGTCAATAAAATACATACATTTTAATTTAATACAATGCAAGTGGATTTCCTTAATCAATAAAAATTCAATGAAGGCAGCTCCTAAATAAACACATAAGGAAGTAACAAACGTCTCGGGCCATCGCGCGAGGGCGCACGGACTTTATGTTGCAGCGCAACGACATCCTTACATATACAATGAAAGTATTTTGTATGCATTTTTGACAGAGTTTTACAGAAAGGTGTTGGTTCAAAAACAAATTTTTCTCTCTTTTAGATAATGAAGCTCCTTCTGTGACATGTCCAAATGACGTCCCTTCCATATATGTGGATTCTGGAACAGCAATGTCCACTGTCACTTGGTCAACATCACCATCAGCCAGTGATATTGTTGATGGTGACATTACAGCCAAGGTTGTATGTAAAGACAATAAGGGCAATGTGGTGATGACAGATGGCACGTATGCAGTAGGCTTAACGACAGTGACATGCAGAGCTAATGATACTGCACTGAATGAAGGAAAATGCCAATTTAACATCACTGTTTTAGGTAAGCACCTGATTTAGAACAGATCTTTTTTCCTCAAGTTTCTTGAATGATCATTTACCTCTCTACTTTGTTATTGGTGTAAAACATCTTGCAATATCATTTCATTTTTAAGTTTTTGATAGATCATTCCATCAAATCCTAGCCACTTTAGCCACAGGCGAGCATCAGAATCCTTGTTGGTAATAATACATACATGTATCATTGGCTCAGGACTATAAGGTCGTTGGTGCAGTTTGTATGGGTTTCATAAAATAGGTTTTGCAGATCTTTGAGCTCCTTGGAAGTAAAGTTTCAAGAATGGTCTCAAAAGTATGTGTTCGACAAAAAGAACTTTTCTGTTTCTTAGAAAAACATTTTGTTGTGGATTTTGACTTATTTTTTCAAATGTTTACAATGTTTTACGTAATGACCTTTTGATCTTTATGGATACAAAATTACTGTTAACGACCTTATAGCCTGAAGTCTACAATATGTTTGTGCCCCTTCGTCACCCAGCTACTTTATAAAGGCAGCACACTGTGCCACACAGAGTATGGATAATAGTTGAACCTTACAAACAGCACCAGCTTGTTTTCACTTCAAACAGGTACTCAAGCCTGTACTTCAATTTTGAGTAGCTTTCATTTTTCAATAAAAGGAGATATGAGGTAGTACAAAAAAATGCAATTTTCATTTTCACAACAACACGGAGTAAAACAACAAATTTTAACAATGTTTTACGTAATGACCTTTTGATCTTTAGGGATACAAAATTACAGGAAACGACTTTATTGCCTAAACAGCTGCTTCTAGTTTTGAGTTTGGACCGACAAAGCTTCAGGAAATATCATATGTAGGCTTGCGGAATATGGAAAATTATAATTGCATATGTGTCCCATATCTAACTCAGCCTTTGGCCTCATTGGACATGGGATGCAGAATTGCTTACTTTTCCATATTCCACTCATGATTATATGATATCTATTATTACTTATTTGGGGTTGAACAAAGAAAATTTCACTGGAGCAAGATTTGTACCAACAACCTCCGGTTTAACGTGCCAGCACTCTACTATCTACATGTAGGCTATCTAGCGCTATATTGGCAGTCCCCCTATTTTGGCAATATCTCTGTTTGGGGGTGCTATTCAGAATTAAGCCACACTACCATTAGCTGCTGTGTAGCCAGGGATCACACTAAAGTTTACCATATGTTACCAGCACTTTAAGTGCACTGCTCCTTTAACACCAAGTCAGGTTTGTGATTCAAGGACAAGGAAGTCCCACTGGTTGCCCTAGCAACAGCCCATGTGCTGAGGTTTTATGCCCTATAGCTTGGTCAGTTTGGTCAGCCTGAGCCACCTACTCATTAGGATCGAAACTATCATTGTGTAACCATCTAGATTTTCGAAGCTCCAGTGGGATTAGTCAAAGGCAGAAATCAGAGATCAATTCCCATCCTTGTTTTGTAAGTACCAAATCTTCCTCTACTTCTCATTACTGCTAGGCTACAAACCATATTTGTGTTCATACATGTATTTGGTAGTATTACCATTTCGGATGACGATTTATTGCATTTTAATTGTTGGGATAAGGTGACAATTTCTCATAAGATTCCCTGAAATCATTAGGACACATTCCTCTAGGGGTCATATTAGTCTCAGTTGAGGAGTTCAAGTTATTTGTATTTTGATATTTGGTTATTCCTTATGACATTTCTTATCATTTGATTCACTTAGCTCCTTGCCATGATAAGGTTAATTTAAGTTACTTTTGAGTTTTGATACTTCCTATCATTCTTTATTTGTTCTCTAAGCCGTTGAGGTGGTTGAGATATTTTTAAATGTTTTACTCACTATGTATGTTAGATCACTTGCTTGTATTTCACCAAACTTTGGGGACTCCTACTACCACTATGAATGCTGACTTACAGCATGCTTACAGTTTCTTATGCAGGGCTAGACCATATAGACCCCACCTAAGATCCATAGCACTGTAGAATGTTACAGAAACCCCCAGGGTCATAGCTGAGTGTTAAACCAGTATACATCACACAACTCTGTGTAGATACAATATCGATACTGTGCCGTGTGAGCAGGGCTGTGTACAGCTAATCGCTTTTTGATCAGTGCACAGTTGGCCTGCACAGAGAACTGCTGTCTCTAGCATTGTTTATACTAGAGCCAATGTTGCTGGCTATTAGCTGATGTATTTGGCTTTTTGGACAGTGGTGTATTGAGTATAGTAGTGACCAAAAGTTTACATTCTTCATTGGACTCTAGACACTAGTGAATATCTACTATTAAGGTGGACTGAGGAACAACTTTATCTTTTACTTAAGGGTATAATTGTATGTAATGGTGTTTCTCTATTGTAGCAGCTTATCTTCTTTGGCTTGGAACATTTGTTTTTTGGCAATAGAACCTTAATTGTTGAGGATTTGCTTAAGTTAATTTTGACTTAATAGTTTTACTTTCTATACTTAATTTAGTTTTACTGATATATAGTTTGATGTTTGCTTATTATTGTTCTTTTCGGTTCTCTTATAGACTTACCTATCAACCCTATTTTTGCTAATCAATAAACTTGTAAAAAAGTTGTATGAAGGATCAATTTGTCGGGTCACACATACAACCTGGGAAGTGGCAGCCAGGGGATCATTTCAAGTGGATGCGACTTTCTAAAAGACTTTCAAACAATTTGGGTTAAACAAAGAAAAATTGACTTGAAGGGATTTGAACCAATGACGTCGGTTTAACGTGCCGGCGCTCTATCAAATGAGCTATACTCTTACTGAAACTAAAGAGGAAAAAAACCAAATTAGTCCTACTCAAAATATGTTTTTTAAAAACCTGTTTGAAAGGATGTAATTTTGAACAACGAATAAAATTTTAAAAACAAGTACAACTAGACGTTCAGTTTTTGTTAACTACAAAAACAAGGTGTTCGTGATCGATGTCATCAAATTATGATTGAACAATATTTCATTTTATTAACCCGATTTGTGGTTCAGTAGTAAGATTTTGTTCCAATATAAATCTTCAACTTCCGGTTTGAACCAAAAGTTAGGTTAAATGAGGTCATACTGTGTCGCGCTAGGTAAGTGCTAGGAGCCCTTTGTAATGCCGTGTAGTTAATAAAAAGCCAATGTGTGGTTCAGGGGTTATGATTATATCAGTTATTGAATTTGATTATCCTGTTTGAACCGGAAGTCAAGGTCAAATTGGGTCGCATTCTGTGTTTCATTTTAAAGTTGAGAAATACTTTCCCAATGATGTAAAGATTGTTTAAAAAAATAATGTGTGCTTTAGAAGTTACGATTTTTTGAACCGGAAGTCAAGGTTAAATGAGGTCACACTGAGTATCATTTCTTAAGTATTAGGAGCTCTTTCTGATGACATATACATTATGAAAGTAATGAAAGTGGTTGAGGAGTTATTATTTTTTAATTATTAATTTCATCTTCCAGTTCGAACCGGGAGTCAAGGTCAAACGTGGTAATATTCTGTGTATCGTTTCGTAAATTGTTACACACCTCCCCAATGATGCATAGATTGTAAAAATACAATGTGTGGTTCAAAAGTTATGGTTTTTTTTAAACATTAAATTTTAACCTCCGCTTTGAACCGGAACTTAAGGTCAAACGGGGCACAATTTGTGTAGTGCGTGTTTAATTTATCAATACCACTCAGACGACGTATGGATTGTAACAATCCAATGTGTAGTTAAAGAGTTATGAATTTTTCAAATATTACACGGACTATCATTATTTGTGTGTGCAATATACAATGAAATAGCGAGCGACGCCAAATGTATTCCTATATGTAGCTTTACAATTTCAATACAGACATGTTAAATTAAACTTACACGCGCAATGTACATGTGTATGTATGGGCGTGTAGCGAGACCTTAACTACACATGCATTGACACGTGCGTGGCTGGTACAGGTTTGACATACATTGTATTTATGTGTAGGCCTACACTACTGTGTGTTGTCCTACAATGTGGTTCAACAGACACGTGCGCTTTGACGTCGAGTTGTAACCAAATGCTAAGATTAAAATGTTATCATCTTTGTGCAAAAGTTTCGGCAGGATAACTCATCTATAATCTGATGCAAAATTACGTTAGAATATTACAAAGTTTTTGAGATATGAATTCTTGAAATTTTCAACTTCCGGTTTGAACCGGAAGTCGGTCAAATGGGGTCATGTTTTGTGTAGCGTTTGTTGAACTTTTAACGACCTATCCAATGATTGTTAGATTGTAAAAATCCAATGGTGGTTCATGAGTTATGATTTTTTACAATTATTAAACTTTGATTTAATATAATTCAATACCCAATGACGTCATTATGACATCACAAAGTTTGTGTCGTCTTGATACTAAGGTTAAAATTTATGATGAGTTTCAATTGTTAATTCGATTTCAATCTTGAGTTATGCTGTAGAAAAACCCAAAACATAACTTTTTGAAGGAAAAAATCGAAGATAAACTTCGACCTAGGGTAACGACCCGGAAGTAAAGGTCATACGATTTTAGAGTAAACTTTTCAAATGTTGCCCCAGTCTTGATCTATCAGATGCCAAACTTTGAACATCTATAGCTTTCAAATTCAATGAAATACAGCAAATAGAAAGTGGTCATTTTTCAGTTTGACAACCTTGTAATTCGACACCTGATGACGTCATCATGTCGTCATCAAGTCTGTGCCGTCCTCATATTAAGGTTCAATTGTCTGATGAGTTTCAAGGTTCAATTTAGTTTTGAACTGGAGTTTTGCGACAGAGAAGAGTTTGCACGGAAGAAGAAGATGGAGAAGAAAAAAACTAAACATACAGTGTATGTAAACAACAAACACACAGGTGTTCGTGAGTGATGTCACATTGTGATTGAATGAACTGGTGACGACATTTTACCATATCAACCCAATGTCTGGTTCAGATGTTAGATTGTTTTCCAATTGTATACTTCAACTGCCGGTTTAAACTGGAAGTCAAGGTCAAGTTGGGTCACTGTTTGTTTAGCGTTTGTTATGTTTTTGAAGACAATTACGATGATTTATATACTGTAAAAATCTAATGTTTGGTTAAGAAGTTATTCTTTTTCCGAATAATAAATATTAACTTCCGGTTTGAATCGGAAGTCAAGGTCAAATGGGGGTGTAATTCTGTGTATTGTTTCATTAGTTGTTACACACCTTCCCAATGATGCATAGATTGTCAAAATCCAATGTGTGGTTCAGAAGTTATGCTTTTTTGAAACATTAAATTTCGACTTCCGGTTTGAACGGGTTCAAACGGGTCACATTTTGTGCAGCATGTGTTTAATTTACCAAGACCGTTCAGATAACGTATGGATTGTAACAATCCAATGTGTCTGTCATTGATGACGTCATCAAATTACACTCCGTCCTCTTGTGAAAAATAAAATCCCACATATTATTTGAAAGGGCAGAGAGTCAAAAATTTTTATTTTATATGTAGCGACATTTTCCGACTTCCCTTTCATCTTGGCTACAGATCTCGATACGAAGCTTGAAAATACTCACTATCAAATATGCCATTCACTGAATCAAATTTATTTTAAACAAAAATTGATTCTTTATTGATTAATAAATCTTAATTAGTTTACATCACGTAATGATGATGTCGTTAAAATAGATCAAGCAGCGTGTAAGCTGTCGGTTGTATTTTATAAATGGCTGCCTCGATTTTTGGACGTTATTTTCCGTACTGAACGGTTTGTTTATTTAAGACCTTTGATAGAATGAACTGTAAAAGACACTTGTTTTGTATAAATATGCAAAACAAAGGTGCGTCGTGATGATACAAGTCTAAGCCTCTCGTAAATTTGGACTATTAAAAAATTTAGTCAAGTACTATTTCTACCTCTGTGGTGCATCATACACTCGGCAAGAAAATAAGGAGAGAAACACAACATGTGTGTAATCTTTCACTAGAAACCATTCCGATACTGGATGTGCTGTATTCTGAAAAAGAAAAACAGTATTAACAATAAACAAACTAATATCAGGTCTCAAATTAATATCTTATTGACACTAATACCATATAAACCATAGCACATTATTTTCAATGCACAAACAAAATACAATAACTTGTGTTTAGAATGTTTCAAATTTTTTTTTGTATTTCAACAGAAAGTCTCACAGTAGGCCCTACATGTATTACGCACAGTCATAATATCTATGTTTAACATAATGCAATAATTTCAATGGAAAATGGGCTCAGCCAGCAGTTTTATTTCAAATCCTTTTGAAACGTTTGACCTTGCAAAAATAACATTGTGAAATTTTGAACTTTGAATAAACTTCTGTAAATTTACCTCTTGGAAAAGTTATAGATCAAAGAAGCACACAAGTGAAGATTAGAAGTCAAAGCCTTGGATGATTTTGGACTCTCCATTGGCATGATTTTATTGAGGAAGAATCTTAGTAGACAACTAACAGAAGCATTGAAGACTGAAGATGGCTCATATTGAAAGCTGCATCTCCAGTTTCTGTGTTCCACTCCTTCCCAGGCATCAGACTCTTATCCTGCCATCAGACTCTGTTCAATATGTTTCATGATCATTGTAGGGCCTACTAGTTAATAGCAAATCAAGATGAAACTGGTAAAATAAACAAAATTCAAGACATAAAACATTTCAAGATTAGATAGTAACAAGTAGAAGGTGCGCATACTGTTTTAGAAGTTAACAACTTATGAATGAAAACCTTTCATCGAAGGGTTGTGAAATATTTATGCTACAATACGTAGTTGGCGGAACACATTTTTGTCAAATCTAACCATTTTCTGACACTAGTGACAGGCACTGTTTAGAATCTCAGGCAACATCAATAGTCATCTTTCTCCTTTTCAATTTCCTCTTCAGTTATCCATTTTCCCTCTTTTGAGCCCTCAGCCTTCTTTGTAACCCTAACAGTTGTGAATGACGACTCCCCATAAATTGGTTTTTAAAATACACTTGTATAAAATTGTCTTCCTCCACACTGCCAATTTCACTTTCAGCTCATTGTCTTCCTTTTGAAAGTTTGGTTTGTCTGAAAGGATGAGTCATGTGTAGAGTTGGTTTCAATGTTTCTCCCTAACCTGGCTATTTACTGCATACAATGCTTTCCCAGTGACACATTACAGAGCTGCCATCAGGGTAATAATTATGAACACCACAGTATGACCAACTTGTGGCA
Source organism: Pisaster brevispinus (assembly GCA_023634235.1). Classification (NCBI taxonomy): domain Eukaryota; kingdom Metazoa; phylum Echinodermata; class Asteroidea; order Forcipulatida; family Asteriidae; genus Pisaster; species Pisaster brevispinus. The sequence continues at coordinate 1,572,157 of JAMKCF010000023.1, read as the reverse complement.
TTGCAGAGTTAACCCCTAATTCTAAATTTTTCCTATATTTTAACTTCAATTATATAATAAATATTTTTAGTGTAAAATTTTGAAATGTATTTGTGCATCTCCCTTCCTCAAGTTTAGTGTAGATCCATTGTTTAAGTGTTTTTTATAACACTTTTTATCAAACTGTTTTACAGACAATGTCAGCCCTGTGATTAATTGTCCACTTGATCTAGTCTACACTGACATTGAGCCATAAACAAAAGCCATTTCGCCATCAGCTACTGATGCTGTTGATTGTGTTATTGATCCAATCAATATTGCATGTGTGACTAATGAAGGCAAAATGGTGATGTTGAGTAGTAAATTCAACATAGGAACAACAACAGTGACATGCACAGCAATGGACTCTTCTAAAAATAATGCAACTTGCTCCTTTAAGATCAATATTCTTGGTAATTTGCTGTCTTATAAGTGTTCATATCTCGATAAAACTGTTTTAAAAAGTAAAACCAGAAATTATGTTAATGCAACAAATTGATGTTATTAGGATACATCTACTCTTGTTCAAAAACATTTTTATCATAATGGTCAGATGGTCTGTGTGAGTTGGTTTCTGTACACAGAGTGTGGAAGAGAACCATCAAGGAAAGGTAATGAATCGGATGTCTCTGTTTCCATGGTGAACTGAATGTTCGGATGTTGAAGGTTAAGGTGGCCTAGAAAGACATGCAGGTTCTCTGATGTATGTGACCGAATGATGAATGTGTCATCGACATATCTGAACCATATTTTTGGCATATGGCTGAGCCAAAGTTTTGGTTTGAGTTGAGCTGTACCCAGAGCTTTCTTGTAAAAATCTTCCATGAAGATGTTTGCAGCCTATCTATCTCTTATTATCCCAATTTGTCCAACAAAAGGCATTGGTCTGGAATTGGGAAACTACATAATAACCCAGAAAAGGGAGATTTCCAGCCTAAATTCCAGTACCCTTTGGTCCTCTTTACACGGGGTAAATGACGTGTAATACTGTGAGTGCCTGCACGATGTATAATGTAATCTGGCATGTATATGACTTTTGGTGGCATCCCAGGTAAAACTTTAAAATGGGTTTATCAGGCAGCTGTTTCCTTGTTTTTGAAAGTTTTGTGTACATGTCTTCTGGCAATAACTGGTTAAGTATAATGAAAATCAACCGCTGTGCATGTACATACATGAATTAGTTTGTTGTGATCTTCTTATTACTGTACTTGAAATCTCTTAAGAGAGGACAGTCCACATCAATTCACTTCACCTAGATTGAACAATAACTGCAATGCACTTTAAGGTTTTTAATTTTTTTAAACTTTTGCAGTTAGTATTACCATTTTACTTTTTTGATGAAAAGGAATGTTTTTCTCTTGTTTTTATTCAGATACATCGAAGATGGTCATTAGGCTAAGAGTTGAAGAAATAAATGAAGCTAAAGTTGTATTTAACGATTCGTTAAAAAACCCAGAGTCTGAAGCAGCAGTCCAAATTGGAGAGGTCATAAAAACAGTGGTAAGAAATACAGAAGATTACTTGTGCCAAATTTTCACCAGGCTAGGAGACATTGGATTTGTCAAAAAATAAAAAGTAAGAACAGGGGTAATAGTTTTGATTTTATATAGCGGGGGAGGGAGGGGGGCTAGGCCTCTAGGCCTACCCTCACCTTGTCGTACATTAATGTTATTGTTGCTTGATCGCGCTGTTACTGAAGACAAGCACAACTTGATCCTGAGAAAGATAAGGCCTATGTTTTTACTTGTTATATTTAATAACAACTAGTACTCCTAGTTTTTTGTAGTAGCCTAAATACTAAACTTTATCATAGCACAGAGCAAGGAATCATAGGGACCTAAGGTTAGGCTGAGACCTAAGTATTCCTGCGGCCTAAGTATTTATGAATTGATTTAGTTACTAAATTAGTTCATGAGTATGGGGAACCCCTGGCCATTTAAAAAAAAATTGAACCAATGAAATTGTGTACTTAAATCCAATGAACACTCATTAAATGGCCCATTAAGCAAATTGTTCTTAACAGTAGAAACATGTTTTGTTTTACATTCCAATCCTCCTGTATATGAAAACTAATAGACACAGAGAACATATTTGGTTAATTATATTGAAAATCTTATCGTTTGTCTCAGCCAACACTTTTTGTCCCTCAATAAATATTAATTGTAGCCTTCATTTTGATTTTATAACTCAGGATAGCTGATTCAATTACTCCCAATTCGAAAATGATGTTTAAATAATGACCTTGCTAAAACAAAATTTGTTAAAGTGGTCAGATATTGCATGAGATCGCACCACTGAGAGCATCTAGAATCGGAACTGTTTCGGAGCATTTAAGCGGGTCCTGGAACCCATGCCGTTAGAGCTTCGGGTTACGCGCTCCCAGGCCCCTACATATTGCATTCACCATTTGCTGCTTGGTTGGAACATTTTCACGCCCCCTCGTTTGGAAAATCCTGGATCCGCCTGTGGACACTGTTCATGTATGTATGCATGTCTAAATGCATGTGTGAATGTAACATCTCCTCTTCTTTAAAGATAAATACAATGGAAATGATGATTAATCAAAAAACACTTCAATCAATTTTCATTAGTCCTGTTCTCTAAGAGTTTAGTCCTCATTTTGGATATAAAAAAATTCCTGAAGAGTCCATATTGTTTAACTTCAAAAGTTCACTGTTCTTTGTTTGATTGTTTGTCTGTTTGTGTGTGTATTTGTTTTGTAAGATGGTATTTTGTTACAAATCAGTCTTTATGGCTTGTTGACTTGTCTGCCTGATCGGTTCAAGAGATGGTTAGAAGGTGGTCTGCTCTGAGGTTTTGATGGAGCATTTTGATCAGAGGATGATTTGGTAGATTTCAGAGGAGCTGGTCGCAGATGAGTCCTGTTTAAGGTGACTTCCACTGTCCATTTCCACTTTGTAGGATCGGGGAGTGGTTGATCTGCTCACAACTTTACCTTGGCTCCAGGTTTTGTTGATGGGATGTTGGATCTATTTGGGCTGGTTGTTGAGAAGATTTTGGATTGGGGTACCGGTAGAGCGTCTGTTGTAGTAGTGAGCTTGTGAAGACTGGTCTGCCTGCAATCGTTCAATGAAACCTTGACCTCCTGGGTAGTGGGGTGAAGAAGTCTGGATCCAAAAAAGTGTACTGCTGTGCTAGGGCTCGGAACTGTGAAGAGGTGAACTGCGTGCCATTGTTCCATACGATAACCTGTGGAACCTTGTTTGGCAAAGAGCACGCGTGAAACTCTTGTGATGGTGCTGGCAGTGAGGTTATCCGGTTTGCGGATAAACAGAAATTTTGAGTAATAATCCGTGATGATCAGGTACCAGACTTTGTCGTGGTGGAAGAGGTCTGCTCAAAGGGTGTGCCATAGACAAGGTGGGACTTCCATACTGTTCATTGGTTCATGCTGCTGAGACTGCTGGTAGTTCTGACATGCATGGCAAGTTGTCACATTTTTTTCAATGTCTTTGTATATACCTGGCCACTAGAATAGACACAAGATTTTGCACGCAGCTTACATTTTCCGATGCCCTGGTGGCCACTGTGGATCTGTTGTAGTATGTTCTGTCGCACAGAATTAGAAATCACGATTCTGCTGCCAACCAGGACTATGTTGTCTTCTATTGCTACGTCATCTCGGACTGACCATCATGCTCTGATGGAGCATTGAATTTTCTTAATGCTGTCAGGCCAACCATCTGTGACTTGTTGCTTCAGCAGCTGGAGGGTCATGTCTGTGGCTGTTTCCTGCCTAATCAGCTCCAACTTTGTTGGTAAGACACTCGAGATGTGGTATATACAAACTCGCATCTCTCCTCGGGGAGAGTCTTGAGAGGGTGTCAACAATGAATATCTCTTTTCCAGGCTTGCAGCGTATCTCAAGATCGTAAGCCTGTAGAGGCAGAAGGATACATTGTAGTCGTGGTGGGGCATGCATCATGTTTTTCTTGTTGATATGCTGGAGAGGGGGGTGGTCACTGTCCACAAGAAATCGTCTGCCATACGTGTATGAAACTTCTCACATCCGTATAGGACAGTTAGTAGCTTTCGCTCAATGTTTGCATAACGTGTTTTTGCTGGTGTGAGAGCTTTTGATGCACATGCTATTGGACGACCATTCTGAACCAAGATGGCTAGACCTGGTTGATGCATCAACTTGCAGTATCACTGGCTGCTTCTCATCGTAGTAAGCGAGTGTGGTTTTGGATGCTATCAGAGCTTTGATGGAGTTGATTGTGATGGAGACCAAGTAAACTTGACCTCACAAAGTAGTTCCTGCGCGGTGTGTTCAGCCAAGTTTAGGGATTAATGGGCCCATGTGTAGTTCACCAGGCCTAAGAAGGTACGCAGTTGTTTTATATATCTCCTGGGGGCGGCATCAACCCAACCGCCTTCACTTTGTCTGGGTTAGGCTTTACTCCATCAGGTGAGTATATTACATGTATATTGCATTCAGCTTGATGCTTGCACTTCTGGTGCGTTTCAAAGCCTTATGAAGGTGTATGTCATGGTCTTGTTATCTCTTGCCATATATCTGAATATCGTCAGCGATGCCCACAGTTCTTTTCACATCCATAATAGGTTTCGTCTGTCTTTTGCTGGAATACGTCCTGATTCATACGGAGACCGAAAGGTATTCTCATGAATTGGTATCGGTCAAAAGGGGTGTTGAATGTGGTGAGGTAGGATGACTCCTCATCCAACTGGACATTCCATTATCCGTTTCTGGCATCAAGCTTATTAAAAAATTTAGCACCAGATGGCTTTGGTGTGATTTCTTCAAGAGTAGTCACAGGGTAGTGATCTCTTTTGAAAGCCCAGTTGAGGCTCTTGGGGTCAAGACATAGGCGCAGTCGGCCATTGACTTTCTCTCGTATCACAAGTGAGTTGACCTAGTCTGTTGGCTGGAAACTTTTGTGATAATTAAATGGCCTTGGATTCCTTCTCGTCTAACTCCCCCTTGAGTTTGTCTCTGATCTCCAAGGGGACCCTACATGGTGGGTGTATAACTGGTCTGGCTTCTGTATCGAGAGTGATATGGTACTTAAAGTTCTTGAAGCAGCCAACAGTGCAGCAAAATAATCGGGGTACATTTCAAGGAATTCAGATTTGCTCCTGATGTTCGGCCTCTATAGCAGTGGTGTACTTTGTGGATGTATTTTGGGGAATGGTGTGTTGGTGGTGATTCGGTGGTCTTCACCAGTGGGTCAGCGAAGTGAACTCGTTGACTGCTATTTGCCTTGGACCTATCCTGCTGTTGCTTGGCAGGATTATTCCTTGGCTCAGTTCCGCTTGTCTCCACCACAGGTTTTGTCTCCACAGCACAGTGTGGTGAAGTGTTATCAGGTTTAGAGCTTGACAGGTATTTAGGCCAAGGATTGCTGGGCCCACTGCATCAGTGATGTAGAAAACGCAGTTGTGCTTTGTGTCATTGTGAATCTTCACTGTGCCCAGCTAGTTGATTTTGGATCCTCCATAAGCAGTGAGTGCCATCTTGCTGTTCTCGAGATTGCTGGGCTCTGGATTGCCATTACTGTCCAAGTTCTCTGGAAAAATAATGCGTAATACAAGAACTGGCAAAAGATTGCTCTGTGCAACAGTGTCTACTTTACATCTAGGCATTATTGGTCATCTGCCCTTCTGGTTTATGCATATCTCGGCATAGACTTCATCTTCAGTGTCGTCAGAGGAGCCAATACTACCATAATCTTCGGCGTATAAGCCGTGGCTTATACATTGATTTTGGCCATAAGAAAAACTTCCGCGGCTTATACGTCGGGCGGCTTATACGCCCACGTGTTAATATTGAAGAACAAAACCAACGTACACGTTTTTAAAAGAGATCATTTGTAAAATATTCTAGATGAAAAAAACACTCTTGTTCTTAAACGAAACACACAAAAACCTGCAAAACATGGCCTGTGTGATCTGATTGTGTTGACGAAATGTTGGAAACCCCAGCACATCTTTCAAGCCGAGGGAGGATTCGTGAAACTTTGGCCCCATACCATGCTCGTTTCGATTATGACTTTCACTGGTAACAGCTTGTACTGTTCTTGTGCCATGAAGAAGCAGGTAACCAGTTGTTTGATCGTGACGTGAAAAAACTTCAATCAAAAGAAATGAAATGGTCACTGAAAAATGTGTTATTTAACTTTTAGAAATCCCTGGCAGAAACAACTTTCACATTATTTCATGGCTTAAATGTTCATCTGGTTCTTGAAAAGTGATAATAATCTTGACACTTGCTAAACAGTCGGGAGGTTCTTTAAAAAAACCTGCATTTCTAAGCTTAGCTTTCTGAAGAACTCAAGAATGTTACAACCTGCACGTATTTATTAGAGCGGGCACCTCAGTATTTGAAGCAGTATTGCCAGACTATTTATTGGACCGCACGACCGGCCATGCGGTTCTGTTCATGTCTCTGATCAACACGCAGCAGGCAATGAGTATCATGAATAATACATAACCTTTCGCAGAAGTGGACCAATCAGGTGCCGATTTAGGCTCAAAGATGCATGCCACACATATACTGTATACCACAGCTGTCAACTAGTTGTGCGTGCACGGCCGGCCGATCGGTCTATGGTGATCGCAATGCAGCAGTTTGTCGGTCCCAACACGGCTATTCGAGTAGATCGTTTGAGTGAGCACCTGGCGGAACAAAGTCTGTGTGGAAGGAAACTTGTATCAGCGTTCTGCGCTGGGATCGAAGTTGCGTTCGTCCAGGATTTAATTTTTGGCAGGGCGGTTAATTTTTTTGGCAGGGCGGCCAATTCTTTGGCAGGGCGGCCGATTCTTTGGCAGGGCAGCCTGAAATTTAAGGAGGGCAGCCCGCCCTCCCAAAACCCACTTGTGGAGAACACTGCCCCCGTCAGGTGGTCTAGGAACTGGCCCTCGTGTTTTCACACGGACCATCAGTTCAGGGAGTGGTATGCGCCGGCCAATCACTTAAAAAAAGAAAATAGGCCCACTTGACAGCAGATCGTTCAAATTAGCAATTTCAATAATGATCAATGGTGTTAACTTCAATACATTTTTACTTCATTTTTACTTTGTGGCGATGTACAATGACTGATGTGCCGCCCGCCAGTCACTGTACATCACCACAACGGACCGCAATCACGGCCCCTTTGTGTCAGCGGTCACTGCTGCGGCTTAAACACCTGAATCTTGTTTTGACAATTTCTGTGCAATTCGCTGAAGATTCGGTACTGACTTCTATGGTGCCTATGGTGAGGTATTCATCCACAATTTCGTTCTTGTCAAGGTAGTGCACTTGTCTGCCTGGAGACTTGGGGTGAATGAGGTCTGCATTTTGGGGGTTTGCCAAACCTGCATACTGATTGCCAGTGGTTGTCTTTGCCGCATTTTCTGCTTGTGACAGTTGCTCTTTGGTACAAGCTCATGCACTTGGCCACAGTTGTAGTATGTAGGTTGTGTTCATCCTCTGTCTGTTTATTTTGATCGGGTCATGCGTAATGCATATATTGTTTTTTCAGTCGTGCTGGCTGTGTGAGTACTCAAGCTTGTTTCTGGCAGGGAGTTGATTTGTTGTTGCTTCGATCATGGCTCAGAGCAATGTCGATGGCATCATTCAGTGTTAGTCTGTCCCTGCCGATCAGCACTTGTACATCTTGATGTGACAAACCCCAGTTCAATTGTTTAACAAGACGGGCTTCCATTTCTTTGTTGTCTCTGTATTTGCATTTGATAGCTTTGGCTTTCATCTTTGCCATGAAATCATCAGCCATTTCATCAACATTTTGTCTCATGTCTTGCAGTTTGCATCTGTAGATGCGGTGGTTTGACCTGGGTTCCAAGTGTTGTTGGAAGCGGGACAGTAGCATTTCTGGCTTTTTTCTGTCCTCCTCTTCATCAAATGTCCAGCTGTTGTGTTTATCCAGGCCTTGTTCTCCTACCCACAGCATGCAGGAGATAATTTGCTCTCTCTCCAGCATTTTTAGTACACTGGAAAACATTAGTTCACATTTTTTAAGTCATCTTCAGAGAACCATTAATGATACATACAAGATCTTTGCACCATATGAAAGCCCTTGATCATTTTACAAACTTGACCCCAAACCTTCACCACAAAGTGTTACCCCATGTGTGACCTTTACTTCCGGTCAAAACAGGACAGATAAATATTTTAAACACATAAATATAATATAAACCACACATGCTACACTAACAATCATTACATCATCTGAAACCCCTTTAATAATTCTACATATCTTTTTTAGGGTGTGACCTCACATGACCTTTACTTCTGGTCAAAATTGGAAGTTGAATTTTCTTAATTGAAGAAAACCCTTCATATCTCATGAACTAAAGGGTTTAGACTTAAAACTTAGACCTTAGTGTGTAATTGAAGAAATTAATAGTAAAGGTTGATGACATCATCGATGACGTCATACAATAAATAAACGCTTAATATTAAAAAAAAAATTACTTAGAGAACCTTATGGTTCTCTAAGTAATTTTTTTTTTAATATTAAGCGTTTATTTATTGTATGACGTCATTGCTACATACATGTATAAGATATTTGCACCATATCAAAGCTCTTGCTGTATTATACAAATCACATACAAAGTATGACCTCATGACCTTTAATTCCGGTCGAAACCGGAAGTTGAAATGTCAGAATTCAAAAGTTCATATCTCATTAAACAAGCAGGGTTAAGTCTGGAAACTTACCACATTCTTAGATCTAAATGACACTTACTTTTTTGGGGGATGATTACGTTATTGATGACGTCACAACATAAAATCAACGTTTAACAGGTACACAATTCATATCTGGAGAACCATATTTGCCACAAACAAGATATTTGCACCATATGAAAGCTTTTGACATATGTTACAGGTCTTACACAAATGTGTAAACTTTACTTCCAGTTGAAACTGGTAGTTGAGGTGAAAATAAATATTCCCAGGCCTCAGTTGGAGTCTGTAAACCATATGATGTAGAAAATGGATATGGTCTCTTTGTATGAAATAAAGTTTGACCAATGGGCCTTTCAATTAAAAGAGTAATGGCTCAATTATTTTAAATGTTGCCGTCTTGTGACAAGTTTTTAAAAATGAACTATTTATTGCTTGAAGCCTGTTGCATAATTCAAAAAAGATTAGCACTCAGCACAAAGTTATAAACCTCAGTGTCCGAATAAAAAATAAGCTATGAGGATGTAAATTGGGCTTTATCAAAATTTCTTGAATCTAAAATGCAAGTTGTTAGAACCATAATTAACTTCAAGTATATAAATATTTCCTACAAAGATAGGTTTACCAAATTTTCTGTTTACTTTTCACCAGCACCGTTAAATTGGACATGTCTACCGAACACCTTGTTTTTGTTTCAACAAAAGCCTAAGTCTAGTTGTTAGTATTGTATGTGTTGATATGTTCTTCACATGCTCTGATCAATTATTTTTCACTAGGTGCGTCACACACTGTCAAGAAGTACCACTGCAGCCAATAACTTGATCAGCAGTAGTATAGTCGACTTTAAAAATGGCTCCGTCATTGTGACTATACTGCTAGAATACTCTGCAGGATCTACAGTAACTCGCTCTGAGGTACAACAAGTACTAGAAGATAATATAATTCCAGATAAAAAACTTTCTGATGGAGTTGATGTCATTGTAGTAGAACCCAAATCTTTGGTGGTTGACGGTAAGTATGCAAAGAAGTATATACTATTTGCATTTTGAAGTAAGTCATACATAATGTAACAAAATTGTTATTTTACAAGTACAATTTTATATTTAGCAGTGTATTCAGGGCAGTATGTGAATTTCCCATTTAAAGCAAAAATCTCTGAATTCCACATGATTTTGACTCCAATCAGCCATTAAAGTAATTGTAGTATAAACATTCTTGCTGGAGCTGGAACCTACTTCCCCAAGACCAGTGACACTATGCCCCAGGCTACTGGGGTGGTATCAATGTCCAAAACTGGGGTGGGCCCCCAATTGGTGGTTTATGTAATGGTACATTTTTATGTGTGCATGTACATGTAGTCACTGACCAGAGTTCAGTGATATTGGAGGGTCAGTTGCTGATGAATATTTAGTGAGTAGGAGTTGTGTATTGTTTATGTTTGAGTCACTGTGTGTAACCCACTTTCGTACACACAGTAGATACAGATTGTTTTTACATGCCAAAATTAGGAGCCAATAGGAGAGTTTTCTAGATGTTGGCAGTGATCCTGGGAGGGGCTTGGTAGAGCATAAAAGGGGCATGTTTTGCCAAATTCTGGGAGACGAACTGGGAGGGACCCTTAAAGAAAAAACCTTTACTGTTTTGTGTCGTTATTTTCTTTGTTTGCGATTTTGCTAAGGAATTGTTATTCCACATAAATACGGAACAACATACATCTGCCTCCCATTTGATGTGCAGAGGCACTAAAAAGAATTTTCGTTTCACTATGTCTTATGGGATTACTAGTAAAATGGACTTTCTTTTACTTATTATAGTTCAAACCTGTACCAATCCTTCACAGAAATATTATTATAATGTGTCTAAAAGAAATGCTGTTAGTCCATGAGCCACGGCCTGAAATTTCACATAATGGTACATGTACCAACTTGAGGGACAAATTCTGATATCACTTTTCTTGTTGCAAATAATCTACAAACTACCATAAACTATGACTGCCTTTCCCCCAAAAAAGATTACTACAGTTTTTGAAAGATTTCCACAGTAAAATCTGAAACCTCTCACTCAGCCTCTTCCATTGTTGTAAAGCCAATGGCTGTTTATATAGTAACATTTCTTAAAGCCCGTGTATTTTCACAGAGATTGAATATTTGAAGTGTGCATACTCAAACAGCCATTGTATGTATCACTCGGCAAGCATGGTTGCTTATCAACAATGTTTCTCTTTGTAAGAGTGCTGCTGTCCCTTTTCCAATAAAGTCATCAAGTGGAATTAATTTGTATGTGATATTTTGTTGAAAAATGCCTTTGTTATTATGTTACATATCATTGCCTTTGAGTTGGGTTTGTTCCCCCTCACTGCGGAAAAGCGTCTGGTTTTGGTCATTCATCAAAAACAAACGTAGGGAATCAACTGGTATTGCTTCCTTATGGAATGGTCATAGGTTTGTCAGCTCTGCTCAAGAAAAAGCTGAAGCCCTTAGCAGCCAGTTTAAGTCTGTGTTCACAAGGGAGGGTCTATCACCGATAGTAGAGGACATTTTTGTAAGGGAGAGGCTACCAGCTGCCCCGCCAATAATAGTTCATTGCCAGGGAAGCTTCAATCTCCTGAAGAAGTCATCTCCACACAAAGCCCCGGGCCCAGATGGCATCCACCCATTTGTGCTACAAAAGTGCACCTCAGAGATTGCTCCAGTTTTGACAAAAATCTACAACCAAAGTATCACCACAGGTACTATACCATCAGCTTGGTCCAAAGCCAACATCTCAACAATCTACAAAAAAGGCAGTCGTAACGATCCATCCAATTGTAGTCCAATCTCTCTTACTTCTATATGTTGCAAAGTAATTGAACATGTCATTGACAGTCACATCATGTGTCACCTGGATCACCACAAGGCTCTCAACAGCTGCCAACATGGTTTTAGAACTAGAAGATCATGCGAGACCCAACTACTTTCAACAGTCCACAAGATATGGGAAGCAAACAAGAATATTCATCAAGTGGGTGCCATTGTGCTAGATTTCGCCAAGGCCTTTGACACTGTCCCCGGCCCACATGCATAGAATGCATAGATTGCTACTGAAGTTGGACCCCTTTGGCATCAGTGGACCTCTCCATCTTTGGATTTCATCCTTTCTTCTTGGGAGGCAGCAGTCTGTGGTCATCAAGGGCTTATCCTCAAGGCCAGTACAAGTGACATCCGGGGTTCCTCAAGGAACGGTTCTCAGTCCTCTCCTATTTCTTATGTACATTTACATCAATGACCTACCTGATCGTGTCAAGTCCGATGTCAGCCTATTTGCAGATGACTGTGTCATCTATAGGCCAGTTGCTACATCATCAGACTGCAAGACCCTTCAGAGTGATCTTAAACTACTTGAGAGATTGGAGAGGAAATGGATGATGTCCTTTAAACCAAATGCTTCATCCTTCGCTTCACTCAAAAGCAAACTAACAAGATAGTCTACTCATACAAGCTCTTCAGCCATAGCTCTTCCGCCATTACCTGTAAGCAGTGAATCACCATAAATATCTAGGGGTAACACTTTCTACCGACATGAGATGGAACACACATATCCACAAAATCACCTCTAAGGCAAACTGTATGCTGGGATTTGCCCGTCGTAACCTGGGCAGTGCTCCCCGTAAGGTTAAAATCCAAGCCTACAAGAGTCTTGTTTGCCCCCACGTCGAATACTGCAGCTCAGCTCATCACAAACAACTACATCAGGGATAGCTCTGTCACTGCCATGCATGCAGAAAGAAATCCAGCTACCTTCACTTCAAGACAGACCCCTCAACCAGAGACTTGTCATGATGCACAAAATCGTCCATAACCATGTAGTAATTGATCAGGAAGAACTTCTGCACTTCAACTCAAGAGACCCCACAGCTGTCACCACAAGATATCATAACCCACTCACTCTTAGAATTCCACCCTCAAGAACCAGCGCCTATCATAAGTCATACTTCCCCAAGCCTGCGAAAGACTGGAATTCACTCCCCACTCAAATTTTTTCTTTGTTCAAACCCACATTATATCAAACTTACCCAGTCAGTTTCCTTTGTGGTTTATTACTTGATATAATAGTATTAAAAAGTCGCATCCCCTAAAGGTGATCCCTTGGCTGCCGCTTCCCAGGTTGTATCGTAAACTTGGGTGTGATCCCTGGCTACACGGCAGCTTACGGTTGAATGGCTTCTGACTGGCACCTCCGAACAAAGATATTGACTAAAAGGGAGACCTCGAACCTAGGGCTGGATAGCTCAGTTGGTAGAGTTCTGGTATGTTAATCTGGAGGTTGTTGGTTCAAGTCCCGCTCCAGTCAATTTTCTTTGTTCAAACCCATATTATTTAAAACTTACCCAGTCAGTTTCCTTTGTGGTTTATTATTTGATAAAATGAGAAAATTAAGTTCTTTTCTTTTAATTTGACAGATAATGATACTGTTGATAGCTGTCCGGTTATGTACTGCTTCAATGGTGGTACATGCAAGAGACTGGGGATATTTCCAGATGTAGTATATTTTTGCAGGTAAGACAACTTACGGTAATTAAAACTGCCTATTTATTTTGTTCCTGCCAACAGCACTTTGCTTCAATTCAATCTGTTTCATGTTCACACCATATCATTATTATTTTTTGCAGTTGTCCTGCTGAATATAGTGGTGTTTACTGTGACATAAGAATTACAGGTGAGGATCTTTGAATAAAGCTATACCTAACAAAAGCCCCTCCTCAGTGCGGTGTGAATTTACTAACTTCTTGTGAAAATAATCTGTGCAGACCTTGTACAGACCTGCCAAACTGCACAGATATTGCGCTACATGTACATGTACACATTTTGACACCTGAAACTGCTGGTACAATGTAATATGCAGAAAACTATATCGCGGCCTTAAAACCCACCCCCACCTCCAATCCCACCCCTTCCCAAAAAAGGGCAAGAAAAATAAATAAATAAGTAAACATTGTTAGAAAATTGTACAAAAAAACCCTCAGCAAAATGGTGGTACATTTTTTATTGTGAACATCCATTTCTACACCATTTGTGGGACACAAACGGTATATCTCTCTGTACAAAATAATGGAAAATTCAGATCTAAATTTCATTCCTCCCCAAGTGCAAAATAACGTTATAAAGACACAAGCATTTCAGCCAGGCCCTTTTGGGGGGCTTAACCTGACAAAATCAATACATTGTTACTGTAGCTGTCCCCGAGATCGGATTGAGTTTACACAATAAAACAAAGTTAAGCAGAGGTTCTCACTTAAGTGTCTGGATTTATTATTTATTTTAGAATGTCAGAGGATATTTGTATGATACTTCTGTCAATCCTTCATATATCTCACTCCGTGAAAACCTTTAAAATAGAACAAGATTATAACAATTAACGCTTAGGTAATAGAGCCTAACAAAAGCAACATTTACCAATAAACACTAAACATGCACCAACTGGAAGCATGTCTGACCCTTGACCTAGATTCATACAACAGCAACCTACATGTGCATGACCTCATTTCCATTAGTCACAACCTTAAACAATCAAGTCAATAAAGAACTCTCCTTTGAATGATTAACTTCTACTCAGTAGACAGATTTCCTTAAGAGTAATAACGTTGGCAACATTTAAAGTCTTGAATGTCTGTAACCAGGGTGGCCTATCGTTATTTACGATTCGCACATGGTTTCATAGCAATTTATTTAACTGCAAGTTTTACCGCAAAAACTCTCTTTAGATCAACCTTTTATCAAATACATAATGACAAGTGAAATATTACTATACCTTCATGCCGCTTTGTTTACAGCAATAACACTTTCGGAAGGAAGAATTAAGTGTTCTTTTGTGCAAACTTTTTCAGGTACAACGTTATTCGTGAATCTTAAAAGAATAGCGTCAACATCGCTTGAGGGCGCTGTTACATCACACAATAACTGATCAATATCTGTTACAGTTACTATTGGCAAAGCTGCATCACTTTTAAACGTCATCTTAAGAATTAATTAGGGACAGTTTGAGGACCTGGTCTTTAGTGTGTGATGACTGGTGGCTGTCCGCTGTTGATGGATGAGCGCAAAGTGAGTTCCATTAACAGTGGCAATCCAAGTGGAAGGACCAACCAAGGTCATTACCATGTAGTGAAGACCAGATCATCACACTGTATTCCCATTAATAACTTATTTGAATGACTTGTGATCTTGGCTATTTTTTAGGCTGTTAATATTTTGTGTCCAGTGGCACATAATCTCCTACAAATAATCAATTATTTATGCATATTTTCAAGAACGGACTAAAAGTTTTGAAAATTAACAAAATGGAAATTATAGTTGGTGTTGGCTTTATGCATTACAGTATGTTGGTTTCATATGCGTACTATAGCTGTTCTAAATTGATACACTGTCTGCGCATTCACACATCTGTGTGGTTTCCTATGTGCACACAGTGCAAACTGTTTGTGGAAACAAAAATAAAACTAGACAAAAGGTGTTTGTGAACCAACAAAAAGCTGTTTCTAACCTAAATGTGACCTTAACTTTTACCTTTATTCTGACCTAAACCTAATTGTGAACATAACTTTTACCTTTATTCTGAACCATGTGCTACAAGGCCCTCATTTGTACCCTCATCCCACCTGGTTCAGGAATTGTGCCGCTTGCTTTTTTTTAATTTCATGTTTTGACTGGAAGCTAAGATCAAATTGGATAATGTTTCTTAATGCTAAATGTGTCATGAGCTACAAGACGGCACAGAAATTATGACTAAGTATGGTATGTGGTTCAGGGGATATGATTTTTTTAAACTTAAACTTCCTGTTTGGAACTGAAGGAAAGGTCACCTTTGGATCCATGTTATGAATAAAATTTAAAATATGTCATAAGCTACAAGATGGCACAAAGACTATGACTTGTTGACATGTGGTTTATTTATTTTTTTATTTGAACTTCCTGTTTGAACCAGAAGGAAAGGTCAAAGTGGGGTCACCTTTTGGAGAAAATGCACAAAGATTGTGACTTTATGACATGTGGTTCAGGAAATGTGATTTTTATAAATTGATCATCCTGTTTAGATCAGAAGCTAAGGTCAAGTGGGCTAATTTTGGGGAAATAAGTGTCACAAGTGCTGTAAGCTACAAGACAGCACAAATATTATGTCTTTATGACATGTGGTTCAGGAAGTATGATTTTTGTAATTTGAACTTCCTGTTTGGACCGGAAGGAAAGGTCAAAATGGGGTAACATTTTTGAATAAATTGTCTTGAGTGCTGTAAGCTACAAGACAGCAGAAATATTTTGACTTTATGACCTGTGGTTCAGGAGATATGATTTTTTTACATTTTAGATCTTCCTGTATGGACCAGAAGTAAAGGTCAAACTGGGATAAACTTTTTTATTTCACATGTGCTGTAAGCTACAAGAGAGCACAAACATATGATCTTATGACATGTGGTTCTGGAGATATGATTTTTTAAAGCAATAATTAGCTTTGTATAATACTGTAACTTGACACTTGATGATGTCACGATGAAAAAAAAAGTTGTTTTTCATACAAGATGGTATGTATTCTCATCTAATGCCGAGTCTACCCCACTGAGTCAGAGTCCCCTTCCGTCTGAGTCAGAGTCCCTCATGTCTATGTAAAGTTAGTCCTGTTGGTGAGTCATTGCATCACACGCGTTTGTATCTGCTGCACGCCCAAAATAGTTTGTTACTCCTGGTTCCAAAGCTGGCATAAGTTTGTTTTTTTGTGTAATTTTTACAAAAAGTCACCCATCTTAGCGCTCAAAGGCATTTCTTATGAAAGAATTATGTATTTATGAGGAAACCAGCTTACTCCTATTGGCTTCTGATGATCAGCTGAGCCATTTTCTGTAAAGTAGGCGTGGCTTACAGTGGAATTATGTCGATCACCTAGAACAGGGTTGTGATTGTAATTTCTTCATTCGTCCCGCTGACAATTGTTTGGAACATTTCCGCATGCAATTTCTGCCATTCCGATCCATTTCTGTCATACTTGTGACCAGATTTGCTTGCATTTGTTCCATTTAAAGAAGTCAAAACACATACTTTGAAGACACACGTGATTGATCTCCATTGTGTAATGAATCAAATAATAACATGTCAAGGCCAATAATGGCACGATTGGAACAAAACAGGGTGCGTGGTTGACATGTAAAGGCCACAGGCAACACATCGACGGAAATAAATTGTTTTCATCCTTGACGATTTACGTGGGCACAATATAGGTAGCTAAAGTTGAGTGATTTTCCCCCTTTTTTCTCGGTTTTGAGCTGGTCTCGAGCCGAGTCACGCCAAATCCTTGGGTTCTGAGTCACGGTGCTCTGAGACCAAGTCCTCTTCAGTGTCCAAAGCGTAAGGAGTACTCTGGAAGAAACAAGAGAGTGTAACCTCATTGCCAACATTTTTCATCCACTAGAGCAGCATACCTACATGAAAATTGTAATGAAAAATGCAGTATAGTCTGATGCAGTATCGTATGCATTTTCTAACAAGAAAGTAGTAGTTCATGACAAACAATGAAATGTTATCAAAGTTATTTTTGGAAAAAGTGTCTTAAGAACTTTACATTCCTTTGACACATCAGCTTCGAACGTCTCTGGTAGTCGTGGGAGTGTCACATACAAGGTGACGTAGATTCCCCAAATAAAAAGAGCTTCAAAGATGAGTTTGATTGGAATTCTACTCAGCAGTATTATGATCAGAGAGATTGTGTGCCCTCCCTGCCGTCATAGTCACCACCCATCTGAAAAGGGAAATTGACCTTTTACATGGAGAGGTTTTATCTAAAGATTTACTGTTTACATGTGTTCAATAGACGCCCACACTTCAAAGTCTAAAGGCTTGGTCAACAATGTCTCATGGAATCCCTCATGGCCGAACCGTGAAGTTTGTTTTCTTAATTTCTTAGCATTAATTAGAATTTCCCTTGGTAACTGTAAGATAATAAACACAAACCAATTACTGCTGTTCTTTAAAAGAAATTGCCTTTTTTGTACAAAACAAAAACTTGCTTCAGTATTGTTTTTGGTTTTGATCATTAGCAGGAGGAGAAGCAGAACTGAGTACAGGAGTGATAATCATCATCATCATCATCAGTGTAATTGTGGTGTTAATGGTGTTGATGCTGTGTACATGTCTTATTATGAGATATCAGTATGAGAAGCGACTGGCCATCCGTAGACATCAACTTGAAAGAGAAGAGGTTGATTTGAATCCATTGAAACACCAGACTTCATTATCCCCTTACCTTCAAGTAAGTTATCTTTTTGTTTAAACTGCACAAAATTATAACACAAATTTAAAAATAGGGGGTAAAATACAAAAAGTGTTAAAGCTAAAAGGTTGTGAAGGATATTAAATTACAATGCTTTCATGCTTAGGGTCTTATAAAACTATGTTTACATCAAATGTTATATAATTATTTAATGCATTGTTACACTAGTATAATCAAAGAGTGAAATCTGGCCTATTCCATTTCATTTGGCTTTGACTCATGAAATAAAAAAGCCACATTTCACTGAGTGGGTAAATTCGACGTCAATACTTGAACAAAATGCATGAAATATTTGTTTTATAACTCACGCACAGATCCTTGACATCCGTAAATGTTTCACATTTAATTCAAATGGACAAGGAAACTGGTCCACCCCAGCAGTTTGAAAACTCTAAAATAACATGGACGACTTTATGAAGACAACAATCTTGTCCAATCTTGTGACACAACCCTGGATGAATGAGCGGGATTGATTGTTTTGGGAACAATGCTGAGAATTAAGAGTAGAAAATCAATATTTACACTCCTATATTTAATTCCATTTACAATGGGTGCAATGGTCCATTGTCATGGCAGTAAAAACATGGCAAGATCAAGGATGACAGGTGACGCTTTTTATCTATATGCGCGAGTTATATAAACCTTTAGAAATATCAGTACATTTAAAGACAAACTCCATGTCTGTTTCAGACAACACACTTTTTGACCAGTGTAAAGTTTATTAAGGAGTACTTTTAGAGCTCTTCATCATTTCTCCTAATACATATAATGTATCCTGAGTAATTATGAAGTATTTTGTGTCAATACTGACTTTATGTTCTCATGGATAACAAAGATCAAGGTCTTGATCTGGTAGTCTTAGCTTAGTGAGTCTTAATTTGAGTCTTAGCCTATGGCCTACAGATCAAGGCTTTGATCTTTGTCTCATCCTTGGGTCTTTCAGTCTTTGTAATAATCCCAGCCTTAGCCTATGGACAGAGATCAAGGCCTTAATCTAAAGGCCATAGGCAAAGACTCACATTAAGACAAAGACAGACAGACCCAAGGATTACAGACAGAGATCAAAGCCTTGAACTGTTGGCCATAGGCATAGACTGGCATTAAGACAAAGACTGAAAGACCCAAGGATGAGAGCAAGGTATACTATTGCGAGTGAAACTAAGACATGATTACCAAACCTTTTCCGAACCTGCTTTCCAAATTGTGCTGATTCTCTCAGCAAGTTTTATATTATTAATGTATAGGTTTGCTGACAGATTTAGTTTTAGAGGTAAGAGGGCACTGCAATTTCAAGACAAGTGAGCAGTCTAGTCAAAAACTTTAAGGATGCTTTATGGAATCTCATGGCAAGATAAGTCATATAGGCCAAACCTCTTACAATTCCCTTGCCATACATACAGCCTAAAATTTTCTCCTGCAAGCCTGCAAGCATTTTTTTGGTATTAATATACAATTTCTGCCCATACACATTTATTTATTTTGTAATGGAATACTTTGTTTAATTACTTTTTGTTGTTGGTTAAGTTAGTGTGGAAGTGCAAATGTGTAACGTGTGAAAAAACTTTAAAATTATGAAATTTACTTCAAGTTTTTGTGATTTTAAAACTGTAAAATACTAATACACCATGTAATAAGACTACAATGTCTATTGCAAACCCCATGCAATGTCACTTCTCTCCCTAAAATATGCATCACAGATTACAACAGAAGTTCGCCTTAATTTTAGGTCAAGTCAAGTATGACAATATTGTGAATTAAAAAACAACTTTGCTCATGATATCAACTAATGATTTAACTTCCTACAGCATAGAAAAAGAGAACTATCCTCCCAGGATCAATCACAAAGAATGAAGGAAGTCGGATCTGGTAAGAACATTGTGTAATGTGTAATGATTACTTGAAGCACTTTTGGGTTTCGATTAGTAGTCAATTACTGTTTATTTGTGTCTTAAAGATCGGCTTCTTGTGAAATATAATAACCTATATTACATCATGATGTTTGCAATGAGCTCATAAGTTGTTGTTTTTTTCCTAAAATAAAAGTAATAACTGTTCCCTTGGCTGAAAATTCCCAGTATTTCAATATCACCAAGTAGACCCCATTGCCAAGTGAAATTTTAAAATGCTTCTATTTTCTTTGTCATAGGTAGGGAAGTTCCTTGGTATGAAAAGAGCACCCTTGGTAAGTTTAACTTTTGGGAAGTGAGTGCTTTTTGGGGGTGTTTATTCACATCTGGCAATCATTCATTCATCTCATTTAATATGTTAAAATTTTGAATCACTTATTCTTGCCCCTTGGTGTATCTTCATTAAATTCTATATAATTCAAATCAATTATACTTTTTTGTTGTACAATATTTAACAGTACAACTCGACTATAGTCCAAAGACTAAACATTTTAAGATAACAAAGAGTAAAAGTTATATATTAAATATTAGTTATTTTAAAATCAGGAAGTTGCAATAAAAAAGCGATGTTTAACAGTGTAGTGTTTGTAAAGATAAACACAAAGAGAACGGAGTGTAACTTGAACGATAACTTTGTTCTAACACAACTCCAGGAAACCATGGCGCAAGCCTAGGCACGTAACAAGTATGGCAAGTATATAGCGCCCTCAAGTGCTGCCTTAGGGAAATAAAAAAATACATGAATGGACATGGTTTTGAACACAACACAGTCACAATATTCTTCCTTCTTAGTTGAGTTGAAGTTGAATTCCTATTTTTCGGCCCTCCAAAAAGTCAGTAGAGCTGTTTTTAAATAGCTTGAAAAGTCTACAAATTCTATATCATATGTACACGTAGATCAGCCCTTGTACTCAACAAAGAAACCAGAGTAAAGTTTTATCACACACTAATGAACGGTGATTTTCAAGGTTCAATTTTGTTTAAATTTAAAGGTACTTGTAAAGAGAAAAGTTGGAAAGCAACGAAAAGAAGAAACTAAAATGTTGCACCTGACAAACACTAGGTGTTCGGGGGCGTTTCAAAAGAAAATCCTTTTAAAACTGCAAGTTGACATCACTTGAGTTACACTTCCCAGCTTAAACACAAACAAAGTTTTAGCTTGTCCTGTCAATACAGATGTTGCGTTGTCGACATCACGAAGTCATTAGAAAGGGACCTTACATGTAAATTTTGGATGTTACACATCCCGGATTGAATACATGCAAGGTTTTAGCGTGATCAGGCATTGTTTGGTATATATAGATCATGTGAAACTGCACCTTTCAGGTAACGTCATATGACAATTGATGATGTCATTAGAACAGGATTTTGAAATTCTGATGTTA
Source organism: Pisaster brevispinus (assembly GCA_023634235.1). Taxonomy (NCBI): domain Eukaryota; kingdom Metazoa; phylum Echinodermata; class Asteroidea; order Forcipulatida; family Asteriidae; genus Pisaster; species Pisaster brevispinus. The sequence goes on along the minus strand of JAMKCF010000023.1, from coordinate 1,550,879 downwards.
CAAATACCAGCTTTGAAACATGCAAGGTTTTAACTTAATCATGCATTTTTTCCTGTAATTATAAATCTTTGAAAAGTGCACCTTTAAGGTGACGGCACGTGATGCCAGATGTCGTCATGATGACACTGTTAAAAAAAGAGAGGATTTCTGTAATGTGAGGCTTAAGGCTTTTAGTGGTGTGTTTCTGTTTTGTCGTGTTCTAGCAAACTACTCTCTATAGTAGACATAGGCATTTGCCGTCTCTTCCTCAAATTGTACCCCGCTTGAACCAACACCTCTCCTACCACAGCCCCTCTTGCCAGTGCTGCTGCTTTGAGTTCGGTGGTATCGCAACCTGACCATTCTCGGATGTTGTCTACCCAGGGCATCTTTGGTCGGCCCATGGAAAGATGGCATCCCTCTGGCATCCCATCCACAACGGCTGCTGCCATACCACCTTGGCGAACCACATGGCTGCCTTTGAAGTACCATCGGTTGCCGATCACCTCCATCAGTCTTTCATTTGTCACATGGTCTTGCCACTTGATGTTGAGCAGGTTACGCCAGATGGTTCGGCCGAAGCTGTCTAGGCCTTTGATGTCAGCTGCCTTCAGCGACAGGGTGGTGGCACCATACAGTACCCTTGACATGATTAGTGCCTGAGTGAGCTGTATCTTTACCTCAAGGCTGAAGTGGGGGAAGCATAGGTATTCGCACCGCCAAAGAGTGGATTTGCCCATGCCTAGCCGCATTTGAACCTCCTTACTGTCATCAAGCATGTGGTTGATTGACACGCCCAAGTACTTGAAAGATGTGACATGAGGTATTTGTGCTGAGCGGTATGTGATGGTGGTATCATCGGTTGTTGGCTGGATGATCATGTACTCAGTCTTATCAGGGTTGATAGCTAGCCCATACCCCTTAGATATATCGCCCAGGGTAGTGAGCATCTCTTCAGCCTCAGCTCTGCACAGCGCCCCCAGTACCAAATCATCAGCAAATCTAATTTCCTTTGGGGGATACCACTGACATCTGGAGCCGTTAGGTGTGCTGTGCGATTGTACCACTCTCGCAGGAGGCACTTGGTGATAGAGGCTGAAGAGTGTTGGTGACAGTGGACAGCCTTGTCAAACTCTGACTGGTATTTAAAACCTGTCTGTCATTTGGCCTTTCCACCGGAGCTGGCCGTTCGAGTTGATGCAGAGATCTTTGAGTAATCGCATCGCATCCCCTTCCACAACCAGATACCGCAGTTTTGCAAACAGTCAACGAAGACCAGATGGAGAGGCCGTTTTCCTGCATAGGCACACCTCCATCAGTTGTGCCCTTGCCGCTTACAAAGCCACGTTGGGTGTTGCTCACTATGATGGGGCGGTTCTTTCCAGTCTGCGTTGTATCAGATTCAGAACGATTTTGCTGGTATGACTGATTAGAGCAAGTGTTCTGTAGTTGTTGCACAAACCTCGGTCACTCTTTTTGTGCAACACGATATACACCGACTTGGTCATCGATGGTGGCCACTTCCCAGAGTTCCAGATGTTACACACTGCCTCATGAAGGACTTTGAAAACCTGCGGATCCTGTGTTGCAGCTTTAAGAGCTTCAGATGTGATGCAGTCAACTCCAGGAGCCTTGTGGTTTTTCAGTGCCTGTATGGCTTTCCTGGTCTCTTCCTGTGTTGGTGGATTTCGTTCAACTTCAGTCGTGTGCTGGGGAGGACGTGGCCGGTTGGACTCAAATAGATCTATAGCATACTGATGCCAATTCTGTGTTTCTTATTCAACTGTCTCCAATACCTGACCGTTTATGTGTTTGATATTCACCTTAGGCACACATGTTTTCTGAAGCAGAACGTCGTCAGTTTTGAACAAAGTTTTGCAGTCATGGTTCTGGTATGCTTGGTTCATTGTGCTGATATTTTAGTTGCTAGTCATTCATTGAGGTCTTTCTGGCATGCATGTTTCACCTCTTTTCTCAGAGCTGTCAATTCTGGGGTGCCTAATACAGCCCTCTTCTTATGCTGAATTAGGTGGAGAGTCGATTCAGACACGGCTGTTTTTTCTGAGAAGTTTGTGTACCACAGGTCTCAAGAGATGCTTCATGTATGACATGTGCGACAGCTTCAAGAGAGTAACAAGGGATCGAACCAGCTGACGGAAGGGTTCAGATGTTTGTTCCGACTTCAGGGCTTCAATGTTTGGACGTTTAGGTCGCAGTCCATGTGCTGTGGCATGAAAACGAAGTTTCCACTTCTGGTTGCAGATAACTAACCGATGGCCAGTGTCAAAGCAAGCGCTGTAGGAACGGCAGTCAATCAGATGATTCCATGCTTCTGTGCTAATTAAGATGTGATTAATAGCATTTCTTGCGTTTCTTGCCCTGCTGATCCAAGTGCCCTTGTGAGCAGATCATTTGGGAAGCCAGGAGTGTGCAGCAGTGAGGTTGTTATCCATGCAAAAATCAACCGGACTGTCTCCTCTTAAATTGCTGTCTCCATAGCCATGGGGTCCCATGACGAGAGGGATAGGTTGATTTTCAAGTTTTGCGTTGAAGTCACCCGCCACAACAAGTGTGTCGCAGTTCCTTTTGTTTGAATTGATCACATCTTTTAGCTGCTCATAAAAGTTGTTGATAACATCATCTGTTGCAGTGGATGTGGGTGCATAGATGGAGAAAAACAGAAGGGTGCCTTTCCTCAAACGAAAGCGGGCAGCCATGATCCGTTCAGTGATGTAGAAGGTGGCAAGGCAGCTGTTTTTTGCCCCTGGCGACATCAATATTCCAACACCTGCATAGTGTGTTTCACCTCCCGACATCACTATGTGACTATTGCATGCTACTTCCTGTCTAATTTTGTGAGTTTTTACTAATAGCAAGTAGCAAACTACACACTTTACCAAATGTCTCAAAATGCACACGATCAAGCCTAACATTGATTGTTAAAGAGGTTTGCATGGACGGCTGTTTAAGAGAATAACAAAGCTTCATCTACTTGAACCCTATGGGTGCAACAGTTGGCAATGTGGTTCTCAAAGACACACATGTTATGGATTCATTTTTTTTTTCACAGAGAAGCCAATATTTGTCATAGAGCACTGTAAATGAACGACCATTAGTTTGATATAGCGCCACCATGTTTGTGACATTCTACTATTAAGGCTTCGTGGACTTTGAACCTTATGGTCATCTGAGCGGAACAGCCAGCCACAGTGATTTGGCAGTATACAGTTTAAATTCTTGTCATAAAAAATTGAACGTCCGATTTCGACCAGCAGGTCAAATTTGTATCTTACTTTGTGTAAAAGTTTGAGAAGGCTCAAGCACCTGATGTAAATACCTGATGTCAAACTCTGTGTAGCATTTGCTCCTTTTTTGAAGAACTCTCTGAAGTAATAAACTTTGATATATTTTTTTTCAACAACTGATGATGTCATGATGTCGTTTTAATTTTTAGGATCAATAGTCTACATGTAAACTTTCAAGTTGATATAAATTTCCCAACTTTGTATGCATTTGCTTGCGGGCAAACGACTCTGAGAAGAATAAAAACTAAAAACTAGACTTGAGTGTTTGTCAAAACAAACACTAGGTGTTCGGGAACACATAATAAATGCAAGGTTTTAGCTCGCTGGCGCATTTTGTTGGTATATACAGATCACGTAAAACTGCACCTTCGTGTGAAAATTAATGTTGTCATTAGAACAGGTTCTCAAATTTCCGATGTTACACATCCCAGCTTGAACACATGTAAACTTTCAGCTTGAGCATGCATTTTTCCTGTCAGTACAGGTAGATGATTTAAAACTGCACCTTTAAGGAAAAGTCACGTGACATTTGACAAAGTATATTAGAAAGTGACTTTAAATTTTGTATGTTTCACATCCCGGCTTAACTTCATGCAAGGTTTCAACTTAATCATGCATTTTTTCCTGTAAATATAAATATTTGACAAGTTGACGTCATGTGAAACTTGATGACGTCATCCAGATGCTACCTCAAAGTGTAGGTGTGTCACATCCCAGCATGAATACATCTAAGGTGACAGCTCGATTGCGTATTTTTCTGAATCTATAAATCTGGTAATACTGCACCTTTAAGGTGACGTCACGTGACACTTAATAGCGTCAATAGATTAGAACATCATTGTTTGAATGTTACATCCCTGCTTGAATACATAAAATGTTTAAACTTGATTGCGCATTTGTTTCCTGTAAATAAACACATTTGAAAGGTGCACGTTTAAGGTGACGTCACGTGACAATTTATGGCGTCATCGTAATGCAACCTCATAACCATCGTTATAAATGCAATAGTTTCAGCTAGGTTAAAGCATAATCACATTTTTTCCTGTAAATATAAATCTTTGAAAAGTGCACCTTTTAGGTGACGGCACATATCGATGCTTGATGACGTCATGATGACACTATTAAAAAAAAGGTGATTCCTGTATTGTAAGGCTAGGGCGCTTAGAGGTGCCGTTTCTGTTTTGTGGTGCACTAGCAAACTGCAAACTTCAGCAGAAGTCCGAAAATGCACACGGTCAAGCATAACATCTGATTGCTAACAAGGTTTTGGCCTGGACGGTTTTGGAGACTAACAACGCTAAATGGCAAATCAGGCTGCGTGCACCTTGAACAGAGACTAGACTGTGCACGTTTGTTGGACTTTGAACCTTGTGGTCAATGGAGCGCAACAGCCAGCCACTGTGTGCTGTTGGATTGGATACATTTAGTGTACGTGCTTTTAGTGCAGTTATTTTCTTGTGGTTTTTATGCAGGTCAATACGTGGGCTTTAACGTCCCATTTTGACCAGAAGTTAAGGTCAACTTGTTATCATGTCTGTGCAAAAGTTTGAGAAGGCTCAATGTCCTACAACCTGATGTAAAATTTTGACTGAAGGAGGAGAAGTTTTTCAGATATAATTTTTTTTTTAATTTGAAATTTTCGATTTCCGTTTTGAACCGGAAGTCATGGTCGAATGGGGTCACACTGTGAAGCGTTTGTGAGGTTCTAAAAGACCTCTCCGATGATGTCTAGATTGTACAAATCAATTGCATGGTTTATGAGTTATGAATTATTGAAATAATAATTTTGATTTAATGTATTTTAACACCTGATGACATCAGCAGGACATCACAACATCCTCAGCATCTGCTAGATATATTCTAACTACACGCAGTTTCAAATTGATCCAAGGTTCGCAACTATGCATTTGCTTGGGAACAGAGATAGTCGAGAAGAAAAAGAAAAACTTAAAAAACCCCAAAAATAAAAAAACAACAAACAAGAACAATAAGTGTTCAGTTGTTGCCCCGAACACATAAAAAAATATATTTAAAAAAACGAACAAAAACAAAGAGTTGTTCGGGCTGAATGCCCGATCACCTAACAAGAGACGTTTGTGTTGTTGGTGGAACACCTAATGAGAAAAGCACACAAAAAAGTGACCTGAAACATGTCAAATCAAGATGCAATTAAAAGGTTAAATGTAGATAACATACATACATACATATCAGCATTTATATCAGGCGCCTTTTTCTTAAGGTTACAAAGCGCCTACAGAAGATGTGAAAAAAAAGTCCAAACTCAAGATGTTCCAATGTGTAGTCAAATAAAACAGTCAAGTATTTCGGTATAAATGAGACTTCAGTAGTTTCTTGAATTGTCCAAGTGTAGTTGCATGGCGAAGATGTGATGGTAACATTTGGAGCAGCAGCAGAAAATGCACGTGAACCAGCTCTAGAGACGGTGCAATGTTCGGCCAAGAGGTTCTCTGAGGAAGAGCGTAGGGAACGCGGTGGGACATATGGATGTAGAATGTCAGATATGTATGACGGTGACTGGTGAGCAAGGGATTTGAAGACATGTAGACAAAGTTTGAAATCAATTCTGTTTGTGATAGGCAGCCAGTGCAATTTCGTGAAGTATGGTGAAATGTTGTCATGATGACCTGTCTTAAAGATGAGTCTGGCTGCTTTATTCTGAAGTTTCTGGAGACGATTTATATTTTTCTTTGTGATTCCTTTCAAAAGCGAGTTGCAGTAATCTAGTCTAGACAACACAAGTGATCTAACAATGGAATGACAGGTATCCTCATGACAGGTATCCTCATTAATGTATGGGCGTATCTTGGCAATATTTCATAGATGAAAGTTAATGTTCTTACTCAGTTGTGCAACATGATCGTCCATTGACATCCTGGCATCAAACACAACTCCCAGATTTCGTACAGATTTGGCAGGTGCAATAGTTGTGTTTTCAAAAGTAAACTTAAGGTGACCAAGAGCTTTACTGGCAGTTTTTGGAGGAAATTTTAATGAAATCAGTTTTATCCGCATTAAGTTTAAGTTTGTTGGCCACCATCCATTGCTGAATGTCTTTTACACAAGCAGATAAATTGACTAATGCACATTCTGCATCTAACGGGATCTTTGGGTCAATGATAGAGTATATCTGAATATCATCAGCGTACATGTGATATAACATATTGTGCTTACGTAGAATTTCCCCAATTGGGACTGTGTATAGTGTAAAAGACAATTAGGTCCAATAACAGAGCCCTGCGGGGTGCCGTGGTCAAGATTAGAAGTAGTTGAGTCCGCTCCAGGAACATGAACATGGTTAGTGCGACAGTTGAAATAAGATGAAAACCATTGCAAGGCATTACCAGATATACCAAAGCTTTCTTTAAAGCGGCGGAGCATGATGTCATGGTCTAGCGTGTCAAACGCAGCTGAAAGATCCAACATAACAAACAAAATAGCTTTTTGTTGATCAATTGTTTTGACACGTGATCCTGTACACTGAGGAGGGCAGTTTCTGTGCTATGTGAATTGCGGTATGCTGACTGGAGTGGTTCAACAGGTTGTGATGATTAATGTGCTCAGTACGTCTAGCAGAGACAACTTTTTCAATGTATTTTGATATTGATGAGATGTTGGATACAGAACGGTAATTTTTGAGATCATTCCTGTCAAGTGATGATTTCTTCAAGATAGGAGTCACAATAGCATAGCCTAAAGAATTCGGAAACATACCCTGCTCGAGGGAAGCATTCACCACTTCTGTCAGTTTGGGAAGAATGACTGATGAATGTCTTTTCAGCAGCCATGTTGGCAGTGGATCCAAAGCACACGTCTTGGGTTGGTGACTTTATGATGATCTTCAAAAGGTCATCTTCAGTGATTGGGCGAAAATCATGTAGGAGAGAACCATGAGAAGGAAACTTTCTTTCCTCCAGAGGAGACAATGGATCAATGTGGACATTTTCAATTATGTGTCGAATCTTCTTTACTTTATTCAAGAAGAACTCGCTGAAATTCTTTGCAAGTTCCTTCGGACAGTCATTCACAGGAAGAACTCTTGAATTACTGTTAAGAAGTGTGTTCACAGTGAAAGAAATATCTTTTGGAGAAGAACTCAGTAGTTTTTCCGTGTAATATTGTTTCTTAATAGCAGAGAGAAGCACATCTTTAACGTGTTGTTTTGAAACGTTGTATGCTTCTAGGTCATAGGGAGATTTACTTTTACGCCACTTGCGCTCAAGACGCCGTTGTTCCCTGCGTGCATCATCAACCGCTTTATTGTACCATTTCGGACGCAAACGAACATGGTTTTTGCATTGAATGATGGGAGCATGCAGATCCAGGGCAGTTGTTACAGCATTGGTGAAATCATTTACAAACTCATCAACAGTTGTTTGTAAATGATTTGTATCAAGATTGGACGAGAGATCTTGGGAAAACAAGTCATGATCAATGGCATGGTATTTCCGTATTGAAACAGTTTCACTTTTAGACCCACCGTTTGGGAGAGCCACTGTGCAGCAGACGACAAAGTGATCAGAAACATGATTTTCATGTATATGATTAGATGATAATTGCGTTTCATATTCTCTGGTTATAACAAGATCAAGGATGTGTCCTTTCTTGTGCGTTATTTGACTTACATGTTGAACAAGTCCAGATGAAGATAGAGTAGTAGCAATTTGGCGAACATCATATTTTGTGGTAATATCAAAATGTACAAAGTTACCTAGCAAAATTAGCTGGCCAGGAAGACTATTTAGATATTTAGTCTACAAAGTCATCAAATTCCTCAAGAAAATCCTTGGTAGTATGTTGATTTGCAGCAGAAGGTGGTGGTCGGTAAACTACAACAAAGTTAAAACTTCTGGAGCTATTTGATATGATGGCATATTCAAAGGTTTTAGCATCAAATAAGTTTGTTGTAATGTGCTGTAGCTTTATCTGTGATCTGTGTATCACACCAACGCCTCCTCCTCATCTATCTCTGCCCCTTGGTACATTAATAAAAGAGTAGCCAGGAGGAGTGAGCTCACCTATGATAACATTGTCACTGTCAGTAAGCCAAGTCTCAGTTAGGATTAAAACATCCACATTGTTTTCCAGAGTATAGTCACATAAAATATAGAGGTTTGTTGCATGAGAACTGACAATTCTATAGTCTGACATCCAGTTCATTTACCAGTTCTTTAGGTTGAAGTTTGTTCTTGTCATGATCAGGAAGTGTAAGGTTTTTACGCCTGATGTGTGAGCCTTCTCTCCTCGCTCGTACATGAAACAATCCGTTATTCTTAAGGGTAGTACAGACATCAGAGGGCAGCCATGCTGTGCTTTTTCTATGGGCCAGGAGTTCATCTCTGGAGTACTGTATCCTTGTAGAATATGTAGGTGTAGGCATTGAGCTTGATCGTTCAGGTAAAGCAATTCCATTCAGGTTGGAGAGTTGCACTGGACATGATATTGAAGAGCTAGTTTGCATAACAATACCAGTGGGAGCTTTTATTGAGTGAAGTGAGCTATGTCCATGCAGCAGTATCCATAGGAGTACACATCTAAAGTAGATGTCAAATTTCACATTTGCTGGTAGCATTATCTTTATGAAAAGTGGACCAAAATGATCCAGGTGTTAAAGTCTTCCGGGTGTGATAAATTTGTGCGGAAGTTTTATCTTGGAACATCAAGAAGTTGAGCTTCATGTGGAGCATCATTCTGTTAGTGGCAGCAGCTGTGACAGCAGCTGTGACAGCGCCCATTCACAGATGTTTGTAGTTAATGATTGCATTGTTTTAACAGTACAGACTTAAAGTCCATTATTTCTATTGTGCTTATTTTTTATTTTTATTTTATTTTTTTTTTACAGCTGGCTGGTTGTGAAAGTCTTGATGGAGAAGATACTATGACCAGAATCTGTTCAGTCTAAATTAACATACAATCTTCCCGTACCATTCCATATGTGACTAAACTTTAAATCTGCCAAGCTGGTACAAGTAAGTTTCCTTTTATTAAATTATGACGGACTAGTTGATGCAACCAATCTTGGGGCATTGTCAGAGGAAGAGCTGCCAAGAGGTACATTAATGTGACAAAGCAATTTGGGGGAGGGGAATTCGACAAGAGCTTGGCTGACTTAAGTTGCCAATGGTAAGGAAGAGTGGGTATGAGTGCAGTTGACTATTAAAGTCGCCTATGGTAAGGAAAGGGTTAAAGGGAAGGTACATAATTGGTAATCACTCTTAAAATTAATAGCAATAAAAACTTAGTGCGGTTGGAAGATAGTATAAAGCATTTTGAGAATCATTTCACTTCAAAGTAATGTGGTTGTTTCAAAAGATATCAGTTTTTGTCCTCTCAAAATTTGAATCTGAGAAACTTTACTGTCAGATACATTTCTCAGATTGTGCATTCCAATAACGCATTATTCTTCCTGTGTGAACATAACCGCTCTAGATTTTCAGTGATATCTCAAAAACACTACCACCTTTTGAAATGAAATTTTCGCAGAGGTTTAATAGTATATATCTACATTTATATAGGATTAAAACAACTAAATGGTTCCAAAACCCAAGGATATATGTTCCCTTTAAATATGATAGTGTACTGTTTTTGTTTTGTCTGTATATTTGTTTGTTTTTGTTTTTTATATTTATTTGTATGTGCACTATACAACACAAATGACCCTCATCCCATCTGAAGGATGATGCAATCATGGTCAGGTGTCTGCTCAAGAACAAGAAACAAGTGTCATGGGGACAGCCCCCCCCCCCCCCCCCCCCCCATCTGACAATTCTGATCTCGGCCACAACACCTTATTTTATTTTGAAAAGGTGAATGAACTGTTCAAATGTAGACAAAGCATTTTTTAAGTGTATGTAAAAGTGTATTGTTATTAATGATAATTGTTTTCTGCAAGTACTTTTAATACAAGTACATTTTAATACTAGTATACATTTATGTAGAGTAAGGCTATACATTTTTTAAACACTACAAGAGGTGAAAACAACTGTAATAAAGCATGAACTGAAATGTAGGATGAAGGAAATATAATTGTATTTCATATACTTAGGAGGTATCTTTGAAACCATTTTATAAATCGATTGGCACAGTTTAAAAAGTGTTTTGGTTTTTTTCTTTTAAGTAGAAAGAACACATTGTCATAAGCAAAATAGATTATATAAGTAAAACTATGCCAAAGAAGCAAAATATGACTCGTTTTTAACAATTAAAGTGGAGTGTTTATAAATCTTATTATATTATAATTAAATGTGTAAAATTTTACCTGAAATATAACATTATTTTGAAATAAGGATAAGGGAACTTTTACTATTTTAGTTAAATTACTTGTAAAATGAAGTTCTCTTTCCATGCATATTATTCACAGTGATGCTTAATCACTTCTTGTCAGATAGCAGATGACGTGTGTATCCCCAAATTTTATTTGGTAGATGTTTTTTAACGCTCGGAACAACTTTGGATTTTCCTAATAGTTTTTTACAATTGCATCCACCTGGACTTTCAAGTGTAGCGTGCACAGGCAGGCTCCTACCTCTCACATGACAACATCAAATCTAATTATGAGAATCTTTGTTGTCTCTCCTTTCTTAAGCCTGGGTTTCATTGTGGCAATGATATTTTCAAAGGAAAACAATATCTCAAGAAGAAGAAAAAAATACCACTGGTGACTCAAATTTTGAGAATACATGTACTGACGTGAACTCATGACCAAATCGGGCCCTTGGCTGTGCATGGAATTATACATATGTGAGGAGTCTTTGTGTTTAAAAGTAATTGTTTAATATTGTTCGAAATTATTCTCTCCGCCTGGGAAGCGTGGTGGCGTCCTTCAAAGTTTAGAGACCCCCCCCCCCCCACGCTTCTCACCGCCTGCACAATCTTTATCAGGTGAGGATGCTTAACTTTCTTCGTAGTTTTCAACTTTTCATTTAGCTATTATAATGCAACAATACAGGCTCATACTTACGTTTATTATATCAGCAAACATCCATACATTCATATTATGTTATAGGTTTTGAGAACATTATTGCCTAAAAAGTGTAATTTACAGTTATAAATCTTGTGTTGATCATAAATTTGAAGCGAAGCGTTAGTAATGTATCACACGTGTGATGGGTAGCGTTAATGTAGGCTGTGTTGCGGTTCGCGGTACATGTAAAATTATACATGACTGGTTGTCATGGATGTACGTATGGCATCGGCGCTGCTGGACATTGGGGGAATGAGTGTGTATTTCTGTGTGGACATGTTTGTAAGTGAAGTTGGGCGCTCAACGTTTTGTATGCTTGTGTCTCATATCCCCATTGCCCAGTGCTGCTATGTCATTGGTACATGCCATGTGGTTAGTGTTTATTGAGATTTCATTTTTATACTATTAGGTGTGATACATGTACTGGTGAGAAGTTTAATGACCCTGAATTATATGCAATAGCAGAATGAGTAATAGTACTTTTTAAGGCCAACATCTTTTATTTTTGCAAAACACAAATGGATTGTCTTGTACAACTTGGTATAAATGGCTATAATTATTTGCTGGTTTTAATGTATTTTTATCTATCCTCACCGCCTGCACAATCTTTATCAGTTGTGCAGGTTAGGTCGTCAAGGTTAATAAATCGCCCATACACATGGCGGAGAGAACAGCAGAACCTGTGTGCCCTTTCAAGTTTATTGGACAGCCGCTTTGGATCCCCCCACACTACCTTAACTAGTCTTTGGTCCCACCAGACACCTCCTACAACTGGCGTAGTCGGCAGGATCTGTTTCCACAACAAATGCGCAGATATTTTGAACATTAGAGATTTGTATTAAGACCATCGCGACAGAGAACTGTTTTTTTTCGGCTTATCATCGGCAGAGTTTCAGAGGACTGGAGTTTTATGACCAAACTATCACAGTAACGTTGAGAATTTTAAACAACATATTTTGCTAATCTGTCCTGTTGTACTGTGCATTGATTAGGGGACCAATCTTGATTGTGGATGTTTTGATTGCTGGTGGGCTTCCTTGTAAATTTAGAGTGCTGTCATAGGTTCTCAGTCTATATTGGTCACCTCGGCTCAGATTTGATTATGTAACTCGTTATATATTATTGTAATTATCAGTAATCTACGTTGAGACAAACAACTCGTGTTTTATTCAGATTCAGAGTTCCAAAATTTTTGTTTTGAGATTGGCTGTTATTTGATTGAACAGTCTGGAATTCTGGTGACACTTGGTGACCCTCTATTTTTATTGTTACTAAGTAAGACAATTTCAGTGATTTTTTTTTTTCTGCATTGTTGTTTAGCATTGTTAAAGCATTGACCGTATCATTGTGAGTGCTTTATTTGACAGGAACATATAGTAGCTGTGGATACATTATTCCTATTATAAGACATGGCTATCAATTACGTGAAGGTGCAAGGAGTAGGGTCAGTACACCAATTCCCTCTTGAAACTGATGATGGTCCTCTGCGCTTATCAGTTCTTCAGTCACAATATCCAACTGCCCGGGGCCTCATATATACTGAAGCGGATGCTAAAGTTGTAGTACCAGCGCAGAAAGAGGTCATTAAACCGCCACGGGGTGGATGGGGTACCCGTATCTACTCTGCACTGTTACCAGAGGTGGTACCTTCACCGAGCAAAGATGATACACTGCTAGACATACAGTCACAGTTGGTGAAGCTCTTGTCAAAGCCCCAAACGCAACTTGTGATGGCACCGGAGAGGAAGATTTCCCCGTTTGATGGCAAGGTAGGAGAGGTACGGGAGTTCATAACTAATATCCGTCATGCATTCCAGCGTTACTCCATACCAAATGATCAGCAGGTACCCTTTCTGCTTGACTACTTACGTGGAGGCCCTAAAGCAGAGGTTAAGGCCATGCTGTCGGAGGAGAAAAAGATCAAAGAGGTCCTAGAATTCCTTTTAGAATCATATGGGGACAGACTTGCGACAGGAGAGCTCCAGAGACTGTTTTTGGAGAGACAACAGAGGCATGGAGAAAGTGTCCGAGACTATGCAGTAGACATCGAAAGGCGTTTTTTGAGGCTGACACGACATGATGGAAAGCTATACTCATGCCCAGACACAACATTGGCAGAGCAGTTCATCGAAGGACTCGGTGACTCTTACATACGAAACACGTGCCGTGACAGATTTGAACAAGGGACCATGAAGGCATTTCGAGAACTCCGGGAATACGCCATAAAACGTGAGGGACGGGAGGAAGCCAGAGACAAAACTAAAGCTCCCTCGGACATCTTCAATTCAGCTGTCCGTCTCGGAGACAGCAATGTCCCTCGTTCAGAAGATCTACTTCAAGTGTTCCGAGAGATGTCAGACCGTGTAGTTGAGGCAGTGAGACAGGTTGCAAGACCATCACAGTCATTTGGGACAAGAGACCACTACAGCGGTCAGCCACCTCGGGCAGGCAACTGTTACAACTGTAACTCGCCAGGCCATTTTGTGAGAGAGTGTCCATTACGAAGACAACCACCCCGTCAAAGATTTGGGCAATCAGAGACCTACAACCCATCCCATCAAAGAGAGCAATCAGAGACCTACTACCCATCCCATCAAAGAGAGCAATCAGAGACCTACTATCCATCTCATCAAAGAGCATCATCTCTCCAGCCAGCACAAGCCGGAGACCTGCGACAGGCCGAACAACACACAACACCACAGAGGTCTTTAGGTCCATCGACACCCCAGGGGCCAAATCCAGTAACAAGCCATACATCAGAAGTGGGAGTGGCTAGTACCTCAGCAGGGATGAATGAAGAGTTCATATCAAAGGCAGTGGGAGAATGTTTTTCTGTAGTGGTGACATTCTGTGATGTACCTGTAAGATGTCTTCTCGATCCGGGCTCCCAAGTGACTACAGTAAGCGAGAGATTTTTCCGCAATGTTCTAGAACCAAGGGGCTTCAAACTACAAGACATTCCTAAGCCATTCACTCTGGTGTCAGCAAATGGGGCAGCAATCCCATACATTGGATGTTTTGAAACGGATATGTGTGCAGCAAACCAGGCCATTGAAGCACGGGTGGTTTTGGTTATTCGAGAGGAGCATTCTACTCTATCGTCAGCACGTAGAGGAAACGTACAAGGAATCCTCGGGATGAATGTACTACGACGTTGTTGGGAAGAATTGATGAGCTTGGAAGGTCATTCATTCATGACAAAGATAGACTGGCCATCCCCTGATGTTGTCTGGCAGAAAGCGCTCAAGACAGTCGACCAAAAGATGACATTTGGAACAGAGAGTGGTGAGATTGGAAAGGCTTACCTTGGTGGAGGTTCTTTGGTGATTTCAGCCCGCCAAGCTGTTGTGATTGAAGGCAGATCACATTCAGGGCCCACTGGTGATTCATACGAGGCTGTTCTAGAACCAACAACAAAGACGGGTATTCCCATCTGGTGTCAGTTTGGCTCCATCTTTAGTGAAGGTAAATGATGGACGCTTTCCGGTGACTGTATTCAACGAGAGCAATGCTGAAGTTGTGATCCCCAAATCTGCACATCTTGGGACTCTTTTCCTTTGTTCCCCAGTATGTGATGGTGAACCCGACTTATCTACCGCAAATAATTTGCAAGACGTTGGAATTAACAAGGTTACAGTAGACAGCCAAGCAGACCAGATATTAGCAAACGTTGACATAGATGAAACACTTCTGGATCCTGAGCAGGTTACAAAGATAAAGGCCCTCTTAGAGAAGCACCAGAATGTTCTTTCCAGCCACGAACGAGACTTTGGTTTCACAGACACCATAACACATCGGATAGACACTGGACTTTCTCATCCGATACGACAGCGTCACCGTCCACTCCCACCGGCTCAGTATCAAGCTGTTCAAGAGCACATAAAGAATCTTCTGGAGGAGGGGATTGTTCGGGAGAGTAAAAGTCCATGGGCGTCCCCAGTGGTGGTGGTACAGAAGAAAGACAGCAGTATCCGGCTATGCGTGGATTACCGGCAACTCAATAGGATTACACATCGTGACTCCTTCCCACTCCCTCGTATCGAGGAATCTCTTCAAGCACTCGGAGGAGCCCAGTTTTTCAGCGTGTTAGATCTTACAAGTGGTTACTATCAGGTTGCAATGCACCAGGAAGATGTAGAGAAGACAGCCTTCGTTGTACCTTTTGGTCTGTACGAATTTACTAGATTACCATTCGGCCTGTCAAATTCCCAGCGACATTTCAGCGCCTGATGCAACAGTGTCTTGGTGATCAATGTTTTGACAATGTACTCATATATCTAGATGACATCATAGTCTATGCAGCTGATTTTGATTCTCACTTGATTCATCTTGACAGAGTATTTTCCAGACTTGGTCAGCATGGGCTTAAGCTGAAGCCAGTGAAGTGCTACTTGCTGAAGCGGGAAGTGAAGTACTTGGGGCATCTTGTGTCGAGTAACGGTGTTGCAGTTGACCCAGAGAAAGTAAGAACGGTCCGAGACTGGCCAGAACCAACTACAGTGAGAAACGTCCGTGCCTTCTTGGGGTTTACTGGTTTCTTCCGCAGATTCATCAAGGGTTACGCTTCGATCGCAGAGCCGCTCTTCAAGTGATACAGTTAAGAAGAAGCAGAAACGATCGCAGAATGTCCCAGTTTTGCTTGATAGTGGAGGGAAGGCTGCCTTCAACACTCTGATTGATTGTCTTACCAGAGCACCAGTCCTGTCATATGCAGACTTCAGTAAGCCTTTCCGTGTGGAGACTGACGCATGTGGTACTTGGCTTGGAGCTGTTTTTATTCCAGCTAGATGATGATGGAAAGCACAGAGTAGTTGCTTATGCCTCCCGAGCGTTACGACAGACAGAGCGAAATGGCCACTATAGTGCATTCAAACTTGAACTATTGGCGATCAAATGGGCTGTGACGGAGGTGTTTAAAGACTATCTCCTTGGTCACCGATGTACAGTTATCACCGATCACCACCCACTGACGTACCTTGACAAAGCTAACTTGAACTGCCATGAGATGCGATGGGTTCAGCAGCTGAGCTCGTTTGATTTTGAGTTGATTTACAGACCAGGAAAGAATAACCAAGTGCCCGACATTCTTTCCCGACGAGATGGACCCATTGTCCAAGCCGACAGTTCACTAGCTGGTGTCGACAAGCAGCCAGCTGATGTTGACACCCCGCCTGCTACAGCCACCACCGTGACGAGTTCTGCCTTGACCACTTGCCTTGAGCACCACACACCGGGAGCAGATCTACCTGTGTCATTTTGTCGCCATATTGAAGCTTGCCGTCTTGGAGGTACTCTCTGCTTACCTGGGCACACAACAGAACAGTTGCGAGAGTTGCAGCAAAAGGATGAGGTATTGCTGAAGGTGGCAATGTTTGTTGAGAGAGGAGATAAACCAAATTCCGATGAAAGAGCCAAATGTTCTCGAGAGGTTCTAGCCATCCTTCGTGATTGGAAGCGTCTTTCTCTTAAAGATGGGCTTCTCCATAGGAAAGTGACATCCCCTTCTGATCATCAGATACACTTCCAATTGGTACTTCCGTTAACCCTTCAGAAGGAGGCGTTTACTAGTTATCACGATGACGCTGGACATTTTGGAGCCAAGCGCACTTTTCAGCTTCTCTGGCCACGATTTTTCTGGCACAACATGGAGGCAACTGTGACAGAGTGGTGCGCAGTATGCAAGCGATGTGCCCTGAGTAAACCGCCTGTTCGTAAGACTCGACCTGCCTTGGGAACGTTATCTGCTAGTGCTCCAATGCAAACTCTTGCAATGGACTATACTGTCCTCGAACCTTCAACTGATGGCTATGAAAATGTTCTGGTGGTAACGGATATCTTCACGAAATATGTCTGGGCTATACCAACGAAAGATCAGAAAGCCAGTACAGTAGCAAGGGCCTTGGTGAAGAACGTCTTCCTTCAGTTCGGCTGCCCTCTGCGTCTGCACTCAGATTGTGGGAGAAATTTTGAGTCCAAAGTTATTGCGGAACTGTGTGAGCTTTATGGAGTACAGCGCAGTCATACCACTCCCTATCATCCGGCTGGAAACGGCCAGTGTGAGAGATTCAATAGGACAATGCACAACATGTTGGCTTCCTTGCCTGATAAGAAGAAGAAGAGGTGGACTGCCCACCTGCAAACACTTGTGTTTGCCTACAATGGCTCGATCCATTCAACAACTGGTGCTGACCCATTTTTCCTTATGTTTGGAAGGAATGCTAGGTTTCCGCATAGTACAGTCTTAGGCGGGGAAGCCACAAACCCCGAAAGGCAGGGAGTTGAATCTTACATGCATCAACACCAAAAGGCTCTCAATGTTGCACGCAAAATTGCATTCAAGAAGATGGAACAAGCTGCTGTTGCAAGGAAGGCTCTTCATGACAAGAAAGTGTACGAGAGACCACTTGGAGTTGGCCAGTATGTTCTTGTACGCCGCCATGCTCACAAGGGTCGTGCTAAGATCCAAGACTTTTGGGAGGAGGAACCTTACCTTGTCGTCAAGCGACCGTTTGATAATCAACCAGTTTACGTGGTTCGCAATCGTCAGGGAAAGGAGAAAGTCCTCCATCGTTGTTCCATCAAACTTTGCCCATGGATGTCAGAGGGCAACTCTTCTTCGTCAGATGAGAGTGATGATACCACAGATGAGTCTGATGATGAACCCCAATCTCCTATCGGCTAGTCTTTGAAGCATGTTCAAGAGAGGAACCTTCAAATCCAGCAAGAAGCCACTCTGACTCAAACTCCACATCGTGAGCCGAATGATGTTCCTGGGACAGGGGTCAGTGCTGGTTCTGCCGTTGAAGCTAGCGGAACTACTCGCTATCCTGTGAGAAGCTGTCGAGGCCAAAGGCCGGAGAGGTTTGGTAACTCCGATTGTTAAGCCAACTTGTACTTCCTGATGACGCGTGTTATATTTCGAGTTACTGCGTAATGTAATGACCAATGAGTGTCTTCGGGCATTCTCAAGCTAGTTTTTGTGGTTACATTTCCAAGCATGTTTATTGTTAAGCTTTTTAGTAAAGTTTACTCTTTTAAAATGTTTCCTTATTCAGCTGTTGTTGGTTTGGCTGAGCTGATAGAACTCCGAGACCATACGTACCCCTGGTCATCAAGGAACGATGACTGCTAGGCGGGGAAGGTTGTGAGGAGTCTTTGTGTTTAAAAGTAATTGTTTAATATTGTTCGAAATTATTCTCTCCGCCTGGGAAGCGTGGTGGCGTCCTTCAAAGTTTAGAGACCCCCCCCCCCACGCTTCTCACCGCCTGCACAATCTTTATCAGGTGAGGATGCTTAACTTTCTTCGTAGTTTTCAACTTTTCATTTAGCTATTATAATGCAACAATACAGGCTCATACTTACGTTTATTATATCAGCAAACATCCATACATTCATATTATGTTATAGGTTTTGAGAACATTATTGCCTAAAAAGTGTAATTTACAGTTATAAATCTTGTGTTGATCATAAATTTGAAGCGAAGCGTTAGTAATGTATCACACGTGTGATGGGTAGCGTTAATGTAGGCTGTGTTGCGGTTCGCGGTACATGTAAAATTATACATGACTGGTTGTCATGGATGTACGTATGGCATCGGCGCTGCTGGACATTGGGGGAATGAGTGTGTATTTCTGTGTGGACATGTTTGTAAGTGAAGTTGGGCGCTCAACGTTTTGTATGCTTGTGTCTCATATCCCCATTGCCCAGTGCTGCTATGTCATTGGTACATGCCATGTGGTTAGTGTTTATTGAGATTTCATTTTTATACTATTAGGTGTGATACATGTACTGGTGAGAAGTTTAATGACCCTGAATTATATGCAATAGCAGAATGAGTAATAGTACTTTTTAAGGCCAACATCTTTTATTTTTGCAAAACACAAATGGATTGTCTTGTACAACTTGGTATAAATGGCTATAATTATTTGCTGGTTTTAATGTATTTTTATCTATCCTCACCGCCTGCACAATCTTTATCAGTTGTGCAGGTTAGGTCGTCAAGGTTAATAAATCGCCCATACACATGGCGGAGAGAACAGCAGAACCTGTGTGCCCTTTCAAGTTTATTGGACAGCCCCTTTGGATCCCCCCACACTACCTTAACTAGTCTTTGGTCCCACCAGACACCTCCTACACATATATTATGAACTCTCACAGTCTTACCATCTATTTCTACCTCCATGTTCAGACCAAGTACATGTATATCTGGTGCACTTGGTTCACACTCCAAATTGACAAAGACAAATCGGTGCTCTATTGGTGCTGTGTTGGTGTGCATTGGTGTAGGGTTTGTGTTGGTGCACTTCTGCTGCACTTTGTGGTGTCTGCTCAAGAACAATTACAAGAAACAAGTGTCAAGGTGACAGGCCCCCCCCCCCCCCTTATCTGACAATACCGATCTCGAGTCCGGTGTCTTAGACAGCAAGGCCACAACACCTTATTTTATTTTGAAAAGGTGAATGAACTGTTCAAATGTAGACAAAGCATCATTTAAATATATGTAAAAGTGTATTGTTATTAATGATAATTGTTTTCTGTAAGTACTTTTAATACAAGTATATTTTAATACTAGTATACATTTATGTAGACTTTATATATTTTTTTAATAAGAGGTGAAAACAACTGTAATATGGCATGAACTGAAATATAGGATGTAGGAAATATAATTGTGTTGTGTTGGTGCACTTCTGGTGCAGAAAATAGGTGAACTAAAAGTACACCAGAACTGTACCAAACATCTTGTTGTACACCAGAGTTGGCTAAGGTAAGCCACAGGCTCATGACGATAGGGCCCCTTTATTGGAATCGGCCCGAAAGAGGTTTACACAGTGTTTTGTAGTGTGTGCAAATTGTATGTATGCTTTAAAGTTATGCTGGGCAGCTGTTCATACAACAATACAAACAAAATTCATGTTATACCCTTAAAGTTGCTCTGAAGTTCATTGTATAAGGAGAAATAGGTTTTCCTGGCCAATTTCAGCAAACGGATTTTATTTATTTTAATCACTGTGCTTTCATTTGCACAGAAATTCTATAAAACTACAACTCTATAAAACTACAACTTCTTGTTTTTAATGATCATTTTGGTTGTTCTGTTTTGTTTTAGGGGTTTTCAAGACTACATTGTTAACTTTCTTAAGAAAACAACCAAATTCAAGCCATCAAAGTGCAAGCAGGTTTAAAGCTGGTTGTTTTGTTGTTGGAAATTGGTTTTCTTGGTACTGTAATTTGTAAGTAGCCTAAAACAGCCCCCTTCAAAGTTTACTGAAAATGAATCGAATTATGTTAGAAAAGTCATACACCAATGATTTCAAATTTCAATGTAATTATTTATATGATGAAATTTCACTATTAAAATTATAAAATGGAAATGGTTGAATCCTTTCACTTTCTATAGGAATGTGTTGTGGATTTGTATCCCACAGTCTCGGAAAATGACGTTGACGGAGAGTGAAGTAATAAGTCATTCTTCTGATATCGCCCTCTTTTGAATCATCCTCCTTCAGCCCATATTCATTTTCCATATGGGGGACAGAATCTCTGGGTTACAGATTTTCCTATGACACCAGTACCTCATTTTGCATAGCATATTTCTCTTAAAAGTACTTGTACTTGTTCTCGTTCTCAGAGATCTAATAATTTGGTATTTGGCTGTTGGACTTTGTGCTTTGATATCAGAATATTCGGTACTAGGATACTTGCACTCAATGCGGCCTAGTACCTGAGCAGTACTTGGTACTACTGCAGCTGAAAAGTACTTGACTTAAGAATGATATGTCATGTGTAAATTGTTCCTGCTGCCCTGTGACCATGCTGTATTAATGCAGGTCCTTATCTTTTGCTAAATTTGTAGTGCTCATATCACCATTAATTTGAATGTAATTGGAATTGTTCGCAAATACTGATGGAGTCAAATTCTTGACACCTTGCAATAACAGTTTTGGCTGGATGAAATTTAACAACCGAAGTCACTATTTGATTTTTAATGATCTGTTTTTCCAAGATTGCAAGGTATAGCATTATTTTATTCAAGTGACCTCTGAAAAATTAATGTTGTGTGTTTTTACAATTGTTATTGGTTTGGATTTGTTGTAGTTCTTTGGTTGTTTGTTTGTTTATTTGTTTGGGTGTTTTTGTTGTTTTTTAGTCTCTGAAACTGGCCAGGGGTGGATTTCACAAAGAGTTAAGACTAGTCTTATCTTGAGTTAGGACGAGTTACTCGTCCTAACTTAGGACTAGCCTTAAGTTTTTAATAACTTCTAGGACTAGTCCTAAGTTAGGACTAACTTTGTGAAATCGACCCCTGGGAACCTAAAATATAATATTGACAGTACATATACATTGTTGTATTAGAAAATTATTGTTTGATGTAATTATTTTGTTTAGGAGCCCTTTTTTTAGGTCAAGGTTACATATTTGTTACTGGTAAATTAATAGCAACATTTTCAAGAGCAAATCGGTGTAGCTTGAATATATAAATATAACACATAAAAAATTGTACCAAACCTTTGTGGTCTGAATTTTTTATTTTGTGTGCACAAACCCTGTTACAACATTGATGAGATTGAGAATGTAATGTTTACATAATATGGGTACAAAGATTTTCATGTGGTGGAAACTTCCCTTCAAAACTATTTGCCTCAAACGCTATATTAATTTTGTAAGCAATTAGTAAAACAATTAGTTGTGATCTTGCACCGAGTCCAAAATCTAATGTTTGAAAACAGTAAAAACAAGAATGGCGGATACTCAGCTGGTCTTTGACAGATACCAGTGTTGGACACATGCTGTAATGTAGTTCACCCGAGAGCCAACTATCACTTAATGTGTAAGCCATAGCATTCTTGTAGGGTTGAAATGATTGTTCCAGCACCACTCGCAAACACCTTAGCAGATTAGTGGATTTCAGGCGTACCCAAGAGGGCGGTTTTCATAATGGAGATCAATGTTACTAGAATGGAAGCATTGGATTTCCCTCGGTCCCAGTGCCTTTTCCAAAGGCGCTGGGCTGATGTATACAACTTTGGTTTAGAAAAATTGTTTACGTTACCCATGAGCCTCAGCATTATCATATCATATGTGTACATGTTGTGATTATGTGCACTTTGCACATCAGCAGAAGAATTTGTACAATCATCAGCCCATCCCAGTGGTCTTGGATACCATAGAGAAAGGATATACATGTATAAGTCGGACCAAAACAAAGACTAGATGTGAGATGCCCAGGGAAGGGGGGGGGGGTTGTTATCATCATTGATCTCCATTAATACTGATGTAGTAAAGTCCTAAGACAGCAATTAGTATGGGATGACTGGGTGCGCAGAAGCCCAGTGGGATCTTGCCCAAGTAAAGTATCGAGAGGGCACTTGACATAAAGGCATGCCATACTTTAGCATATTACGATCTGTATTATTGGAAAGCTCCATTAATGAAAGGCTAAAATAAAATATCCTTCAGATACCTCAAACCTGTCATGTCCCTGTAATTCCTTTTCCAAACAATGGACATAAATGGATCATGCACAAACCAGTAGGCCTGCTGACTGCCCCAGGCAGATTAACTGCTCATATATTAAGTTTAATGAACCAACTAACTTCAATGTACACAAACCTAATTGGTGAAAAGGATGAATGGTTTTGTGGCCAAAACTAGGAAATTCTTAATGGAGCTTTCCTGTAGTGGATTTGGTCATGTGTCTATGAAGTCACATTGGTTACAAAAGCTTGCCAAATAGTGTGTGTCAAGTATAAATCATTGCTTCAAAGACTGTCCCCAACTCCCCGCCAAACACTGTCCACTCACAATTCCTCTGAGCAGTTGCAGTAGTCCTGTAGCCCTCTTTATTCCTCAGTACATCCCTCAGGGGTCACCAGGTCCCTTACCGTCTCAATATCCAGACAGCTCTTTTGGGCATCTGCTTTTGCAAAACAGTGGGCAGTGCAAGCCTGTCTGGTTGGTCTATACAATCCTGGCCATATCTCGTTGGGCCCTGCCCCCCCCCCCAATTCAATGTTGGCTCTCATTGCATGTTTTGTGCTCCAGCTGGTGTTAATAACAATAAACGGGGGAGTGGGGGACCAGGGGAGGGCTTGTTTAATGTCAGGTTTGTTTAGTCTAGCTGTCGTCATACATGTACTTAGAGAAATTAAGTACATTGTATTAATTGTCTTAATGTCTCTGCTGGTAAGAAAAAGGCTTAACATGTGCACTTCTATCACTGAATTACATAATGATGTTCACTCTCAATAAACTCATTCACATCACTTTCACTCGCTTTGCACAAATTAAACATCACTATTTTCATGGGGGAACACCAAATTAATCATTTAATTTGGTTTGCTTAGATGTTTAATATTTCACAAAATTTTGATGTTTTTAATACTGTTAATAATGTCGGGCTACTATGATTGTTAATAAAGTGCTTAGGTCAAGTTTCAATACCAGAATGGTAATAGTCAGACACTCGGCATACTATTTATTACAAAGATCTGAGTACACTGCTAGTCAAATATGGGCCATACAGATACAGGTTTTAGACTCCAACACAGACTTAATTAGTGACGCTGTTGAAACCCCTCAGCTCTTATCAACTCCAAAGATATCCACAAACCATGTTCCTATACCTGAATAGTGTGTTCTTGACTTTTGATCTGTTCAAATATTCGCAACTTGCCTTTTCTCTATGGTTATGATGCAGAAAAAATTAACAAATCACCACTGTGACCTTGACCTTAAACAATTCTTTTAAATATCTACTATCATTACTGGAGAAAGTAAATAATGTATGGCCAATATCAAAATTCACTGCACCAAACCGATAAATCATTCTTACTTGGTGTTAAGAAACCATAGAAATGAGACTTACTCTGCCAGGATAGAATGTTATTTTGTTTTTATAAATCCCGGAATACATCAGACCACATGACAATGCATTATTTTGTTTAACAATCCTCTTCTGGTCATTAGTCTCTAGTAGGCCTAACCTTACATTTAGTTTATCATAATGAGTGATACGATACTTTTCTCACAACTTCCCTGCACAGCAATGCACAAATGCATCAGCCATCAAAGAGAATGACTATGCAATCATCCTACAAAGAATGAAGTTGTAGAAGATACCCGTATTATTATTGATATGTTACATGTATCAGGCAGTTCAAGTCTAGAAATAGAAAGAATCTTGAACAACCAAAACATCTGAAACCAGATCTGTAGAAAAACTCTATGGTGCAAGTTATCCATGGATTAAAACAAAACTCCCTAGTGGACCAATTGGAAAATTTGAAAACAAATTTAAGGTTTGTGTTTTATATTGCACATAAATCCGACACAATAATGGGGGCTGGTTGAGATTCTAGTGAACTTGCAGTGATATTTTACATCCAAATACATTGTAAAATTTTGGATTTATATTTAAAATGATCCATATTAGGGACATGTATTCCTCTCTAAATCAGATGGGGATGTCGATCAGCCAATGTCTTTCCCTAAGACGTTTTTCCTTTTCATAAAAACAAATGCTGTTCATTTTTACCTTTGAAACATCAGACATCCAATTTAAGAATAAAATATTTAGATTTTCCTTCAATATGGAGCATCAAAAAGACTTTAATCACTTTCAACAAAAAGCAAAAACATATTCTTAGCTGCGCCTGGGCAGTCAATATCATATTTGATGTGTTTATTGAATAGTACAGACTAATGCAGGCTGTATCTTCTAATGCAAAGAATATATAATCCAATTTTTGTGAAAGACTTGATTTACAAAGAAAAGTTTCACCACTTAACCACACTGGGGTATGCGTGTATCTGCTCACAGCCTTAAATGGTTACCTTGCAGTGACACAAACTCCTCACAAGACAAGGAGATGATTGCTTGTTTGAGAACCAAAATAGATTTTGGTTCTCAAACAAGCAAGGTAGAATAGCAGTGTGAGAAGCCAGTCTTCACAGTGTGGTAATGACCAAGTTGGTGGCTGGCCAGTTAGTGGACCTAGCTGAAGCCCGAAGGCAATGTCCATAAACAGCGGCCAGCCACCTTCCAACATTTCTAAAAAAAGATCTGTTTTTTCATTGTATTTATTGATGGCAATAACAGTATGAGTAATGGTAATGACCTTGGTTGGTGGCTTGACAGCCACAAGGTCCATTTACAGCGTCCAGCCACCAACCCAGTCATTACCAAGCAGTGAAGACCAGCTCCTCACACTGTTGTGGCCTAATCAAAGCTAGTTACCTAACTATTAAGCTTGAGACATAAACAAAACGACAAAGTAAGCTGTTCTGTAGTTTAATGTGTGAGATACATTTTATTTTCCTTGTTGCCTTCCTGTATTTTCACTTCCTGCTACACTTCATTGTTACACATCATTGTTTTGGTTAGATTGTATGTGGATTGATGGAGCCATTCTATTATTGTGTTGGAACAAATGACAGTAAAAATTCAGCTTTGACACAATGTATTTATGGTGTCTGACTATTCCAGTTCCAACTTTGTAACAGCTATTCCCGCACAGCAAACTTTCTCATGGGATACAGACGTTCCTTCCGTTGTTGCTTCTTGGTTTTCCTCTTGAGTTCACTCTTGGTAAGAGCACGTCTCTTGGCTCTGGTGAGCTTACGGCGCAAATCAAGGGGCTTGTACTTCGCATTTTTGTAAAACTTGCGAAGATTTTCCTTCTGAGTTTCATGGATGACTGTCAAGACACGAGCAATGCCTTTGCGAACCACTCGGCTGTGGATAGAAACACAAATGAGAATGTGTTGTTAAAAAAATATCCTTGCATTAATTACTTCAACTCTCTTTTTAATTCTGTGCAATTCAATGCAATTGGATTGGTTTCTTGTTCTACATCATCTACATCATCCGCGATTCCATCCGTGTTCATCGCGATGCAGAAAATTCTGCTGTCTGCTTGAACAATGTAGCCCTGGGACACTTCGGGACCTCTGAAAAACCTTGTATAAACCGGCGTCTCAGATCTTCAGAGCTCATATTAACGAGAGTCGCCTGTAGATCCTTGTAAGGTTGTGCATCCATGGGTAATTCTAGACCTGGGTACCCAAGGTGAATACCCGTCGTGTACCCGTGTACCCGGGTACCCGGGTGGAAGCCCGGAAGTACCATTGTAAACCAGGCAAATCCGGAAAAATTTAACGCTACAAATTGCATGTCCGGATTTTGGGCAAGTCCAGAATTTTTGCGTGTCCGGAATTTGGGCAAGTTTACCCAGGCGTCAGCGTCGCACTCAGTGAGCCCCTCTGCATTAGGGACCATACTAATAGGACAATACTTGTAAAAATGATGAAATCATAACAGTGCTAGACGTATTTTGTCTTAAAAGGCTCAAAATAAAATGATATTCGGAACTTACTTCCACAAAAATAAATGATTATGAATGGAGCAGTCATACTTTTGACAAAAGTTTTGTTACAAATTTTGATTTTTGGTGGGTATTTTTACCTGTGATAGTGAATAATTGTGTTAAGTGTTCTCCCCCTTTGGCCATTGAAACTTGTTCTCCAAACACCTTTCTCCAAGATCCCGACAGTTTATAAACCATAGCAAGTGAATAATTGTGTTAAGTGTTCTCCCCCTTTGGCCATTGAAACTTGTTCTCCAAACACCTTTCTCCAAGATCCCGACAGTTTATAAACCATAGCATTTTGGAAAAATAATGTGAGACGTCAAACGTTAACGAATCTCCCCACACGTGTGTCGCACACTCAAGCTCAATTTGTCTCGAAGTTTCTTCCAGGTCATAGTTCAATGCGTAAAAATATCTCCAGCCGTAAAACACATTAAACGTATCGAAGAAACGGCACTTAAGCCTATGAAGGTGCGTACTGACGACTGGTAAAAAAAGTCTAACGATGCGCGCGCATCCAAAACACCGTGTGTTGTTGTCAGTAGACTTTTTAATGTCTCCACACATGTTCCTTTGCTGCAACAGTAAACAATTGTATAACATGTACGGTCAAACCGTACCATGAATGAAGTGGGGAAAGACTGAAAGAAGTCTACACATATCAATTGAACGCGCTGCACATGGAAGAAACAAATCAATGCATATTGGGCCGGCCGGGCGGCAATTTATTACGAAGAAGCGTGTTAAGGTAAATGAGTAAACTCCGAATTTCAAGACCAAGAAGAGGGATTAGCGAGATCCAAATGTATACCCAACAACTCACCCCCCGATTTTTATATCAAATTCACATTGAACTCGGAGACCACATATTTTGAAGTGAAAAATCCGGAAATCCGGAAAAATCCGGAAGATTCTCATGCCTGGTAAACAAAACATGCCCGGCCGGCCATTTGTTAACAGTTTTGCACGCATGTGAAAAAGTATCATAAAACTGTGATCTGTGATTCTTTCATGATTAGAATGTAACAATGTGCATTTTAAGGTTGATGTATTTAAATATCCAGTATTTAAATATCCAGAGACTAAGATGACTTTTTAAAAAGTTACTAAAGATTACCTAACTCAAAAACGATGTATTTTGTTATTTAAATCATGCACTACTGTATCCATTCCACCACTACAATTGTTGTTCCATTTTTACTGCCTGTAAATGGTTGTTCAATCTCTATACTTGAAGGAACTTCTTCAACAATTTAATATTCCAAATAAGTCCCCTGTCCGATCCCCCTGCCTTTGTTCGTGTGCAAGCATTCCTGACACATACGAGCTGCTTGGCAACTATTTTATAGCTCCAAACCACACATCTTCATACACGAAGCTGTGCGTGTATGAAGCATGCAACCACCATACACAACAACACAGAGTTGTTTGTGTACATGTACATTACATACAGCTGTACTCATACATGACACCATGTGTGAGCAACTTATACTCACAGTGCACTGCACTGGCTGTCCTTATGTTTGGTGATCATGCAGGCAGACGTGTTTCATTGGCTTGTAGCCAAGGCAGGCTGCCAACGCTCTCTTCATAATGAGACTTCAAACCGTGGTCCGTGCATTGGGAAGTAATTGATTTAAATATTGAAAAGATGAAAGAACATGTTTAGTTGATTCTTAAGGAAAAGTTTTGAAGAAATTCATTGATTTTGTCCTTTGTGTTCCTCACCTCTTGTGGTCAACCAGCCCCTTCCCCCTAATCCCCCTCCCTTTTGTTACCCTCCTTTCTGTTCAGCCTCTTGCTTTCTCTGTGTATTTTCATCTCCATCATCTATTTCCACTTTACTGCTTTTGTTACATCAGTATACATGTACCTGTTTATGTGTAGTCTTGTCATTTAGCCTTCAAGAAAGACTCCACTAGGGTCGAAACGTCAGGCCACTATTTGTTTGCATTTATACCATAGGTCCTTTTGGTTGGTAAGCAGTTTGCAACAGCTCATGCTATTTTTCAAATATAGAACACGTGGGACACTTTGTGCAAACTGATAGATTTTATATTGAATACCGCATGTATTGATTGTGTGCGCATAAGTGTGTGCGCCAACATGAGTATGGCTAGTCATGAAATGGAATCAGTCCAGATTTCACCATGTGAATACACGTACAATTCTGCTATATTATACTCACACATGTCATAGGCATCCAATATTTATGTTTAATACACATGTGGTTAATGTACGTAATCAGATGACACTCATACTGCAAGACTGGCCAATAAATGCTTTAAGAGTAGATTTTTTATTGTGTCTATAAATGTGGACATAAATGTGCACAGCCCAACCAGACAGAATTAAGAAAATGTTTGGAGTAGGAATTACAACTACCTTGTTGATAGTTGTGTACAGTACAATGTACGTATGTGCATGTAAAAGAGGCAAATTAAAAGTCAAGTTGATACACTCTGTTCTTGGGCAGTAAATATGTTGTTGGCAAAAACATTAGTTTTTGTTTCTAAAACAGAGGGTTAAACATTGTAACCGACGGTTTCAAAAACGGTCACCTGTCTTGTTAAATTTATTTTATTTTTTGCCATGATGCCCCTTAAATTAAACAAAAATGCTGTGGTGCCCTTTTTACACATTACGAAATTGCTGTGATGCCCTGCATTCATTCCGGTGCTCTTTTGAACAAGAAGTTCGAGGCCTGGACACACGCAGGAACTATTTTTTGGGGATACGACGTCAACAGCTAATAACAAACCAGGAGTCTGACACTTCATTTGTGCATCCTTAACTAAGCCTTGTCCACAAATTCAGCCTGGAACCACATCAAACTAACCTGTTTCAAATGTTTACCTATTTGTAGTGCGATATTTATACATTGCAATGCAAAGGTGTGAGTTTGTAATGCCAACAAATCAAATTTTTTAAAATGCAAAGCACTTTTACTCTGCAAACATTTGTAACAAAATCACTTCATTCCAATGTATTCGGCATGGGGTATTCCAGCATGCCATGACTGATACATGGCTGTGGTTTAAAGCCAACATCAGGGCTAGATACATGTAGCTCAGTTGGTAGAGCGCCGGCACGTTAATCGGAAGATCAAAGTTAAAGTCCCGCCTAGTACATTTTTCTTTATCCAACCAATTTTGTTTTAAACATTTACCCAGTCAGTTTTTCTTGTGGTCTATTACTTGACAATTCAAATTATTCATCTAGAAGAATTGGTACAAAGATGTATTACTTATAATTGCCAGTGGCCCCCCGTACAAAGAATATAATAATAACAATAATGAAATCTTACATTTTGCAGAGCTTTGAAGCCTGTCCACCGGTGACCTTAGCAACTCTCAGCTGAGACAGTTCTTGTTTCAGCTGCTTAAGCTGGTCTTCCAACTCTTCCTTCTTTTTGCCTCGAAGCTCATGTGCCTTTATCTTTGTCTGTAAAAAGTGCAAGTTACAACATTAAAATCTGCCTTGACTAGTACATCAGAAAATGTAAATAACACTACAGGAAGGTATAAGTCTATCAATGCAGAGCTGCCCACATTTGCATCTTGCAATCAGGAAGATTTTGTACAACAATCAGGGAGATATTTAGAATTACATTCAACATAACAGGGACAAAGTTTCCATAATTAGGGTAATTTCCAAATTGGTTCATCAGACCATCGGAAGATTGGTTTATTTTCATAGAACTTTCTGCAGAATCAGGGAGAGTTGACAGCTCTGTCAATGAAGGACACTCTTCTCCCTTGTTCTGGTCCTTATTCACCACACATTGGTTGGGACGTTTAACGGTTAACTGTTAAACCAAACAAACACTGAAATCCTTTCCAAAATGTCCTTTGGCTGAACGAAGCCAACAGTGAAAAAAAGAATAAGACCTTCCTTTTGTTTAAATGTTAGCCCCAGACACTATCCAGTGAGACTGATTGACATCCCTTTTTTGTTGGAATGTTTCTTATCTTACAATGTAATACATTATTTTCAATTTCCTTATATTTGTTAAACATTTTGCTGTGTAGGCCCCCTTGTCCATTGTAGGGCTCCAAATTAACACTGGACCACGGTACATGTAGGCCAGCTTGTTGTGTAATATCTTTGTGAAAAACAGCTGACTATGAGTCTGATTATTATCTGAGTATTGAAGTACACTACAAATAAGACAAATGAGATAGATATTCTCTTAGTCAGGTGTTAGTGCTTGTTCAACTCATTTGATTCTGATCTTGTAAAATATATTCTGAGCTACAAGCCCTGCAGTCTTGTGAATACCCCCCCCCCCCCGCCCCACCCAATTCAAGCCCTGCACTGTGGTTTCTGGTTTTGTTGCTGTTAAGACTAGGTTACATTGTTCTATTTTAACCCTTGAAAGTGCTTTGACATCTGCTCCTTTTACAGATGGGCTTATAGTTCCATTAAAATGGGTAGAAACAGTTTAAGGGAAGTTACAAGTTCCTTTAACCAAATGTTAATGTACAACTTTAACATAAACAAACAGTGCTTGAGGTTTACACTGGACAGCAGGCCCAATGGGAGTGATTTCAGCATCAGGTCAGTAAGGTCATGACTTGACAAGTATGGCGGTCTTATGTTTGTTATTTGAATAACAAATATATGATGTTCAAATGTTGACTTTGCATGAATAAATATCTTTCAGAAGGACATGAGATGAATCTGCTCTTACATGTCTAGGTGCATGTTCAATAAAAACAGTTTAATTCTTAAACTATGGAGCTTTGTTTTTATTTTGATTCTACTTTTGTACAAAAATGTTTGATCCTGTAAAGATTTTGGGCTACAAGACCTGCCTGCAGTCCTGTAGATTTTCTACCCACATGCAATCCCTGGACCATTACACTGTACTGTATCAATTAATTAAAAAAAACAGAAACATTACATGTGAGGGATGCTAGCTGAATTTGTGTTTTTCCAATAATATTTGCATGTTGCCATTCATTTTGAATATGGTAGAGTCTCTCTGTAATGGCTGAAATATTCATGTGACATGCACATTATGAGTATGTCAAAAATTACCATTTATATTTTCATACTACCTCAAGAAATTACCTTTTGATCTACAATTGTATATTCTCTACAATTGTATACTCTCTACCAATTGTGTATTCTTGCCAGTTCGGCGGACCTCGTTGATTATTCTGTTCAGCCAATGGGCAGGGATCTCAGATAAATGTATTATCTTTTTTACACATATTGCCTTTTTGAATTTTTTCCTTGAAAAGGGAAATAAGGTTTCTAGTTGCCACCCTTGTTGGCCCAATCGTGAAATCTTCAATTGTTGATATTGTAAAAAAAAAAAAATACTTTCCTTGGTCCAGAGTAATCCTTCATGTTATTGGGGGTTTCGGTCATCCGCCGAAACCACCTTTGTTTTCGTCTAGATTATTATTGTTTTTCCACATTACACCTATTTCCGAAAAACTCGCACTCGCTGCAGCACCTGGAACCAGAGTGCTGTTGAAAAGCCATTGATTTACATCCATAACACATCAGCAGCAAACCTGACGTGATGTGACCGCATGATCGACACACCACGACGCCATGTTGATACTGGGAGAGCAAAAGAGTACGGAAGACTTGACATTGTGGAGTTTAAAATCATTGAGTAAAAAAAATGATCATGGGTATAATTAAATGCCTGATTTTGAATCTAAGACTTTTGAGCTTATTTGTTTGATCTTTTTGTCGTTTTCAGAAATTTTTTTGTGGCTGGGTATTGGTAAAATCATAACAAATTGCGGAATGTGGCGGAACTTACAACAATGGTTTTCTGGGGCGCTAGTATGACCGAAGATGTCAAGTATTTTTTTAAAGGCCCCAGTGCCCCAGTTACTGGCTCTAGGCTAACGGTACATCATGTACAACACGCATTGAGCCAGACAGTCAATGGACAGTGGTAAACTTCAACATATCTGACTGCCACTTTTTTAATTCATTATAATATGAAATAAAATAGTATCTTGTTTACTCAAAAATTAGATACTGCAGGGGTCTCCATTACTTTTTTTCACTTGCCCACCGGATGAGTCAACCAAAATTTTGAGTTGCGTGCTAGTTTTTACACTAGCCCACATGTGTTCATATGCACACAATTTTCATAGCCTTAAAAAAACAACTAGAAATGAGTTTTTAACAAACAAACACTGGGGTTTCGGCTCTGTTGTCAATGTTGATTTAATGTTATAATTAATTTGACACCTGATGACATCACGATGATGAAAATATGTTTTTGTACGAACTTTGTTATAAGCTACAAGACGGCACAAAGTTTTTGACTTTATGACATGTGGTTAAAGAAATGTATTTTTGTGCTGAATTTTCTGTTTGGACCGGACGAAAAGATCAAAGTATGGTCATGTTTTTAATAAAAACAATTGTATCATTAGCTCCAAGACATCACAAAGAGTTGACTTTATGACATGTGGTTCACGAGATATGGACTTGAGAGCTTCCTGTTTGTACCGGAAGTAAAGGTGAAAGAGGGTGACATTTTTTAAATAACATGTTTAATGTGCCGTCAGTTACAAGATGGTACAAACATTATAACTCTTTTACGTATGGTTCAGACAATATAAAGTTTATAATAATAAATTGTAAATAATAAACAACCATGCCAAGGCTAAATTTATTAATAAGCTATACCGCACAGACCTTGAAATAAATTGTGGTGGGAGAATTCAATGCAATTGCGTGAGAATAAACCACTACTAATATCCCAAAACGCTTCCGTATTTAATAGTTTGAGGACTCTCCACAAGCAAGAGGGCGCTATACAGGTTCACCATTAACTGTAGAAGGGAAGCTGTGAACCAAAATGAAAGGTACAGTACAAAGGTCAAACGATGCCATGCATGTGGACAATGGGCTATGTCCGTATGCAGTGTGTTACAATGCCTAGCGTGGGAACTGATGGCTGAGTGGTGTACAGCCCGTACGCGATGTACAGTGTGAAAAACGTGCAATGTACACAGTTGGTGCGATCGTGCTTGTTTGACGATACATGTTTTTAAATCGTTAATATCGTCAACAAAGGATTAAAAACCTTCGGTCGAACTGCTGCTGGATCTAAGTTAGAGCACAGGCTTTCATTTGATGTATTGTTTGTCTTTTAGGACTGTAGTTCCTGAGATGGAACGTTCACAAAATTTCACATGTAAATGCTATGAGAATTTTCGAAAGAAGTTTAATAATAATAGTGAAATAAAATTAAAATCTTGACGAAAACAAAGGTGGTTTCGGCGGATGGCCGAAACCCCCCAAAACAAAAAACAAACAAACATTTTTTGGTTTTTGCAATGTTTTTTTTACAGATACACTCACCCAACACCCGATAAAACTCCCACGACAGTGCCATTATGCTTACTGGTGTGCATATGTGATGAATAGTCTTTATTCAAGGCGGTATTCATAGCTCACAGCACCATCACCGCTGAACACGAATCAGCATCAAGCAGAGCATAGTAAAACAGCCCACTGCAGCCCACTGCATATGCGCAACAGTAAACATCATGCATGGCGCCAACAGTTTAATCAGGCAGTTGCCAGCTCTGAGATTTTTCATAAAATTACACCAAATCGAGTGCGCACAATTTCGTGTTAATGTGCTCTCCACAAATGAGCTACAGTAAGTGACAACTGGGGAAAATATATCTGCATAAAAACGTGGATTTCTATTTAAATAATTTGTTCACCTCCTTGAGGAACTTGGGTGTAGGGCCAAAAAGCAGAGGGAGACCAGCGTATTGGTACTATTTTTTCAACAAATTCCAGCAGTAGGGCTATCTCCAAGTACAGAGTTGACTTACTCGATCGGTAAGTTTCATGATCGAGAACGTGGGAGATTGAACATTTCAGCGGGCGAAACAATAGAATTGCAATGGTGCTGGGCCAAGGATATGAAGTGGATTTGCCCTATTTGAGGGGCTAAGAACCAAGGGGCTAGATGATTCCTACTCCTAGAACTATGAGGTTCATTCCACTATTGTCTCCACAAACCTCATAGAGTGACATGTACAAAATCCTATTCGTAACTTTTTGCCCTTCCTGTTTACACGCCTACAGCTTTTTTTCAAAAACCAATCTTGTCAATATTAGGCTGTATTTGTTCTTTGTACTCTCATTGAGCGTGGCGCTGGTCCAGAAAATCCACTTTGCAAAACAAATTTGGAAAAAAACATAAATTCTCAGTTTTTCAGAATCCTCGCCTGTCCGTACAAAATATGGCTGCTCCGTTGGTAATCAGTGGTACTCTGCGCGCAACGCTGGTCCACCATAACCAGCGGTTCATGTATAAAAACATTTACCATTGGTTATCGAGACCAGCATTGCACGCAGCACATCATTAATTACCAGCATACGGTACGGCTTGCGTTTTGGAGAGACCAAACTAGTATTAGGGCCGTCGCGCCTCAATCATGTCATGCGCATACACGGTGAAGGGGGGTGCTGAGTGTCAAAGTCTCTTTTTCAAAACATTATGAAATGGACAAAAATAAAATATTAATGAAAGGCAGCTATTAAGACCATTTTTTTCTAGTACTTGGTAAAGTTTGGGACTAATTAGACCTTTAGTTTAAGAGAAAACTAACATTAAAACCCGTTCTTAAAAACTGGCAAACCTTTTTCCTTGTAGCCTTCGGATCAAATCGGGCGCGTCGGCGGATTTCTCGCAACTTTTTTTTTAAAGCAGAGTGGCATTTTTCTGTGGTCTTTTGCTCGCTTGAAATGCATTAAAAAAAATCAAACTTACCATCAAAATGAAGCTTAGATGTTGGGCTTTTTATTTATGCCCTGGCCCAGTGTGCTTGAAATGATCTTGAATTATTTACACAACATTGAAATGTTTAACTGGCAAAAATTACAAGATAGCGATTCTGCACGTATACCATTCGAAGCGCCATTTCTGATGCAGCAGTACGTATCTTGGATGTGCAAATCATGTACATGTAGATTAAACAGTTTTGAATATACAGGTAAGGAAACTGACGTGTCAGTTTACGTCTTCCATCTAGCCATGGTGGTCTCTCTTCATCGAGAGTATCGCTGATGATAGACACAGGCCGAAGAACGCGCTTGGCGCAGGCTGATTGTCTGCTTTCCGATTGGCCAACTGAATATTTATGACGTAGTGCTTTGCGCAGTGCTGCCATCCCATATCTATCACCTCGATCCCGCGGATGTTCTATTCGCCGCTACCGTTCCTTGTGTGGTATACTTTATCATTAGGGGCCGAACGAAACGGCGTGTTGCAGTGGTTACGAAGCTGCAGGGGAAATTCCCTCGGTGAGAAATCACCACGTCGGGAAACGTCAGGTGCACTGAAAAATACATGTATTTACGTAACGTGTAGGTTGTGTAGCGATGTCATTGAACGAATCGGAATAAAAGTCGAGGCAACAGCTTTTAGAGATCGCAACGTCCGATCGTGGAGATCGAAAACATGAATTAATTGAGTCGGAACCAGTGATAAAAAAACTCTTCAAAATGTAAGGTGTTCTGTTTTCATGGAATCTGGATGTTAATTCAGTGTTTTATCCCAGCGGTTTGTATGAGATAAAACTTCTTTTTTTTCGCGTTCGATTGAGGCATTGTTATCTCATTCTATAGTGTACTTTCAATTTTCTAAAATCTTCACGGTATACCGACATATCGGCGATATTTACCCGACGATATATCGCCTGTAAATATTTCCGATATCGTCCAGGGCTAGGGTCAACCCTTACCTTCGAGAAGAAGTCTGTTATTTTACGTTTCTTCGACGTCATCTTTCCGAATTCCCTCTGTGTTTCGTCGAAAAAGACCGTGGAAGTTTACTTACATGAAGGAGAGGTATGGTCCCATCTGTTCATTCTGCCACGGGGTGCTACGGATCCATATAAATAATATTTACAAAACCCGCTTAACAATCTACAAGGTACCCGCTTAAATTTCACATGCAGGGACTTGCGTCTTGGGGGGATCGGAGTCGACAACGGTTTTCTGTCTTCTTTCTTTCTTTTAGTTTATTTATTTATTATTTTTTTCAATACATTTTTCTTATGGTTGATTTAGATTGGGAATTATTACAGCACATATTTTATACATTTTAGACAAAAGCAGTGTACGGCCTGGATTACAGCTACCAAGCCGTGCTTGAAAAAATAGGCCGTGATTTCAGAAAACTGGCCGTGCAAAACACGGCTGCACGGCTCGCTAGCTATAACACTGCTCAAAATTCTGCTTCTTTACGGTATGAAGGTTGTGTACAACGGTAGTTGTCTCGTTTTGACCTCTTATTAAGAATGGTGCTTATAAGTGCACTACAGCGCACTGTACTGGTGATGTCATTGGGCCCAAACCAGACTACTTTTTGGTGTGTGTGACTTTGCCCTGGGCTGTCAACACACTTGAATGTGGGCGTACATTGTTAACACTGGTTTGGGGATGTGTTGCCTGTATCCCTTTTGAGAAATATTTGCGGGAATTTCAATTTTTTTAAGATGTTTATAAGGTTTATTATCATTAGCTTCCATTTATTTTCATTAACTTTTCTATTCCAAGTCCAGAAATAAAGGTGGTCAGATAATTAACTTTTGAGATACATCTTTTAAAAACAAATTTCTATCATATCACATGGCAAAATAATTTCTCGAAAACCAGCCATTAAGCCTAATTTGCTTTTTTTCATAAACAGTACATAATAGAAAGTAAAATGGGTTTTCTGTGTCAACTAATTGTAGATGTATCAAGCTTTTCTATTCTTTGTCCAAAAGTGAACTTGGTCAGACATTTACTTTTTTAGATATGCACTTTTGAAAACGTGGATTTATTCATTTTTGTAATTTTACATGCTGCTCAGATTTCAAGCTGATGAGTATTCCTTTGGGATTTTAGGTCCTTGTTTTAGCTCTGTTAATTCAAAATCCATGCTATCAAATTGTTTTTTTTCTTCTATTTTCATAAAACTTTTTGCAAGGAACTAACTTATTTAAATTTTGTAGGGATTGAAAGCGTAAATAGTTAATTAGGTCTCTTTTAAATCGTAGTTTGTTTCATGTTTTGGCTTGTGTCTGTAAATTGTTGCTATGATGACAATCTTGACTTTGAACTTGACCTTAAATAATCACAACTATGGAATCCCTTGACCAATTTTCTTCAAACTACCACCAAACAAAATATTTCATTGTGTTATTTCATTCTAGCCTCATTTTAAAGCAAAAGAACAAATACAGTTATTTATTTGGTCACCCCTACTAGTATGCTTGGTGCAACGCTGGTTCACAATAGCCAACGGTTCATTTATAAACATTGCCCTGGTAGGACGTCAGTGTATGTTGCACTACACTGACGTGCGGGTATACTCCAGAGGAGGTTTCTGCACAGTAAAGGAAGATGATGATCATGTCCAGAGTATAAAGCTTCTCTACCATGCGAACACAATTTTGACTATTGTTTTTTCATATTCTGACCTGATTTATGAAGCTGAAATTCTGTTCATATATACTTCATGGCCTTAACTATGTTGGGCGCAATTTTTGAAGATGGCCTTTTTTTAAATTCGCGCGGTGTGCATTTTTTTACGGCGCAATCTTTGTTTCCTTGCATGATTTTAAAATTTGCATAGGGTAGCTTTGGCGCAAACTTTGAACACCGCGCGATCTTTGTCGTTCAAACGTAATCTTCACCACTTGTCGTGAAATATAAGCTGTATGAAGAAATTTTACCTCAATAGTTTAAAAAGGTAAGTTCGTAGTAGCAAGATGCTGGATTTTTACGTATGGCTGAAGCGATTCTTTTATTCAAAAACTTGGAGAATGTTGTAAAAACAGGAATGCTCACGAACTGTAAGTTCCTAATTTCTTGCGAGTAACTCCAGTACTGTAGTGGAAAGTTGAACACTTGGAAGGCTCTCCTTTTCACAAAATTTCTAAATGTCGCCGAAGGAGCCTCTTGCAGGGGAATTCCTTTAAGATAATTAATAATCCTCTCCCCTTTTTTTTGTCTTATGGTCAAGCTTTTTGTCGAATCTGATCGGTAATTTCCCTTGCAAAACTCCTCAAAGGCTTCCTCCATATTTGCAGTTATTCAGCTTTTCGACTCACGAACAACCGCAATAGGACGCTTGTTCGGAAGGAAATTGTTTATGCAAACCATGTAGTTCGTGTCAATTTCGTGTCCCAGCCGCGCAATTTTAATTTGTGTGGACAAACTTCAGTTCAAAAATTGGCTTGCACGCAAATTTTAAAATTGGCTTGCGCGAATTTTTAAAAAGGCCATTTTCAAATATTGCGCCCAACAACTACACTTCTGAGGCGTCTAAAAATAAAAAATATACCAACGTATGATATTGTTCCAGAAAATAAATCGCAGATCCTTGCTAACATTTTAAACGTCATGTATCCGATTGATGAGTGAGCACGTGTGGGCATGTGCAAAATGCATAGCAACTCCATCGACTTCCGGGTCAATGAACGAATGTCGTAGTCTTGGTGTAAGACTTCATTTTGATTTGTCACAATATTTCACCAGACTAGAACAAGTGTGACGAACTTGAGTGCGCTTGCATGCGAGTATTTATAAATGGAGTCATTTCATTTCAAAATAATGTCCCCCAAGTTTGAATTTATTTTTTTTTTACCCAGCAGGCTGGGAGTTCTGGACACAAAGTCACAAGGAATATATGATTGAAGTTTCCACCATCAGGTATAAATATGAAAAATGCTGTTATCATTTTGGAAAAATTTCTGTATCCTGCCACCACATTTTCACTCATTTTTCACCAACGGAATCTCTCATTTGAGTAAATTAGATATTATTTTATTTCATATCGAATGAAAAAATGGTGGCTGGATACAGAATTTTTTTTGCAATGGTACAAGACCTATTGATGTACACTATACCCTGGAGTCTGGACTCCGTCACGTTGTATGCAACGGAGGAGTCGAACCTGGGCTAATAAACACATGTACTGCTTGTTATCGTGGACAGAAGTTGTGCACAGAATACCACTGATTACCAACGGAGCAGCCGTATTTGCTGCCGAAAGACAGGATTCTGAAAAATTGTGAGAATTTATCGATTTTTTGACAACTTTTCTGCGGAGTGGATTTTCTGGACCAGCGGCAGCGGCAGCGCAACGCTGAGTGAATGAGAGTACAAATATTAATAACAAACACAGCCCAATTTTGGCAAGATCGGATTTTGAAAAAAAGCTGTAGGTATATAAACAGGAAGGGCATAAAGTTTTGAATAGGATTTTGTACATGTCACTCTTTATACAGTTATATGAGTTTCATGGAGACGATAGCGGAACGAACCTCGATTATTGACACATGATTGAGTCGATGGTACTTCTACCTAGGAGTAGGAGTAGATGATCCCAACAACGAAATAAAATAATCACCATCATCAACATCAATAATTCAATTCACACACTAAAATGTTTCTTATGATATCAACTTTTTTGTGATGTCTAATTATTGCGGAATCCAAACGGTATTATAAGATTCACGCTTAGGGTCCAAATTTGAGGATGGAAAGAGATTGTTAACTCTTGTTTTACGATACTGACCATCTTGAATGGCGATGTTGTCTGAAAAGACCGTCTGACCTCGACAGGTTTCCAAACGTTTTCTCCATAGAGTCCCGCAGTAAAGATGCTATTTTCACAAGAAGACCCAAGCGGCGCCTAACTATTTACGAATTAGTCTGGTTCATATTTTCCCGATGGTGTACTTTACCAAAAGTATGGCATAGGATTTAGACGTTAGTGGTACTTATTAGTCATTGCATGAGTAGAGGCAAACATTAACATCCGCAATTTACCTAGTATAAAAAGGATACATTTCCTAAGGAGGAAGTAGCTTGAGCAGCAGATGTAAATTATAACAGTGGACTCCACCTTTGCCTTTTTCCCTCAACTTAGTCTAAACTCACTGTCTGGGTGGAAGAGGGCGTAGTACGTAGTGGAACAAGTGGGTCAGAGTCTGCTGAAATCCTACAAGTTTGTTTATCAACGAACACAAAGCATGTCTAAAAACACCGGTAGAACCCAGTTTCGAAATGTTGACGTCGACCAGTTCGACGAAAACAACTTTCAAGATGATCAAACAGACGAGGAAGTGAAGGGACCGGATGAGACTGAAGTGCAGAACTTTCTGAGCAAATATCCTTGAATTTTAATTTTGTTAAATAAAACTGTTAAAAGTTTGATTTTTAACTAGTGTTTGTGGTTGTTTTAACTGTGAAAAAAACTTAAATCCTCTTTTCACACTTTATATTTTTGTCTTAGTAACTCTTACTTAGCATGCTTAGGCCTAATCCCAGTCAGTAATCAGTAACTGGGGCACTGTACTCCTTTTTTCGAAGTTCATCTTTGGTCGTCTTAGCGCCCCAGTGAACCTTTCCACACCAAGGGCCAAGGCACACAAAAATGCCCCAAAATGACAAAAAGACCCAACGAAATAGCTTGAAAATCGCCTACTGACTGGCTTCTCGATATGTATTATTTTAACTTTAAAGATGCAACATCATCGGGCATGAAATTGTACTCTGCGAACATTTGTTTTGCTCAAAATTTATGATTTTTAAGTCACGCCTTGGTATGCTTGGTGACTACTAAATAATAGTAATAATAAAATTATTTTTTGTTATTAATTACAAAAATAATAATAATTGAAATAATAAAATTAAAATTAAAAATAAAAATCCACTACGCGTTATAATGCATCAGTAGCAAACCTGGTCCATCTACTGCTGCACCGTGACGCCGCGGTAGGCAGGGCACCCGTCCAAAGCCGAGTCATGTCTAAGAAGGCTGTTGTGATGGATGGTCTCACCGAGTGTGACTTATCATTAATTTGGACAACATAAAATGATCGTAAGTACAATTTCATGCACGATGTTGCATCTTTATATACATATCGAGAAGCCAGTAGGCGGGTTTCAAGCTATTTCGTTCGGTTTTTTTTGTCAATTTGGGGCATTTTTTGTGGCTTGGTATGCCGAGAATCATACTCAATAGCAAATTGAGGTTTGCAAGTGTTCTGTAGAATGGTTCACTTGGGCAACAGTACGACCTCCCCCCCCCCACCTCCCCCCATAGCGATTATTAATTAATTCCATTGGCATTACTCATTCTCCAGCGTATATGAACGTGAGTGAGGGGTAAGAAGTCAGACCGCCAAGAAAGTTACCGCCAAGTACCTTTTGTCTTTAAGGGTCTTTAATAGTCAGTACACCTAACTGTTCAAATCCATTGTTTCAGAATCGCAATATTTCAATGCCATGTGTGCATGATACATGTACCTTCCTCGTCATTTTTTATAATGAAACAAGATTTAGATTGCCAACATATAGAAATACCAATTTTGTGATGGTGACGGTGCAATTGTGTTAACGTGAAGATTGAAAAGGTAAAACAAAATTTTTAATTCATTCCCTAAAAATAGTACTCTAAATGATTTCAAGCCCACAAAATAATTTCTTGAACAAGAAATGATTTCAAGTGCATGAAATGATTTTGATCCCACGAAATAATTTGTTTATCATAAAATTATTTCCAGCGGCCGAAAGATCTTTTTTTTTCCCAGCACTTTAAATCAATTCGTGCATGAGAAACATGATTTGTTAAGCATGAAGTGATTCCAAGAGCTCTAAATAAATGATTTTGAGAACACAAATGATTTTGTTTACTCAAATATTGTTTCGAAGGACATTTTGAGGGGACAAAATAATATTTCATATTTTTTAGAGCGCTCAAAAAAAAGAAAGAAAAAAAAGGGTTTTCGAGGGCTCAAAATAATTTCGTACCAAAAGGGATTTTTAAAAAATATGTTTATGCCTCTGACGAAGGTCTGGTTTGGATCGAAAGCTAAAGCCATCTCCCCTACTAGTTTTATGATACAGTTTATACATACACTTTTTACCTTTTCATTTTTCCCCCCTTCCTGCCCCTTCCGGGCCTCTGTACCAAAAGTATAATCTGTGGTTCATCGCAACTATTGTCAGGAGGATGGAGGACCTTTATGATCGCATTCCAACAACTACTATGGGCTTTTCTAGTGTACTTTTAGTAGCACTACATGTACGTGTACTTGTAGTACATACATTTATCATGCTTTTTTGAATGTTTTACTTGTTGTTCTACCATATTTTTGGTTTGCTTGTTTTATGATTTCTGGGCTGATCTTTGGAGTAAAATGAACTTAGATTGGACTGGTGGTGACGTGTGTACCTCAGTTGTGTGTCGGTTGTTTGTTCATGCCTTTTAATATGTGCTGGATATACAGAATGGATCCTCATGTCTCGCCATAGTTATAACATTTACAT
The DNA here is from genome assembly GCA_023634235.1 of Pisaster brevispinus. Lineage (NCBI taxonomy): Eukaryota > Metazoa > Echinodermata > Asteroidea > Forcipulatida > Asteriidae > Pisaster > Pisaster brevispinus. Next base: position 1,507,911 of record JAMKCF010000023.1, on the reverse strand, counting down.
GTACAAAGCACCAGTCTACTTGCAACATTGGGCATAAATTTTACACTTTGCATCAGCTGGTAAAGCATATAGGCTGTCCTTTTGCTTTTTTTTTTTATCACGTCTCCTTAATATGATATTTTGAGAGAGAGGGAAAAAAAACACTAAAAAGTATTATTTATTATTCTACATCACTAAACTATGTAAATAGTAAACCAGTGTGTCCCTTTAGTTAATGTTCATTGTTTCTATATTTGTTTATTCTATTGTGTTGGTTGTAGCTTGGGTCCTTCCTATCCCTTGTTGATCCCTATCTACAAACAACATAATTTAGGGGGCCCATACCATTATATTTAAAAAGTTGGCGCCGCAGTACTAGACTAACTCCTATTGGAAACAAACTTGCGACATTTTTATGCGTGGTCCAGGTCCAGCATAGCTCTACTAAGGAGCGTGACAAAGAGCTACCATTATTGTAGCTTGCCCATGGCATGAATAACCTTGTCTTCCTAGCAAAGTTACTTCTATCTGCACTAATCATGGCTCTTGGTCATGTCCCTTAGACATACAAAGGACCATGCAATAAAATTGGCAAAGTTTTAAAAATAGCAATAAAATGCCAGATTGTAACTTGTGGCTTGTCCTTACCCTCCTGTCTACGACCATCAGGCATGTCAGGAGGATCAAGGGTTAGTATTACCACAACAAAATTTACCTCCAGCTAACTGGGCCCAATTTTATGCTTACTGTCACTGTTCTTATAGGTTAAGGGCAAAATGTTTGCTTTGGCTGTGTAACATTGGGTGTACGTGAAAAATGCTTATAACGGTAACGTGATGTTAGATTTTTGTACTATTGCTTAAATAAAGGAAGGGCTCACCAATGTGCAACTTACTGCCTTAGCCAGGTGTTAGCAGGGTTTGGAAGCACAGTGTAGTCTGTCTGAGTAACTGGAACTCTTTATTGAACATAATTCAACAGGTGGTGAATGTAGGGTCCCAGTGAGTCCCTTACGTAGTTGCCATATTGGCATATGAGTGGCCCCAAAAAAACTCTGTCAAAACAGTTTTACATAAAAAATGCTTTAAAGGGGCACACCGGCTTCGTTGGGCTATTTTGGCTACAAAATAGGCTAACATATGACTTCAAAGGTCTTCCAGGAATGGAGAAGAACGGTTCCTAAAAGAAACCATCAAATTTTGCCGTTTTCGAGCATTTTTCAAAAAACGAAGGTCACGTGATATATCCGAACCAAAAAAGTGGTTCGGATAAATCACGTGATCTTCGGAGATAGTTTCACGTCCAGCCGTATAAAAGTAAATTACTGAACCAAATTTAAATCTTTTTTTTTAAAAATTATTCATGAGTATTTGACAAAAAAGACTATGTATTCAGATTATTGATACAACTTCTAAATAATGATGAAAAATCGAACGTAAGATTCGCATTCAGAGAGTCCGTGCAACCGAAGCGTGTTTTACGGCGCACCAGCGTGGGAGCTAGCGGAACGTAAACCATGGGGCATATCCCGTACAGCCGGTGCCGTGTCTCGTGGGGCCAGAGAGACAAGCCCCGGGGCATGAACTCCCCAGCTTGCCGGTCTAGCCGTGAGCTTGGGAGCTTGTCGGAGGGGTTGGGAGCCAGACCAACAATTACGGTTTTTTTAGGAGGATTTTAGTCTGATACCCTAACTATTGCAACGTGTTGCCTGCGCTACACACGCAGGACGACGACGGAGAATATTTATCCCATACAGCTGGTCTACTTCTATGATAGCTGCACAATGTCCACCCCCCCCCCCACACACACACACACTTGCTGTCGAAGATGTCGAAGAAACGTTCTCCATTGCAAGTACACAGAATATAGTACGTCGTCGTACACAGAATACTGGTTGGTGTGCGTTTTCGCGGTCGTAACCAATAACTGTTTCAATGGCAAGTTCAACCGAAACAGTTATTGGTTACGACCGCGAGCGGACTTCGACTAGGACTGACCATGGAGCAAGGAACCTTGCTCTATGGACTGACGTCCGTTCATGTCTGTTTTTGTTTATTTACACATGAATTTGTGCTTGATGGATATCATGAAGTCTGGATCCTCATGCCTCGCCATTTTTATAATTGATACATAAACAGAGCTCCAGTCTACTTACAACATTGCGCAACATTGTACGTAAACTTGACGGCTGGAAAAGCGTATGAGCTGACCTTTGACCGCGTTTTGTTTTTTTCACATTTTTCGTTAATTACGTGATATTTTGATGATTTTTTTTACACCAACCATCTAAAAATTGTTGTCTGTCATTCCACATCACTATATTAGGTAAACAGTAAGCCGGTGTGTCCCTTTAAAATCCATGAAAGAGTTCTGGTAGCATTAAGTTTAAAAGCTTAAGCAGGGCAACCTCCTTCCCATATTAAGTATCAATTTTGATATACGGTGCACTTCTGATTGATGGGATTGAGGTTGGCCTGAGGCAGTTGTGTTTGTCAAGACTTTTTGAAAATGATGGCCATATACATGTAGTGGGTTACGTTTGTTAGTACAATGTAGCATGATTTCATGATACCCGAGACAGGATCACTTTCAGTTTCTTTCAGTGTTATATTCTTAACTATATGGTGACAGCACAAAGAACTATGAAGAGGCATTGAAAGCTGTGTTAAGAAACCCTCCAATAGGCTCCAAGAATCAAAATGTTAAGGTAGGTATCATGTGCACTCGAGTCTGTCTTCTTTTAAAACCTTATTACCACTCTTTTCCTACATGTCGATACATGTCTTGCAAAGTCTGAGGTTTTTCTTTAAACTCCCCAGAACAAACAAGGATATTTTAACAACAACATTTACCTATCTATCAAGGACAATAATGCATTGCACTTGAGTATGTTTCAATATGTATGTACCATTTTTGATCATACATAAATATCATAATTGATTTTACATGTACTGTACATGTATGTTCAGACCTGCTCTTTGATCAAACTTAGTATCTGTGTGTGGGCAGAACTACCATGCACCAAAGCAAAATAATTGTAACAACTTCACTTCTTTAAAAAGTCGCATCCCCTTAAGGTGATCCCTTGGCTGCCACTTCCCAGGTTGTATCACAAGCTTGGGTGTGATCCCTGGCTATGAGGCAGCTTACGGTTGAATGGCTTCTGACTGGCACCCCTGAACAAAGATATTGACTAATAGGGAGACCGCCAACATAAGGGCTGGATAGCTCAGTTGGTAGAGCGCCGGTACGTTAATACGGAGGTCGTTTGTTCAAGTCCCGCTCCAGTCAGTTTTTCTTTGTTCAAACCCAAATTATTTAAAATTTACCCAGTTAGTTTCCTTTGTGGTTTATTCTTTTAAATTGTTACATTTTTTTTTATAATGGCAAATGAACTATTGTATATTTTGAGATATTTTGCATATTTGGGGTTTTGTGGAGCTCTAATTTCATCATGTTTGAAACCATAATTTTGAGACCTTTAAAGAGGCAAAATACATTCAACTGCGTGCATTTGATTTTCTCATACTGATGAGTCGACAATGAATGGAACTATTATGGGTAGTTGCATGTACCAGGTACACACTGTACAAGCCACATATTCATTTCACAATTTATTTTTTTACAAGTTATGCCAAGTTTTTTGTTATGAATGTGTGTGATTCATTAAGAAGTTCAATTATAAAAAAAAGAAATTAATCTCATTTTCTCAGGATATTTAAAACCTCCCATTTATCATCGTAAAATGTATAAAGTAAAACTTAAGTTAGAAGTCATCGGAAACATGATCTTAGCATTTCTAGATCAAAATGCGCACAGTCTATCATCTGTTTAGCAACTTGATGATACTAACACGTAGAACACAAAGTCTTGAAAAGTTATGTAAGGATATGACCAAAACTTTAAAAGTGAATCTTGTTTAACATTGCCTTATTTTTTACATATTTTATATTTAAAAATCAAGAAATCAGAGACCCCTAAGACCTACTTGTTTACTGTATGTAGAAATGGTATCTACAGGCATTTGTTTTGTTCATACTGACAAGTAACGTTCCAGCTCTGACAAACTGTGTACAAATATCAGTAAGCAAGAGCGTTGATAACTACTGAAAAGTGATGGGGACGAGCGAGTGCAAGTTGTGACAAAACTACGTCTTACATTACATGCACCCTACACCTTTGATTTAACATTGTTGTGTTGCAATTGTTCCCCCTTTTTTTTACCAGGAGGCAATTTACAGGGGGCGATATTTGTTAGGGGGTGATATTTGTCAGAACTAGTAACCTGTCAAATTAAAGGATTCCACAAATACCATAAGAAATGTCCACTCTGATAAATAAGCCTTCTTGTCAGAGGTTTATTTTCAACAATGTCTCACATCAAAACAATCAATTACATGTACATTCATCTCAATGGTAAAAAACATAAGTTGAGATTAGCTAATTGTAGTACACATTCACTTCAGTTTGGGCATGCGTCTAAAGTGTTTCGCACAATTATATAAAAAATTGGTCAACAAAGGCTCATGGCTATGCCACTAAGACAACTATCAATTATTAGCTCCCGAAAAGGAAAATAGTCACCAAGGCAAAATGTAAACAAGGTCACTAAGACCAAAATGACTGTCACTCAAACCACTAATTACAAAGATTAAAATAAAGGTTTCAAAGACCAAAATGTAGGTCACTAGTACCCAAATGTCACTAAAAGTGAAACATAAATGTAGGTCACTGAGACCAAGTATTAAACTGTTCCCAGTAAGGGACTAGCCACTAGAGGTACATGTAAGGTAGGTAGGTAAAAAATCACCCTAATAACACTCATAATTTTTTAAAGGTATTTGCAACAGGAAAGTCTGCATACTTACATGTAGATTGACTAAAACTAAAAGCCTGAGTACTCTGATAAAGTTGTCACAGCAGCAGAGCTGAGTGTAAGGCAGTTCTCACAGACCGAGATCTTGGAGACATCGCCCTGACTTTTACTTCACACAGAAATACATAGAACTCAAAGTTTGCATCTTACTTACATCATCCCAATCATTCTACAATATTGCTCTTGTAATTCAAAATTGACCTGATGAAACAACTTACAACTCTGTAAACCCAAACTCAAGCATTCCTCAAACATGTATTACCTTGTTCAGCTTAAGTCAACCATGGCATTGCTGGATCAGGTGTTGGTCTTATCAATGCATCATTCACACGGGTTACAGGTCACTTCAATATTCAAGCCAGCTAATGAATGTGCATTAAAAAGTAAATATGAGGGTTTCTCTGTGACAATCAAAAAACATCAAAATGGGGTGGGGGCCTGGGTTTTCCCTTATGTAAAACCCAAGTTCTTCAAAATACAAAACATAATATTCACAATCCTTTTCAAGTAAAACCATATTCAGACAATTTCCTCAGTAAAATTGAGAGGTGTTTTAAATTCTCCTTTCACCATCACCATTTGACATAGATTTACGTTCGTGGCCGCCTCATCCTCAGATTGTAATGGGAGCGCATTCCTGGAGTCACTGCCATCACCTGTTCTCTTTCAGTCGCCGCTATTCTCAGCTCTCACACACAGCTACCACTCCATTTTGTCACATTGTCTACCCAAGGCAGCTTAGGGCAACCTCTGTCTCGACTTGTACCCATAGGCAAACCATCTATGACTGCATCGGGTAGACCTCCCTGTCTCATCACATGAGCACATAACATAGCCTTCCACTCTAACACCTCGTCAGGTGGAAGATACCAACGTCCGCTATTCAGCTCAGCCAGCCTTTCATTCATGATGAAATCTGACCACTTTATGCTCAGCAGAGTTTGCCATTTCGTCTGCCAAAAGCTTTGTAGCGCTTCAGGTGAGCTGCCTGGAAGGTCAGTGTAGTGTGGAGTTATACAGTAGGGGGCTACTTTGGCAGTCACCAATGACTGTACAAGCTGTAGCTTGGTGTCAAGGGAGACAAGTGAAGATGCCAAGTACAAGTACTTGTACTTGTCCTCGTACTTCTTCAAGTTCTTCTTTCATTTTTATTTAGATTCTTTGTAGGATAATAAATGATAACAGTGGACTTACCTTAGAATTTACCAAAAATTCTACTGCGTGTATCAGCTGACTTGAATAAAAATTCCTGTGCATTGGCTTGAGGGTTTACTGCCGCCAGTCAGTCTCAGTGTTTGAGGCAGACCATGAGATGGTTATGGTGTTTCTGAGTCATAGTACTTTGCAACCATACTTCGTTTTCATGCGTCATAGAGCACTGAATGAACGTCCAGCTACACATAAACTTGCTGGTGAGATGAAAAGAAGCCTTAGCAACTGTACAACTTGAAGGAACATTCTACAGACTTCTGGCTCCATGGCCTAAAAGAACTTTTGTTAGTCCTCAGCGGAAGATCCACTAAACTGATTCTGAAAGAAGGCCAATTATTGCTGTAGAGAATCTCTTTGAGTTCAGTATACTTACAGATTTAATATACATGCATGTTGCTGAATGGACCCAGCCCAATTATCATGTCTTTTTGGATATTTGCACTTACGTGGAAGAGACACAGGTTGCACTGTATGAGTAGCCGTTTTGCTGTTTCAAAGACCTTACTAAAGTAGTTGGTCACAAGAAGGGTGAGTAGATTATGTATGGCCACTTCTGCAGCATCAAGCATCCCACAAACTGTCACATCTGTTCTTAAAACATTTTCCAAACAAAGACAACTATGGAGGCCGCTATGCAAAGAAGGGTTTTGTCCCAAAGTCTTCTTGGCTCTACTTCATGATGGGCATCCAATATTGCTTCAGAATTCTGCAAGACCAATTTAACTGAATGAGGTAACCGACGTGTTGGACATATTATTGGCTTTAGTCTTTTAGGGGAAGGGCTATCTGTGTCATCGAAATGTAGATATAAGTACAGGTGTTTAAACTGTTATAGAAGTTATCGAGTTCCTGTACATGTCCCAGTGCATTTCATATGGTGCAGTTTGCAATGCTTTGGAAGTGATGAGGTGTGTCACATGGGCTCCACAATGAAAGTAACTGGCAAGCGCGTGAATTATCTTAATTTCTGCTTGACATCCTTTGTATTTTTCAGACATGTTGCTTGCGTTATCGTTCGTTTGTGCTCTGAGGTGTTCTAAAGGCAGTTTCAGTTGTATCAGGGCATCCTGCAGCATCTTAGAGAGTTATTCCCCAGTTGTTGAGGAAACCTGGTAGAGGTCTAGCATTCCCTCCTGAATAACAAACAACATCATTAACATAACACACGCACAAACTGTCCATTGCCCTGAAAGTCTTGCATTCCATCCATTGTTATTCCAAACTTAGTAGACATTTTGTTCACATCACTGCAGATACCCCTCAAAATAGCATGGCCCATTAATTGCAAAATTTCGTTTTGAATGTCATCACCTGTAAAAGAAGTCTTCCTTGTCAGCCATCTTTTCTGATTGCCACCATCTTTTCAGATTGATCTTATAATAATATTTAATAATATTTAAAATTTATATTGCGCCCCTTACATACAAAATGATCAAAGGTGCATAACAAATGTTAAAATGCACATAATGGAAGAAAAAAAACAAAGAATAAAGACTGGCCACCAGGCCAGTGCCCAAACCACAGTATGGGGATAAGTCTGTCCCGCCAACAGAGAACTAAGAGTTACTTACATTTAGGCCTATCCCTGCTGGCATCGGTAATGTTTTGATCTTTTCAGGAGACAGACGCCTCTAACCCTACCTATGTAAAAAATCTAAACTAACTGGCAAGGCGACCATAGAAGAAAGACAAACAAAAGACACAAAAGAACAAGACCCCAAAACACACTAAAAAGCGGCTTTAAAAAGATGGGTTTTTATATTACATTTAAAAGAGGTAAGTTTCCGTTCGCTACGTATATGCAACGGTAGCGCATTCCAAAGCTTAGGGGCTGCCACAGGAAAAGCCCTATCACCAAATGTAGCCAACATTTTACCAGTGGGATAATCTAAGAATAGACCATTATTCCCAGACCTAAGTTGATATGTAGGTACTTTCCGGATGGAAACAAGATCCTGTAAGTAATTTGGAGAAAGGCCATGAAGAGCTTTAAATGTCATCAAAAGGATTTTAAAATAAATCCTGTACGAAACAGGCAGCCAATGTAATTGACGAAGTACAGGTGTAATGTACGAAGTCTAGGGTCGAGTTGCACATTGACATCGGGTTGGCCTCTTTGAAACTAAACTTAAGATTTTCAGAAGCAAGCCTTTGTGTGGATGTCTAAACTTATCTGTGCTCTTCTTGAAGTTGCAAAATCCCTTCGACATAAAAGCCTAATCTGAACAGCGGGCAAGCTGAGTAAGATTTTGCCAAGAAGCACTGGCACACCAATGGCAAAGTACCTCACCTATGCTCTGATCAAAATGAAGCTCCATGGAATGTCTACGAACCGCTTGTGCTGAAGGGTAAAGGGTGGGCACAATAAAATCAGCAGTCGCAGGTTCAAGTCCCACTTTAGTCAAGTTTTTTGTTCAACCCCAAATTATTTAAAAACTCGAGTCAGTTTCTCTTATATGGTTTATTACTTGATGTTTGAAATAAAAAATAGCATCCCCTCAAGGTGATCCCTCTGCTGCCACTTCCAAGGTTGAATCGTAAACTTCTGTGTGATCCCTAGCAATACTGCTGGCACCCGAACAAAGATATTGACAAAATAGGGAGACTGCCAACATTAGGGCTAAATAGCTCTCTTAGAAGAGTGCCAGCACGCTAATTCAGAGGTGGCTCTAGTCAACCCAAGTTATTTACAAATTTACTCGGTCAGATTTCCTTGTCGTTTATTACTTGATATTTGGAATAAAAAGTCGCATCCCATGAACCACTTCACGTCAGGTGATGTCTTTATCTGCAAATTGTTTTTGGACAGACTTACAGTGGATGTTTTTTAACACCAGGAGCAACTTCGGAATTTCCTTTGAAAAATTTACTGATATCCATCTGGACCTGGACCTGGACTTTCCACTGTATATACATAGCATGCACAGGCAGGCACCTGTTGTGAGAGCAATAACAGGTTCTGGAAAACATGCCTTGTAAAATCCCTTTCCAATTCCAAACCTTTGTCTTATTGTTGTACAAAAATAGACAGCCTGCTACCATTGTTTATCATTATTTTTGGCTCAATGGGAGGCAAGTCTGAGCATTTCATGGCGTGACAAAAAGTTGGCCTTGGCTTATGGCTGAGGTTATGCGAATCACGGTGAATGCCTACTTCATTTTGCCACACGACAACATCAAATCCTGAAACTACATTCCCGGCCATATCTCATTGGCCCCCGTCTGCCCGTTCAGTGTTGGCTCTCATTGAGCAGTCTGCGCTCCTAACAACATTGAGCGGGGGAGCGGAGGAACGGGGAGGGTATGTTTAGTGTGAACTGGCCCAAGCATTTTGGCCGGGATTGTAATGTAGTTATAAGAACCTTTGTTGTCCTTCTTTCGTCAAGTCAAGGTGTCTTTGCGGTAATGATATTTTCAAAGGAAATCAATTCTTTAAGAAGATCCAAAAAGTTGTGATCCCTCTGCTGCCACTTTTTCAGTTTGTATCGTAAATGTGGGTGTGATCCCTGGCTATATGGCAGTCACAATGACAAAATGGGGAGACGGCCAACATTGGGGTTAGATAGCTGGTATTGGTAGAGCACCAGCTTGATAATCCGGTCGCAGGCTCAAGTCCCACTCTTGTCAATTTGTGTGTGTGTTCAACTCAAAGTTATTTCATTTAATTTTAACTTACATTTCAAAATATTAAGACAAACTGCTCAAAAGTACTATTGTAATGATGTCAATTAATATTATAAAGTAAAAAAGATACAAAGTTGTGAGTAATACAATTTTCAACTTAAATTTAAATTTACTTGTATTGCTGGTTTTCCGGTTCGTCAAGATGAGAAAAACAAAATAAAACAACCATTTAGAACTACATTGATTGATTACTTAAATTAAAGAATGTATGATTTTATCTTTGCAGGATAAAGCCTTTCAACTTGTTATGAGGGTGCTTACAGCTTTTAAAACCACTGATGTTGAGAAAGTAGTGAACAGCCTGGACAATGATACCATTGACATTCTCATGAAGTACATCTACAAGGGGTTCTCATGTCCAACGGAAAACAGTAGTGCCATTTTACTGACATGGCATGAAAAGGTAATTATTTCATTTGTTATTTTGAAATACATAGTTGTGACTTGAAGTGGTGCAAACCTAGTTGGGGCTTTAACATTGCACTGACGTAGATCTGTTTAAAAAGTTGTTGCTTTTGTTTGTTTGTTTGTTTGTTGTTTGTTTATTTCTGTGTTTTAGGTTATTTGTTTGTTTGTTTTTTGTTTGTTGGTGTGTTGGGGTGTTTGTTTGTTGGGGTGTTGGGGTGTTAGTTTTGTTTGTTTGTTGGGGTGTTTGTTTGTTTGTTGGGGTGTTGGGGTGTTTGTTTTGTTTGTTTGCTGGGGTGTTTGTTTGTTGATTAACTCCACACAATATTACCAGTTAAGTATGAAAAATATTAATGCCCTGTCAACTTAATGTATTGCCAAGAAAAGTTTATTAGGACAGATCCAGGTTATTTGTTAAAGTGGGAAGATACTCACAACAGTGCATGTGTGCATGCAGCTTAAAGCTGTAAGAGTGTAGGGACTAGTGCATGATTATGTTTTTAGGGTAGTCAATAATAAAAATCACAAAGTTAAGCCACATTGTAAAAACCAGAAGTTCAAAAAAACTCCATTTTCATGTTTAATTGGTTTTTAGAAAACAAACAAATTTTACTTTTAAATAACAATACTTTTTAAAGCACCTTGCGTTTAAGTTTTTTGTAAAGTAGCCCACTAGGTTACATGTAGTAAACTGTGCGTTTACTTGTTTCTAGGAAGTTTTAGAAGCTGAGATTTTAAACATGTATTTTCATATCGTGTATCTTTCTGATGTATTAATGGTAGCGTTCACACCCTGTCTAGTGGTCAAATGAAGTTACAGTCACACACTCAAAAATAAATTAACACATTAAAAAATGTGTTATTCATATCTGAAAAGGAAGAAATATTATAATTTTTTACAAGTAGGTTGCACAGTTTTTAGTAGCCCACAGGACAAGTTGGGAAGTGGTGTTTACTAGCCTGCAGTGGTTTTTACAGGACAATGTGTGCTGGGCCAATGTTAAGGTTGAGCCCTGAACCTTCATTCGGTTCGGTGTACATTACATCTTTTAGGAAGCACTTGCACAATTATTCAATTATTCAGTGGCACAGTTTTTAACATTTATTCAGTAATTTTTTAGAATGGTGTTTCCTATTAGTTATTATGATCTACCTTTGTGCAGTAAATACTTGTAAATAATTGATTTTGTGTATTTTATATATAGGCATATGCTGTTGGTGGTCTGGGAACTATTGTAAGAGTGCTGACTGATAGGAAAGCCATCTAGTTGTGCATCGTCCAGGATTTTCAACTATATGCAGTGGCAAAGTAATGAATACATGTATGCCCATGCATAAACATATTTTGCTATACCCAGAAATTAATACTTGTACAACACATATACTACTATATCCCATAATTTCTGGTAGTTCCTTTTTTTGTTCAATTGTGTTTCTGTAGTTTATTTATTAATTTCACTGTTCAAGGCTGAGGCAAACTGAAAGAAAGGGAGCTCCAAGATTTACCCCGAAACATATTTTCCAAACAGCGGCACTACTAGTTAAACATTATGTAAATGATTGGTAATTTACAACATTTTTAGACAACATTTGCATCTTAAAGGTTTATGCATTATCCTAAGGTGTTTATTAAAACTCTTACATAGTTGAATTTTAACAATACACATGAGCATGTACAAATATGACAAACTTTTCATGTATTTTCCAAAAAAAGGTAAAGGAAAATAAGCTTTTAGTTTGACGAGGTTATTTTTAATTTATTTCTTTATTCAGAAAGTTGTTAGACCTTTTAATGAACACATCCTAGTCACTTCCTTACGTATAGACGATACATAGATGTTTATCAAAATCATCAACTTCATTTGCTATAACATTATTTTCTGTAATACTACTTTTGAACCTTTCAAGCGGGAGCAGTAGCTTTCACAGACCCCTCGTTCTCAATTGCCCTTGGGCCAAGCTTGCCCTTGTAACTATGAGGAAATAGTACTTTGGTTGCTAAATATTATGTTATGATTAGTAATTTAATCTAGGTTTTCCTGACCAATTTCCCCTAAGTAATAAATTAATTATTACAGGTATGTAGTCATTCCCATTCATACATTGACCGTTCATTTGATAAAATAAGATCATTTAAATTCAGGTGTTTGCTTAAAGAGATAATAATAGACAAGGAAGAATGTAGATCTAAATCAAAAATACCTTGGGAAAAACATTTAATATAGTATTACTTAGCAAATGCGCTACACAAAAAAACACTAAGTCAAAAATGTTTAACTTTGTATGGAAATATTTGGGTTGAATAATTTTAAGAATGAAATTAAACAACAAAAACCAACCAGATCATGTGTGCTGCTGCTACTGTTCTACACTGTTGATTTAATCCCCCATTTTGGAAATGGATGAATAAGAAAGTGAGAATGCTCACTAATGGCTAGAAATTAAATGGATTAACCAAACCAATTTTATATTAATTATTTAAACAAAATCAGTTATGTGTGCATAAAAACAAAATATTGTTGTAAAATGCTGAAAAGAAAGCCTTGTTTTCTAGAATGATATAAGTCTGTGTGAAAAGTAATTTGAAAATTATACCCAACAAATTTATTGCAAAAATGGAGAACACTTCGTACGAAATAATTTGCTAGATGAGGTTAACATCTGTGATTTATGCGTTAAACAAGTAAAGTAAAAATCTGTACCCTACTTATTTTCAAGAGTTGCTTGACAGATAACAAGGAAAGAAGTATCACTCAAATAAAAGTCGACTTAAACACGAGAGTTTTACAATGAACGTGACAGAGCAAACATACCAATAATACCCCTATTTACGTACAGATGGTGTTTTAAATAAATGAATGGAGTTGGGGACAAAAGATTGCCTGTATGAGTAAGGTTTGTATGTGGAACACAAAGTCTAAGACAATCTGTTAAAAACAAAGTAATTAAAGAGGGGGTGTGTGAGGGATCGGTGCATGTTCTAACAAGAATTTATTATAAAAGTTAACAAAGTGAGACCGAAGCGCTTCGTATACGCGCTCAATCTGACCGTTTCAGCCTTCCAAAGAAAAATCATCTGTTGCTCGGCCTTGCCAAAAACTACCTTGTGAGTGCTTTTATTTATTTATTTTTCTTTGATTACAGTACCTCACAACGAAAGGTAAAATTCGCATTATGAAAACATTGCCTTTTCGCAGATTCTCTACCCAACTTTTTCTCTCATTGTTCATGAGTCTGTTCAGAAATGAGTTAGTTCAAGTATTTTCAAACTTGTTCGGGATGAAAGCGAAAAGGTGAAGAACACCATTGTGGGTGGGTGAAGAACACCATTGTGGGTGCATAATGACCACTGCATGGCGTTTTTAATATAGATTGATGCGAAAAGTGTAATAATTCCTTGCAGTAGTTGAAATGTCTAAAGGGACTAAATGATGATATTTAATTCTAACATAGAAACATTGTGCACTGTTTGAATTTGATGAACTTATACCAGATCTTTCTATATTTAGTAGTAACTGTAGTATAGCAATGATTTGCTCTGCTGTTTCGGTCTGCATAACCGTGCGCCCTTCTAAAGCTAGAACAATATTTTGTTGTGGATGGAGTTTCAATCCAAGGGCTGAGGCTGCGAAGAGTACCGACGCAGCAAAGCACAGAATTTGAAGCAACTATGCAGTTAAATTCAGGGGAAAGCACATGAATTAGATCTCAGCTGGTTCACGTTAATTATCTTTTTCAAGTAATAAACCACAAGGGAAACTGACTGGGTAATTTTTTTTTTTTTATTTGGGTTTGAACAAAGAAAAATTGACTGGAGCGGGACTTGAACCAACGACCTGCCGATTAACATACCGGCATGACAACCGGCATTTTTTCCCCGTTGCAATTTTTCCGTCGCATTTTTTTCCGTCGCATTTTTGTTCTTCGCATTTTTTTATTCGTCGCACTTTTTCCGTCGTATTTTGTTTGCGTGACCAGGAAGTTAAACTTTGACCTGCAGCTTCAAGAAAATGTCCACGTTGCCTCATCCTTCAAACATTTTGTTTAGGTAACATGGTACATTTTAGTTGTAGCATATGTTAAATATTTAATCAAATCATTGTCGTTATTAGCGTTTTTACAGTTGTATTTAGTCCGTACGCTTATCCCTTAACAATTTCCTCATACGAGATCAGTTAGTCCGTCATTATTTTAACAGCTACGATGAGCTTCTGTCAATATTGTTCCTTCGACATGACATTAGTATCATGTACATTTTTGTGCTTAGTACATTAACTAAGTTATTACATATAAATATTATAACTCAAAGTGGTAGGCCAACTTCTTTAATATTAACCACTCTTGTAAACTTGTATATACAGGCTTAGATTTGAAAATAATTAAAAAGGGTTTTCGTGTCAAACTTTTTTGGCGATGCTACTTTTGTATTTCGTCAGCCTTAGATCCCTACACCGTATTCTCCGAACGTTAAATCTTGCAAAAACTTGTTGGTGGCCTGACGTTTCGACCCTAGCACAGAGATGTTTTTCTCGAAGGCTAAATGACAAGACTACAAACATTAACAGGTACATGTATACATTACTGATGTAACAAAAGCAGTCATCAAGTGGAAATAGATGATGCAAAGGAAAATACACACAGAAAGCAGGCGGCTGAACAGAAAGGAGGGTAACAAAAGGGAGGGGGATTGGGGGAAGGGGATGGTTGACCACAAGAGGTGGGGAACACAAAGGACAAAATCAATGATGGGGAGAGGGAGAGAAAGGTAGTTGATTGGTGAATGAGGCAGACTGGGGGGGGGGGCTTATCTGTGGTGAAAAGGAGAAGGCAAAGACAAAAAGTTATTAGTCATTTCCTTCTTGGATGTTCAGACCATGGGGCTGAATGGTCTGGAGACTTCTTATCCATAATTTCTCTCTACCGTAATTTTCGGATTATAAACCGCCCGGCGTATAAACCGCAATGCTCCAAAATATGGAAAAAAATATTTAGTGTCAGCGTATAAACCGCGCGGCGTATAAACCGCGGCCAAAATGTTACAAAAAACTAACCTCAAAACACGGAAGTGAAGTTCGCAAAACTGCGTTTTGGGTGATTTTTTATCTCATACTATCAGTCCTGAATTATACTTTTTCCATCAACACACGTTTTCAAGAATTCGTGATTTGATGATCGGTTGTTTTGACCCTGTTTTGAACTTCGTTGGCAACAAAATCTTCGTGAATCAACGATCGGTCGACAACGCACACCGAGAAATAGTTGAACTTTGCCCTGCATCGCATCGCCCTCTGTTGACAAAATCTGTTCACGTTTGATTAGACTTCGACTGGGCCCCGAGCCTCGAAGTGTGGCGTCAGATGTTCAGGCTATGTGTTGTACAATGTGCAGCAGGCGCTATCTACTCGAGCCGTCAGAAGTCTAGCCAAGATCTTATGAATGGAACTATCAACGGCCAATCATCAACGGCCAATCACAGCATGTGTATGTGTACACACACACACACACACAGTCTTTTGCACGCAGAGTTGTGGGGACTTGCTATTGTTGTTCTATTATTCCCTTTTCTAAAGAATTACCTTGTGGGGACCCGGTTTAACAAAGAAAAACGTTGTGGGGACCTTTGTTCCATTGTGTAAAAGTCCCCACAACGGTGTGTGTGCTAACCCACACACACACAGGGGCCGTGCGTGTTTGCGGTCCTCTTTGTGGCGATGTAGCCTGAATGTCTGACGTCGGCATATGGAGATCGCTGGGATAAATAGACAGGGGACCAGTGTAGTCTAACTCGAGTTTCGCTTATTGTTCATTTTCTTCCTCCATGATCTGAGGGGGACTGAACTCTAACAATAGGGCGGTTGATAAACGTTTTATAAAGGCATAACGGAATACAAATGAGGTGGGATTTTCAACAGGCATTTTGTCATCACACAGGCATGTTTTGCAGGATTTTATTTCGTTTAAGAACATTGTTTTTATTTAGAATATTTTACAAACGATCTTTCTTAAAAAATGCTGTTTTTTCTCTTCAATATTTATACGTCGGCGTATAAGCCGCCCGGCGCATAAACCGCAAGAGTACAAAAAAATGTCAAAATCAACGTATAAACCGCGGTTTATAATCCGAAAATTACGGTACTCAGACGACCAATCTCTCTGTGGTTACCTAGTGCCTCAATACCCTGTAAAATCATGTCAGAAGTTGAGTGATTAGGAAGATTGAATTGATGTCCTACGGGTGTATCCAGCTTATGGGTGTTGACTGTGGATCTGTGGCCGTAGAAACGTCTCTTGAGTGTAGTTCTCGTTTCACCTATTGAACACCACAAACTTTGCAAGATATCAAATACTCAGATTAGTGGAGGTGCAGGTGACATGACCCCTTGCCCTACGGGTGGTACCAGGTTAAATCTTCGTAGATACACTTGACATTGGACAGATTTATAGTCGGTTTGGAGGATAGTCACAGGTTAACAAGTTCTCGCTATTCGTTGTTAACAAAAACACTTGTTGTGTCCAAATTCCAGGCGTACACACGTTTTTATATTTCCATTTTACACTTGGTATTACTTTGCAAACAAAAAAGTAATACAAAATACATGCAATCAATCAAGTCGACTCTCGTTGGACTGCAACAAAAGCACGCCACACATCACGATCTCCCATGGCTGTCCTGATCTCAGCTGCAGAGGTTAATTAGCTCAGTATCACGACGCAACTGGTCCACGTAGGTTAGCGTCTGCCCACCTCGAGATGCTACTCAATGTGTGGGTTCCCAGAGAATGAGTTGGCTTGCAGCTATATCTGGGTGTCGAATGCAGTGTCCAGCCAGTCGCAGACGCCTATGCCTGATAGTTGTAGAGATCCTTGGCAGGTTGCCATAGAGCACACCGTTGCTGACTTTGTCTCTCCAACTCACGCCTAGAGCCATCCTCAGCAAAATACATGCACCATTGTATCTAATATTTTAAAATGACTTTCCGGATGGTGTTTTTAATTTTGTTTATGTTATTGTAAAGTTTCTTGTTAATTTGTTTACCAACTTCCGTACTCATTATTTAATTGTTTTGATGGAGTGTTATGGAATGTTGGTTGGTAACCTGTTTCTGCTAAGGAAGATTTTACTGTTCTTTGCAAGTTGTTATGCTTACAGGCTATTATGAAATTGAGCCCAGATAATTACGGGAAGAATAGCATGCCTTTTCGTGTGCTTACGGTTAGCAGCAGTGGCGTAACCATGGAGCTATAACTGCATGGCGTAACTAGACATTTTCATTGGGGGGGGGGGGCAAGTGGGGGCAAAGATTAAATTTTTTGGGGCCAAAGAAGTGCAAGATTATCATTAAATATGTTAACTGAGTGATAGTTGATACACACCAATGCAGTTCTAAAACAGTCTACATAGTTTGCAGGTAACAAAAGATTGCGAAAAGAACCAAATCCTAGAGAACTTGTCATTTTTATAAGATAAAATTTTTCGACTGTATACAACGATTAAATTACCAACAGTGATTACCAGAATCAGAATCTTCTGTATTTTCCCGTCTCTGCCTCTTAGGTGTTGGAGCACGAGGCAAAGACGGGCGCTTTGATATGGAGAAGAAATGGTCTAAGCTACCTTTTTCGCTGGCCATTTTGCTGTTTAAATTTCTCTGTTGTGCATCTGACTACGTTGTGTTAATGGAGCTATTGGTCTGCGTTCAGACCACCACGTATTAAACTGAACTTTGTGACTTCCTGCACTCTCTGTAACCGCAAAACCACAACATACATTTACACCGCCATACGATCGCGCGCGCGTTTCCATGCATTTGTCATGACTGCGTTATAGTCCACAAAAAATACTGATATGAATAAAAGTTTTCCTTGTTACGGCAGCATTTTATGCAGCCTTAAACGATTTATATATTAGAAGAATATACTTTTCTGTGATTTCATATGGGGGGGGCAAGAGGGGGGGGGGGAGGAGGCAAGGGTTCTGAGCGGCGCAGGCCCCCCTGCCCCCCCCCCCCCCCTCTGGTGACGCCACTGGTTAGTAGCGCTACGAAATTGAAGCTCGCGCAGTAAGCAACAAATAAATAAAAAAAAATTGGGCCCTGTTCTGAATCACCTAAGCGACGACATGGTATTTAGAAATGGACTATTGCACTAGGAAATACCTTGTGAAGTATTGTGTACAGCCCGGATATTTTACATGAAATGTGTAGGTATGATTTTGAAACTAGGAAAATGGAAAAAAGTTATTGAAGCTAAAGCTTTACACCTAGATCTTCATATTGTCAATAGATGAACTATGATGGAGATTCGGATTGTGATGTTGGGATTAACAGTTATGAAGTCACCACCGTTAATTAGTTACACTCTAGCTAGACTTTTATTGAGTCTCTGAAAAACTGAAAAACAAAGCATAGTCCAATATTGTCTTTGAATTCTTGTACCACCTCATCAGAAAGACCTATTAAAGAGACCAGGACCCAATTCTATGTAGAGCTGCTTAAGCACTACAATTTGCTAAGCACAATAACATGTTGCCTACCAGCATAAGGTTACCACTACCAGCCAACCTACCATGTCACGTGTACAATTTGTGAGTGGTATCTTGCTCATTTCTGCTTAGCAGGAAATTGTTAAGCATTACTTTTGCTTAAGCAGCTCTACGAACTTGGGCCCAGGATCTTATCCATTACGTCCATCCTACGGAATAATGATGGCAAAAATGTAATTACAGAAGAAAAATTTCTGTCATAAAAAGGGGGTACCAATTTAATCAATGCATCCTAGAGCAAGGAATCAATGTCAGTCATGAAGATTGGTCTGATGGTCTGACTGTATATGCCTATAAAAAGGTATGATTGCGCGTGAAAACTGGGGGCTACCTAGCCTTTTGTCCAGGCCTTCACGGGCGCAAGCAGAGTGGCGAAGCCACGAGGGCCTTTCCCAACTTGTTTGCGGTTTTGTGTAATGAATTATTCATAATGTATGAACGTGCATTGTTCATAACTTGGTAGCGAACAAGTATCCGATGATACACACGACGAGACATTCGCCACTGTATGCTTTGCTATGGTGTTCTATAAATGACACTTATCTGTTTTGTCGTGCGTGTGGAGAGGTCCGTCGTGTCTGTGAGCAAAGCGTCGTGCCTGTGAGCAAGTCCGTCGTGCGTGTGAGCAAGTCCGTCGTGCCTGTGAGCAAGTCAGTCGTGCGTGTGAGCAAGTCGTCGTGCCTGTGAGCAAGTCCGTCGTGTGAGCAAAGCGTCGTGCGTGTGAGCAAGTCCGTCGTGCCTGTGAGCAAGTCAGTCGTGCGTGTGAGCAAGTCCGTCGTGCCTGTGAGCAAAGCGTCGTGCCTGTGAGCAAGTCCGCACGGCGTACCTGTGAGCAAGTCCGTGGTGCCTGTGAGCAAAGCGTCGTGCCTGTGAGCAAGTCCGTGGTGCCTGTGAGCAAAGCGTCGTGCCTGTGAGCAAAACGTCGTGCCTGTGAGCAAGTCCGTCGTGCCTGTGAGCAAGTCCGTCGTGCGTGCGAGCAAAGCGTCGTCGTGTGGAGAGCTCCGTCGTGCGTGTGGAGAGCTCCGTCGTGCCTGTGGACGTGGAGAGCTCCGTCGTGCGTGTGAGCACGACGGCTTTACTCACACGCACGACGGCTTTGCTCAGAGGCACGACGCTTTGCTCACAGGCACGTCGGACCTCTCCACACGCACGACGCTTTGCTCACAGGCACGACGGACTTGCTCACAGGCACGACGCTTTGCTCACACTGCACGACGCTTTGCTCACAGGCACGACGGACTTGCAATTACAGGCACGACGGACCTCTCCACACGCACGACAAAACAGATAAGTGTCCTTTATAGAACACCATAGTATGCTGACCCCCGCTGACCCCCGTCGCTTCTGATTGTCATGGTTTGGACTTTTTGCTACTACACCGTTTGGGTAGGCTTTTGTCAAGGCCTTCTTGGCTTGGACAGCTATGTTAACAACGGAGCCACTGGAACGGAAAACCACGCGCACGAGCCGAGTGGCGAAGCCACGAGGGCCCTTTTCAACTTGTTTGCATTTTAAAAATGAATTATTCATAAAGTATGAAGTGTGCATTATTCATAACTCGTATGCAAATAAGTATCCGATGATACACAAGACGAGACGTTCGCCATTTTGTATATCTGTTAATTTGCGTAATTTGTTAATGCATGATGACCCCATGACCCCCATCGTTTCTGATTGGTTTGGACTTCTGCTACCGTTTGGGTAGCAAAACTCGAGATTATAAAGAGAGAGAAAAAAAATTAAAAATAGAAACCGCAAACAAGTTGGAAAAGGCCCTCGTGGCTTCGATCGCCACTCGCGTGCGTGGTCTCCCCTTCCAGTCGCTTGGGATCGCGGCTCTACGAAGCTGCCCAAGCCACAAAGGTCTTGACAAAAGGCTAGGGGCTACCCGGCCGCGATTTTTTTATCCGTACCACACACTAGCTGTGGGGCCACAAAAAAAGCGTTCTGATTGGTCCGTTTCTCTGCAGAGGTCGTGCATTTTAAATAAGGTAAACTAAGGAAAGCGTTTTATTACACGTACTGATGGTACAGGGCCCTGGCCTTGGAGCCAGCATGAGAGATCAATTACCCCTGGGAACGAGGTTGGGGTATGGCCTGCTACTATACTACCAGCCTCGCTACCATGGGCAGCGCGCCGTATCGATACCTTTCGTCACTAACCCCGGGTAGGGATGTACTGAGAAACAACGCTGATTTGCTCCCCAAGGGTGACTACTTTGCGTGCACGCTTGTTAAAAACTTTCGAGCGCATCGTGGCGCTTGTAGGACACTTAGTACGCACGTGTGAAAATGCAAGTATTTTGACGCGATTCCATTTCAAATGAGTCATGTTTTTACACGGTCACCCTTAACTGCATACAGTTAGACATATCGAAAATCAAAGAAGAATGACAGAGGACCAGTTGCTTTTTGACTTGAAGCCTCTTTTACGGGTTACCGTACTTGAGCGCGCGCGTAAAACGGATCGGCCCGGGCCTAATTAAAATGTGCTAGATTCTAGCACATTTTAATGAACCAGGGGCGAATTGTTTTTTTCCCAGCGGTAAAGGCCAAGATTTGCATACCTCGCTCCCATTGGCTGGGACTTGCTGATGAATTATTCATTGAAAACAAGCTATGTAGGCCTTACGCGCGTGTTGTGTATACGCGTACACGATCGACGTGTCTGAGCTCTCGGTCGGTCGGTGTGATGATGGCATACAAGTCATGTACACACACTGGCAAAAAGTTTTGTCTACATGTCTTTGCTTTTGATCTTGTGTGTACATGTACATCCATCCATAAGTTCGTAAAACAATACTGCGACCATGGACTGTGAGTGCACACGTACGGTGGCCCACAACTGTCACGGCAAAACCAAAAGCGCCACGGCAAAACCAAAAGAGCCACGGCAAAACCAAAAGAGCCACGGCAAAACCAAAAGAGCCACGGCAAAACCAAAAGAGCCACGGCAAAACCAAAAGAGCCACGGCAAAACCAAAAGCGCCACGGCAAAACCAAAAGCGCCACGGCAAAACCGAAAGCGAAACGGCAAAACCAAAAGCGCCACGGCAAAACCAAAAGCGAGACGGCAAAACCAAAAGCGACACGGCAAAACCGATGATTTTATGATAGATAAAAGATGGCGCTGTCAATCCCATTCAGTGACGCTCCAACACTGTTGACTTGAGATTTACATAAAACTGTACAATGTGCTTTACATGTTTTATTGGTATGGTTTACATCTGGGTATTTATTATGTTTGTATTTTTGGTCGGATTGACCGGGGTAATTGACAAACATAGAAAGGACCAGAGGAACTGTTGAAAAATGTGTCAGAGGGTGGATTTTTGAGGGAGAGACCGCGAGGAGATTTGTTCAGATCCTCTTTGTATAGCAATAACATGTTTTCATGCCTCCTTGGCATTCGCTCGGCCCCAGCGGCCTATCCAGGACCGCTGGGATGGGCTAATCAGCTTGCACAGATTCTTGTTCAGGAAGTACGTCATGCGTGCAGTGCTTGCAGCGTGAGTGCGATGCAAGATGGGACTGAGCATTAACCAATGAGCGTGCTTGATACGTTTGCCCATCCCAGCGCCTTTGGTTTTAAGGCAAGGCGCTGGGGACGAGCGAATCCTTGGCATTCATCAGTTGCGTGTGGGTGATTCGAATAGAATCCGTAGGTCTCATGTCTCATGAGAGAAGTATTATTTGTGTATTCCGCTTAGGTTCAGGTAAAGTGTAATAAATCTGAATGCGGATTTTTAATCGTGAGTTGAGTTTTCCGTATATGTGACGTGTTCTTTCAGTAGGGAGATTAGGATGTTTAGTGTTTCATTCGGGTCTTCAAAACCCGAATCATCAGGGGGTGGAGTGAGCTGTTTGTGGGTCGAGTCGGTTGGACTCCGGTTTAATTTTGCTCTGATGAACTTTTCCCTTATGTTTTGATCTTTTCTATACGCAATGAAGGGAGGGTCTGGAAAGATCTCCGAAAGTATTACATTGTTGCGTATTAACGACCGGTGTTGTTTGATGGATTTGTTTAGGTCACTTTGGTTGATGTACGGGTTGTATGTCGTACTGAAAACCAATGGAGTTTTACTTTCCGTTGTTTCCTGCTGTTTGTGAATCAATTTTGACCGTTCTTTAATTTTTTGTGTTATACTTTGCTTGTGATTTTGTTTATCTCTGAACTGTTATAGCCTCTTGCAATTAGCTTTTCAGAGAAATTGTTGACTTTGAGTAAGAAATCATCTTCGTTATTTGTGTTTCTGGCATATAAGCGGAGTGTTTCACCGTATATAAGTGCTTTGAACACATGTGGGGGTGTGATGATGTCTTGTGAAGGTATTGGTATGTTTCAGTGGGTTTGGTATATACTTTTGTGTCCGAAATACCGGTTTCACTGTACCGGTTTCAAAAGGTAGTTGATAGAAGTATCCGAGGCCTCAAAAGTAAATTTGAGGGTTGGGTGTATTTGATTCATGTCGTGGATAAGGCTCTTGAAATTGTCAAGAATGCTGTCATAGATGACAAGTATGTCGTCTCTATAACGCCACCAAATAAGGTTGTGATCAGCTTTTTCCAGGATTTGTTTTTCCAGAACATGTACTGTGTAATATCACAGATTTCGGGGCTTGCTGTTGAGCCCATGGCGCATCAAATTTTTTGGAGGTAGATAGTTGTAACCGAAATGGAAGCAATTTCTTCCCAATATCAGTTCCAATAACTCTCGTGGCTTTTTTGGTTTTGCCGTGGCTCTTTTGGTTTTGCCGTCGCGCTTTTGGTTTTGCCGTGGCTCTTTTGGTTTTGCCGTGGCTCTTTTGGTTTTGCGTGGCTCTTTTGGTTTTGCCGTGGCTCTTTTGGTTTTGCCGTGGCGCTTTTGGTTTTGCCGTGGCGCTTTTGGTTTTGCCGTGATAGTTGTGGGCCACCGTACACACGTCTTCACTGTAGATGACTGTCCTTCTTTGAAGGTAAGGATAAGTAAGGTTTATGAATATGATTCAAAACTAAAGCCAATCAATTGAATACTTAATTTCGACAAGGGGAAGCTTTACAGAAGTAGTGTATAGCTATGTTGTAGCATACATGTACATGTGCAGTAGCCGTGTAGTCATGGTAGTACAGTAGTCAGTACTACAATGCACTGTATGTACATGTACATGTACGTGGATTTAGTGCCAGTTGCTTCAAAAACTTCATAAAACTTTTGACAACTTTGACAGTTTCTGGTTAATAGACTTTTTTCAGCATATACTAGTCAGGGCTGACGAAAAGTGGTATGTGATGAGCGATTATATGCAGCTGTTCTTTCCCCCTTACTACAACGTGTAAAGAAGCACATGACATACCCAAGCCAATGTGAGCAAGGTATGCAAATATTGGCCTTTATCGCGCTGGGAAAAAAAATTCGCTTCCAGGGGTTATGATCGAGCAAAGCATGCTGGGAAAAAATGGCGCGGCGAGATCGATCACCCCTGGGAACGAGGATGCTATACTACAGAAAAATGGCGCATGAATTTGACGTAGTAAATGTGGCTTGGCAGACTGTCACAGGCAGTTTGTGTGCACAGTCTAAGAAGGTAATTAAGAATGTCAAAAACATCAATTAATAATATTCAAGCGCTGGAAACTTTATCTTCCGAGGTGTGACATCCATTTTATGTGTATAGAAACAGAGTTTGTACTTCTTTAAATTTACTTGGGTACTGGTCAATTACTCTCCTACTATGCGGTTTGTTCCGCTATCGTCTCCACCATGTCCACGTCGTGTTCCGCTATCGTCTCCACGTCGTGGAGACGATAGCGGAACAAACCGCATAGTTCAGTAGGAGTACCGGTCAATTAGGTCCGAAGTCAACTCGGCAGTACAACTACAGATGCATAGGCTTTTTACAGGATTTTTTGCTTTGATGGGATTTCTTACAATAGTTAAATACTAAAATATGTTTCTCAGATGACACTGACCATGCTGACTGACCATGCTGACCTATGTCAGACAATAGGACAACCCACTATAAAAGAGATATCCAATATGAATATCAGCGGTCATACTAATTAGCGTCAACAGGCCCATTTAACGACAACTCAAGACAACTCAAGACAACTCAAGACAACTCAAGACAACAAGCCACGAACTGACACCATCCAATGTATTACAATGCGGTTGTGTCAGTTCGTGAAAATGTAGGTCAGCGCGTGCTACACACCAAGGGTTTGTGTCAGTTCGTGGAAACGTTTTTTTCACTTTTGAGGTTTGTGCGTGCCGTGTGTTGCAACGGTAAATTGAATCTCTGTGTCAGTTCGTGGTGGCGAAAATTTCCAGTTCTGGTGCAGAGTTGCTTAGCATCATCATCGTAATTAAAAAAGTCAAGCTCCTGAAGTGTTGAAACTAAACATGCACAAAACTGAAAACTAAAAAAAAATGGTTTTGTACACAGTGTGTCAGTTCGTGGTGTCGGCGACGAATTGTTGATAGACTTGAGTTCGTTTTTATTCATCAGGTTTTATATCTTGATCTGAAAAGATCCATTTTGTTAGTGGAGTTGTGAGCAGAAAGATTCATTTTTAAGCTGCGCTGTGGGAAATCTAAAGTTTTTTAAATTTTAGTTATGGATTTACTTTTAAAATCCTTTTTTGACCAACATTTTTTATTTATTAATAAGTTGAGTTGTGTGCAACTTTAAAGGTTTTTTTGTTGTTTATTTATCAAAACAAAGTTAAGAATGTTAAAAAAAAGCCCAGTAGGTGTCTGATGAGAAGATTGTGTCTCCCGTAAATAATTTCCCAAAAGAATTTTTTGGGGGACGGGATAGGAAACTTCAGAAAAAATAATAACTGGACACTTTACAAAGGTTAGTGAGGAATTGTTATTCTAATCGGAGGCTCGTCCTGATGTCCACATATGCAAGAAATAAATGAACACATAACCATGGCTGAATGATTGACACTCAGGTCGGAATACCACTCAGTTTAATCTTTTTTTAGTAAACCCGAATTCGGCAATTAGAAACAAACATACAAACAACTTAAATAAATCACGCACGCCCGACAACACGTGATATACATGAAAGGTTCTTTGTCCAGTTTGACTGCCGGCAGACAATCGAGGTACGAAACGACCTGGGTACAAAACGACATGGGTACGAAACGACTTGGGTACGAAGTGACTTGGGTACGAAGTGACTAGGGTATGATATTTTAGGTACGAAGTGACCGACACCCATCATGATTACTGTGCTTGTGGTAATGTCTTACAATACTACTAGTATTGAGCTTTGTTGGGGTTATATTTGTTGCCAGGCACATGATGTAGAAGGGAAATATTGAGAAAGAAACCAATTCCTGCTCTTTAAGACATTTTTACACACCCTTAATTATGCTCATTTGTCATTTTTCCTTATTTGACCCTATTTTCCACACAAATTAAGCGAAATCTTGCGCTAAAAAAAAATGAATATCTCCGGAACCCTTTGACCTACAGAAATGATCTTAGTGTCATTTTACTCAAGAAGCAGAGAGGAATTCATTTATGCATAATACCTAATCCAGGGCATCCCACTATTTGCAGAACTCACTTTTTAAACCAATGCAAACTCATCCCATTTACGGCAGCCATGCCTGCTAATCTTTAAACATTCAATCCCGTTGTCATGCAGGTGACATGTCGCGTGCAAAACATGTGCAAGCGATCTCCGAAAATACCTAAGTTACTGGTAATTATTTTAAATCCTAAAATAAGTAAAATGTACCTAAAAATATGAAAAACAAAATACTCATTTTATCTCTTGAAATTTATAACAAAATGTTCCTGTATTCTATGGGTGTTTCAATAGAAAACAAGAAACTGTAAAAATTATTATTATCCCAACCTGAAGTAAGTACCTGCCAAGTCAGCCTGGGGAGTCTTTTCATGCTGAACACGATAATGCTTATCTCACCACGCTAAACTGGATCATTTTGGCCGAAGGGCTTGCCAAATAAATATTGTCTCAGTATTGTAAGATTTTACCACTACGAGAGGGCAATAATTTCCGATAAGAAATCCGACTATTGAAGGACTGGTAAGGATGTCCGGTAAAAAATCTATGCACCTGTACTGCAAGGTCCGAAGTCATCTCGGCCCGAAGTCATCTCGGTCCAAAGTCAACTCGGTCCGAAGTCAACTCGGTCCGAAGTCAACTCGGTCCGAAGTCAACTTGGTCTGAACGATAGCAGCCCCCCCCCCCCATTGCCAGTATTGGCGATGTAAAAACATAAGAACAGTAGGCTTGTTCCTTATCACATGATTCTACCTCCATGATGACAAGCACTACAAATTACAAATTACAAAATTTTCAAAGCCTATGTAGATTTTTCTGAATGAAGTATGTACATGTACATTGCAACTAGTAGTACTAGTTGCGATGATCCTAACCCTCCGTCCTCCTGATGGTTGCAGGGTCCTACTAATTACCATCAACAATCCGTCAACACACCATCAACACACTGTCTACACGAATAGTTATGTCAACACACCGACAGCACCTCCAATATACATTTTAAATTTACAAAAGAGGCATAGAACTTTAAAGTATGGGCTAAAATAGAGGAGAATTTCCATTGGTTTGAGGTTACATTTCAGTTAATATAAAAATTGAGTTTTTTTCAAGCGAAATAATTATCTTTAAGCATCATATTCATAGCCAGTGGCCGCTGATATTGCCTTCTCACGGCTAGAGCTTGGACTGGAAGAGCGCCCTCTGTTGTCCATTTTGTACAAGCTCCATGAGAAGGCACCCAACGGCTCTGCTGCTTAGAGATCATTTTTTCGCATAAAAAAACCTCATTTTTCACAAATATAAATGTAACCTCAAACCAATGGAAATTCTCCTTAGCCCATACTTTACAGTTGCCTCTTTCGTTGATTTAAAATGTACATTGAAGGTGTTGACGGTACTGTTTGTGTTGACGGTGTGTTGACGGTAAATAGTAGGACCGTTAAGTATTGCTTTCCTATGTAGATTTCATTTTTCTTTATTTTTAAAATAATTTATTATTAAATGTAAGTTTACTTGAAAGTTTTGTTTTTATTAGTTTCAACCGAACATTTTCCTCTATTGTCCAACATTAATTTTAAAATTATTTAGTTAGTGCTTATTTGATATTGTTTATTTTATGTGTTTTTCTTATTTTCGGAATAAGAAAAAATGTCTTACAGAAACTGCACAGGTAAAAATATGTCTGACACAAACTGCAACAAGAAAGTTCATTTTCTACCATTTTTTAGTGTTTCACTTTAGATTGAACAGGATCATGCTTTAGAAACATGTCTTTTTAAACAGTGATTAGTTTTTGAGATTACATAGTGTTTAAATAAGTGCACAATGTTGATACATCTGCGCAATACAGCCAAGTACTTCCCGCCACTTCCCTGCTGATCAATCACAGTTGACTATGTAATGACAATTTCCGTCTGTCTGTCCCTCCGCCGTCTGTCCGGTTGTCCGCATTCAATAGATGTTAAAGTTTTAGCATCAAGCGTCACTATTTTGTTTTGAGTTGTTTTATGGAATCTAAAAGCCCTAAGTGAAATCTTTATACAGTGACAGCCATGTATTGTGTTTCTCAACAATTTGTTTACAGAAATGCTTTCGAAATTAAATGTTTTTTTTTTTTTATGTTGAACATTGTGCCCTCAGGACTTTAAATAACTAACTTTAGACTAAACATTGATGTTTTAGAACTAAATTTGACTGGACTTGCTACAACACAACAGACATGCAGATATTTTTTAAAACAAAAATCAAAGTCATAATTATGTCACCAGTCCTAGTTGAATGAGCTCAAACAATGACAACCTGGAATGGTCATAACTCCTTGCAATGATGTACTGACTTAAAACTTGAATCAAATACTGCAACTGACATGTACAGTAGATTCGTATGAAAAGATAAAACTCACGACTTTGTCACTGGTTCAACCATCCAGAGCCCCTCTTATCTGCCACATTTCAAACCAAGTAGGCAGTAGGAAAATTCACATTTGTTAATGTCTCCTTTAAACATAAGTTGATCAAATAATTGGTATTTTCTACTAGTCATTGGTCTTTTATCGGGCGATCGGCAGCTCGCCATGGCAGCTTAGCTGTTCTAGTTATTTGTGTGGGCAGACTTTAGTTCAAAATTGCGCGCCCGCATTAAAAAAAGGTTTTCTTCAAAGATTGCGCCCAACAGGTTTACTGCAGTGTGCTACTCACTGCACTGCTAGTGCCATACATGTAGTAGCGATAATCGTAACCCTCCATCCTCCTGACGGTTAGGAGGATCATGGAGGATGGGTACTCCTACAATTCCTAGAACTATGCTGTTTGTTCTGCTATTATACTCCTAGAACATGGTTCTGTAGAACTATGAGGTTCGTTCCACTATCGTCTTAACTATTCCAACATAGCCTTTTTGGTTCCTTTTTGTGTTTAAAATGCAAGAGTTGCAGTATCGTTAACTTTGAGCATTTTTGAGGCTGTGCAATATTGTCAACGTTGTGGAATTCTGCTTGTGCTACTCAACATTGCACAATTTTGCAACATTGCATTATTTGCACTTTGCGCCGACTGATTTGCAAATATCTAGTGTGTTAGTAGACTAAGTATTGAGAATCCTGTAGGTGGTTTTCGAGCTATTTTGTTTGGTCTTTTTGGCGCTAGTACGACCGAAGATGTAAAAAGAATTTCAAAAGAAGTACAGTGCCCCAGATACTAGGTCTGATCTAGTATATTAGTATTTTAATATTAAAACATGAGGAGCATTGCAATTTCACACCACACACTGATCTTTAATGCCCCATTTGGGAGTCTGACCTGTGTTCAAGGGTCACTAGGGCATGTAGGGAGTACAGTGTCCTGGTGAAGCCAGATACGTGAAACAAATATTCCTGATGTCACAAGAAATTTAATAAGGGGTACAGTGGTAAAGTCTAAAGTGGTTATTTTAAAGTTTGTAAATTGTTTTAACTTCGACAAGCTTTTTTTATTCTAGATTATTATGTGCACGTGACTTAGAGTTCACTACAAACATACACAAAACCCTATGGCATGGCATTTATTTTGTAAGTGTGTGGTAATTTACAAACACGCAAACGTAGTCCATGCACATCACACAACACATCGAGGATACAGTACATGGCCATCTATGCAGGATACCCAACGAGCCCAAAGACCAAATAAACATGCTGTAATTCGGTGCCAAATCTTACGGAGCATTTTAAAGGCCTGAAAAATCAATTCATAAGTCAAGGCTTATGGTCCGAAATTTATGGTACATTTGTATGTTAGTATCTTTCACATTGAAAAATATTGAAAAAAGATTTGGCGGTTCGGGGAACAGCAATGAAAAAGTTCTTGTTGGTTTGTGTTTTTTTTATGAGAGGAAGGCTAACAATACATCACAAGGCCAGTGGGCCACTTCAAGGTGAAGGCTACACTTTATTGATTTTGGCTATCGACCCAAGTCAAATCAATCATTGATTTGGGCTATCGACCCAAATCAATTACCACCAGGGGCACATTGCCACCTACTCCTGGGGATGAAACAGGGTTACCCCCTTTGCAGTCCATAAGAATCATGTAGGCATGGTATCATCCACCCTCTAGAAGCGGAAGGCACTACCTTCCCAACTTTTTACAAAGCAATTACATGTATGGTTAAGTGCCTCGCTTAATGGCACAATTGTCATGACCGGGTATCAAGCCCACACTCTGCTGCTGACAACACCAGAGCTTGGGTCGGGTGATACCGCTCAATAGTTACAGGCCAAAAGTGTAGAGTACGTACAAAATAATTATAGTATTGCACATTGCAAATAATAAAAGTAATAATATTGCACATGTATTTAATCAGATTTAATGCACGCTTGTTCAATGCTTTACACTGAGCTTATGCTTTGCTATTATTGACACTTTGGCAGTTTACAGAATCTATCTTTACCTTTGTTTACCTTAGACTTTATCATCAGCTACATGTATGGATGACATCAAGCATTCCATGGGTATTGTTATTGAACATGGCATGGCACGTCTTCTTGAAGAGTGGTTTCTGGAAACACTTCAGCAAACTTTACAGAACCAAATTATCCCTCAATTCTGGTCTCATTTCTCCTCCAACTACACTGATGTTTTTACATCACAACAAACCATGGATAACCCCCTCGTATTTGCTGTGTCTGAGCTGTCTCTCAATATGGAACCATTTATGTTTAGTACAAAGATACTTCAAGACTTGAGCAGCCCTGCAGACCCACAAATACAAATGGAAGCTAGAGTGCAGACTCTGCTGAAAGCTATGTTGTTTAGCAAAACTCCCAAGTGCTTCCAAAGCATCGTCCATGATTTCTACAGTCAAGCATTCAAAGCTTTTCACAGCCAAAGGAGAGGACTAAATGATACGGACATAGTGACTAGCCAAGATAATGGTAGTGATGAAGAAACTGATGAGGTAGACGCACATTGTCGTCAAGATGTTGACAACAACGATCAACACACATGTATTGCATGTCATAAGGAAATGTGTTGCTGTCAGCAACTACTGCAACAGTTTCATCAAATCAATTCAAAATTGTAAGTTCGTTAAACTTAACTGTGAAAAGTGTTCACAATTTTGTAACAAAATTGAAGCGGGGTTGTACTGTTTGGAATTTAAAGCAATATGCTGCAACAACAGCCTTTCTGTATGCGATATTTAACAAATTGAATATTCATTTTTTTTCCTGACATGTCTAAAGACAATGACAGCTTTCCAAGGGGGAATGATGTATGGGTGCAGTGTAAAATCTTAACAATGTGAGGTCAAATTTAACTCCCACTCATTACACCCTTTTTTGAAGAAAGTAAAGTCATAATCTAAAAACAACTTTAGGTTATTTGGGTATTCTTTGATTTCTTAATTTGTTTTAATATCTTTCTAGACATTATTTAGGTCTGTTAGAGCGTGTATGCGCAGAGGTGGTAACATCACTGATTCATGCTAAGATCAAGTGTCATGTGGACAACAAATGCAGGGGTGAATTTGAGACTTCCTTTATTGCAACATTAGAGCAGGTAGGTACAAACACATTAGGTACAATGTAGGTAAAGAATGCATTACATGCACATAGTATGTGCACCCAGTCCAACGTAAAACCATTTTAGCAATTTTGTAGGTCAAATGTTTGAAAGCTAAAATTTTAAGTATTAAATTTTTACAAAATTATGCGCTATGCCAGTTTACAAAACGTACTCATCCTGGCAACTACAATGTATGCACTTAACAATTAATCATTTGATGATTTGATTTCAGAATATATGAGACCTATCCACTATCCAGCATCAATTATTAGACTTTAGTAAACTTTGAACTACTTTCTTTTGGAGGACACCAAGAACAGTTGGACCAGTGCAGGTAGCACAAAGGTCACATGCAAATTTAATTGTTTAAAAAACATAACAGTTTCACCCTGAAGGCACTTGAACACTGAGAGTGCACTTGGTCTTCCTAATCCTACATCAATGTATTAACTGGAGAACACTTTCCCTAAGCCAACTGAAACACTCTCAATAGTTTCATATTTTAATTATTACAGTGGCTGTCATCCAAGGTTGTCAGATGGTTAAATGTGGTATTTTCTGGGGAAGATTCGCAGCGTACAATAAGTTCCAGTACCTCTCAGACAATGCAGCTGTGGAGGGATCGACTGCAATATCTTCTCTATCAAACCTACGCTAATCTACGCATTCAGGAATTATTTAACATCATTGTTGAGTTTCCTGACTCCTTGGCAGCTTTGGAAGATCTTAAGAAGTGTTTGGAGAAAACAGATCTCAGAAGACACCTTGTGAAATCCCTGCGCACATCCTTAGAGACTCGGCTGTTACACCCAGGTACCTTTTAAATAGAATTTCAAGAAAACAATTTGATTGTATTGTTCTCTTTTTGTTGGTTTTGTTTTTGTAGTGAACCTAGTCATTGATTTTGCCTTGCGTGCATGCACTAGTGACAAAGTATCTTAAAACTTCAGGGAATTTTTATTTTATAGAGCATGTGCAGATAAGTAGTCATTAGTTATCAAGTCACTAAGCATTTTTCACATGTTATTGCATAATGCACTACATGTACCATATTTTGCCAACAGAGGGTGTATGCTCTCATTCTATTGGGTTGTTTTGAAAGTTCCCTTTACAGTCTGAATAAAAGATTTGTGGTTCTTGCATACATTGTAGCATGCAAATTAGCGAGATAACAAAGACAAGCATTCTATTGGAAATGATGGGACCATCAAGTGCAACGCTGGGTCATGATAACCAACAGTTCATGCAAGTAATTGTAGACCTGCGTTGCGCACAGCAAACCATTGATTACCAATGGAAGCAGCCATAATCTTTACTGAAAGGCGAGGGTTCTGAATAATGGTGAGAATTTATAAATTTATCAAAATTGGCCTTTTTGTTTGTTTTGTTTTCCTTTTGCTTTTTTGTTTTTTGGGGAGTAGATTTCATGGACCCACGCCGAGCTCACTGTGAGAACAAAGAACACATAGAGCGTTCTTTGTTTACAAAAACCTTTCACAATAAAATGTCTAGAGTGTTTAGTTGAAACAAATTACATGTTCATGTTCATCTTTTATGATAATATGCGAAAGTTTCTAATTGTTGCTTCTTGATACATATCGGTGTCAAGGTTCATTGAAAAAATACAATGTGTAAATAAAAATTGACTTACCATTTTGATTGTAGGAGTGAATACTGATGATATTCTGACCCAGTATATTTCTTCTATTCGAGCATTGCGAGTTCTTGATCCATCTGGTATTATATTAGAGCTTGTATGTCAACCTGTCAGGAAATATCTCAGGTAAGTTGGCAGTCAGTGGATACATCCTTGGAAATTTTTTGAAATACTGACATGTAGTATTGTTTCAGGGGTTTTTATGGCTCAATTAAAAAGCAAAATAAGGTTAACATATTTAGAGTTGTGGTTTGAATACAATGGTACCCAGTGTGCCACTAAACTTTATAGTTAAATTTTGGGTATAAAAACAATGAAGAGAAATTATATTTTGATTATAAGACTTGATTGAGGGTGATATTTAAACCAAACTTCTGAGGAGCAGGCATTTCACAAAAAGATTTCAAGGGTTGCAATGTAAATTAAGCTTCTGGCCCTCATATTGCCAAAATTGTGAAAGGCTGGCTGGCATTCAGTGATCACATCACCTTCAAATCTTAGCTTGCGTAATTCCTCATCTCTGAGCATTATGTGTATTTTTATTTATACTTGTTTTCTGCAATTCTCGTGCTCCTGGAGTGTGTTTTTGACAGACATGGTGCGTTACAAATTTCCACTGTTATTATTAAAGAGATTTATTGTAGCAATATTTAAAATTTGTATGTCAGATAAAAGATAATTTTCTAATTGTATTATTTTTTCCCGGTCAAATTTTTGGAGGAGGGGTCATACTTGTTTATGTGAAAAGACAGTTGTGACATTTTTTATATCAAGTAATAAACCACAAGGGAAACTTTGTTCACCCGAAATTACATATCTTTCATAAAACATTTGGTAAAAAGGGGTACCTGTGCTCACATTTAGTGTATGTGTGTGTAATTACAAACTAGGACACGTGAAGACACAGTCCGTTGCATTGTATCAAGCTTAACGGATGATAGTAACAAGGAACTTGCTGAGGAGTTGATAAAAGCTGAGCCAGTCACCATGGATGAAAGTTACTGCAGTGAACAGGAGGATGAAAGCCAATATGAATGGCAGCCAGACCCAATAGATGCTGATCCAGGTAGAGTAATCCACTCACCCATCAAATGAGTGGCAAATTTCTTTAGGATGGTTTATAAAATGTTCGAATATAAACAGTTGAGACAGGGTTTGCCCTTAACTTTTTTAGTGACTGGCTGTCAGGACCAGATAGCTTGTCATTTCACCTGTCAAGTCCATCACCTTTTTCTCTGGTCGATATTCCAAATGAAATGGGGATGCTTTTTAACACTGGACTAGCCAGTTGGACCATTTGGAGTGAAGTTTGACTGGTCCACTGGTGTTTTAACTGGCATTTGGTCAGCGGACCACTGTTCAGGTAGAACGCTATGAGACACACTGTATTTTAAAAGCTATGTTCGAAATTGCTTCAGTTTCCAATCAATTTGTAGTATTGGCAATGAACATTTCGCATAGCTGTCTATTAAATAATTTTGTTGTCTGCTCTTAAAAAGAACCTTTTTTGATTACTTACATGTATTAACAATTTAATGCCGGGAATTAAAAACAATTTCCTTGCTCACTTGCACAATTGATTTTCTGAATTTCTGGAAAATTTTTGATTTTTTATACAAATATCTTTATTGTTACACTGAAACCATACTAAACCATGTAAAGCATGTAAAGCCAACACTATTCTCTTAAAATGCGCTGAGATTTATTCTACTTTGTCAATTTCTACAGACCATTGAATTTTGCAGTCAGGACCAACACTTCGTGTACACCCAGGTGTGCACACCCACTAACCAGGGCTAGTAGAGGCTCCTGCATTAGTGGCATATAAATGTCTCGTATGATGATTATTATTAGTAATACATTTGTGTTGTTTGCAATGTAAAATCATTGAGAAGTGGCAGGTGTGGATTTAGGGGTGCTCACAGTGGCACGCGCTTGCCCTTATTCTTTTTGCAGTTGAGTGCAAGCCATCATATAAATGTGGATAAATGACACTATGTAGGCGAGCACAGATATATAATACATGTACATGTGCAAGTAAAAAGTGACATGTAGAACATGTACTCTGACAGGAGACACCTCAGTGCAGTCTTGTAGGCGATGAGGGATTGAAATGCTGCTGGGTCACTCTTCAGGATGTTCCAGTCACTGATGGTATATTTGAAGAATGAGTTTGAGTAGATGGTAGAGTTGCAGTGTGAACACAGGAAGCATGATGGCCTCTTGTATTTGATGCTGATCCATTTGATGTCAATCAGGTTGAAGTGTATGGTACATAATCTCGATCCTGCTTGCACAGCATCTGATTGCAGGTGACAAACCTGGCTGCGCTTCATTGAGTCGATTCTAGCTACTTGGTGTTGTGCTGCATAAGGATCCCAGGCAGTAGCTGCTTATTCCACTATGGATCGTATGAAGCTCTTGCAGCTAGTTTCTCTGATCTTGCTGCCACAGTGGCTTAGGTTATGGCTCAGAAAGGCCCGGATGGACTTGGTTGTCTTTGTCACTGTATCCATGCATGTGTTGAAACTCAGCTTTGGGTTAAGTGCTTGCCAAAGTATTGACTAATCAATGATCTTCAGCTCTTGTTCAATGATGGAATAGGACGCCATGATTGGCTTGCGTTTGTTGATGATTTGCAGGACCTGGCATTGAACTTCATTAGCCACTGGGCTTCCCAGTCTACAAGAGAGTCTAGGTCTGCCTGAAGGAGTTTGAGATCTTCGAGTGAGGAGATGTGTTTGGTCATGTCGCTCTGGCAGGTTGTTGGTGAAGATGAAGAACAGTAAGTGGCCAAGGAAGTCCCGATCCAGACTCTAGGATGTTGCCACTCATGCAATCAGTTAAGCCTACTGAGCAGACGACGATGGAACACCTTATTGTAGGCTTTTTGGCAATCCAGTAGGTAAATCTGGGATTTGTCATCGTTAATGGTGATGATTAGAATCTCTGCTTCCTGAATCCATGCTGGGCATCTGTTAGGATGTTGTGTTCTGTTTAGGTCTTATAACTGCACAGTGCAGGGCTCAAATTTTACACTGGACCGTAGGTCCGAGGTCAGTGATTTTAGCTTTGAGCTTCTTAACTGAAGACCGAAGAAGTCTGGCTGTCTTGTGTTTTTCAGTTGAATTATAATACCTCAATATGCAAATAACTTTAATTTAAAGAAATGATGTTCAAATGTTGACTTTGAGTGTGAGTCTGGTAAAATCTTTCCATTCTGTGTTGAGCGAGCATCAAAGTAGGTATACTTACCTGTAAGACAAATTTGATAAGTCTTCTCTTTCAGTTATAGTTCAAGTGAAAACAGCTTACATATTAAACTTTGGAGAAGGTTTAAATAAATTCTGGTCTGGTAAAATGTTTTTACTACAAGCCCTGCGGACTTGTGGAATTGTTTCCCAAATTCAAGCCCTGCAGTGGACAACCAGTTGCCGTATGGTATGAGGAACTCACTCAACCAGCTGTTAAATGGCTGTCAGATCCAATAGATGCTGACCCAGGTATGAGGAACTCACTCACCACAATGCAATATTTGTTGTGACATTCTCAATAAATGTAAGAAACAAAATGTGTGCCTTTTTTATATTCAGCTCGTACATCAAAGAGTCGAAGGTCTTCAGACATCATCAGCATGCTAGTCAACATCTATGGGAGTCGGGAACTGTTTGTCAATGAATACCGAGGCCTACTTGCTGACCGAATCCTTACAGGATTTAACTATGATACAGCACGTGAACTGCGCTATCTAGAACTATTGAAACTTTGCTTTGGGGAGTCTCAACTGCACCATTGTGAAGTCATGTTAAAAGATGTTGCAGATTCAAGACGCTGCAACAGTCATATCAGAACACTTAAGACTGAAGAGGATACAACAGAAGAAAACACAAACAAAGTAAGACAATATACAAAGAAGGAAACCAGTCGATTGTTCAAATCATATTAGTTAATTTGAGTCATAATAATTAGTTAATACACATGCTGTCATATTTAACAATTTCAGTTTGACAGCTGATTGCCAGTAGGGCAATACATACAGTATTAAGAATACCACAACACTCAAAACCATAACCACTGTTAAATGAGCACATATTCAATCATTTGTGTCGTTTCTGTATCAGGTTTAATAAAATGTTTTTTGGGTAACACAAAAAGTCACTCAATGCATTTACTTCGGCTTGTTGTATTTATTCAGTCAAACTGTGTGAAGGGTGCTTGATTCATGGTGGAAATACGTCATGTGACCAAAAGGACAGAGTAGCTTGCATTTTAAACTAACAAGGATAATTATTCTTGTAAAGTTATGGTTTTATGTAAAGTGTTGTTGAATATCGGCTCACAGAAACGAACAAGGTTATTGTATAACAAAAAGCCTGTTATTGTAAACAGACTGCTATCTGGACTAGCTGTTACTGACTAGGTGTTATATAGACAGTGAAATGTTTTGAAAATGTTTATCATGTAGGATTTTGAGTTCAGTGCCATGATCCTGTCTGCACAATTCTGGCCCAACTTAAAAGAAGAAAAACTCAAAATACCCGAGGAAATAGAGGCGGCTATGGAGGAGTATACCAAGTCATATCAGGTGAATAGTTTATAGGGCCATTCTAGATAATATTCAATAATAATTTGAAATAGCTTGCCGGATGATGCAATGGTAGCTTCGGAGGAGATGGAAAAGCTCCAGAAGTACCAAGACCTGGCAAGGGAACTTCGTAAGATTTGGCAGGTGAAAGTGAAAGTAGTCCCTGTGGTGGTTGGAGCACTTGCACCATTCTGAATGCACTGGGGAAATATCAAGATGAAATAGGGACAAATGTGAGGGTAGATCTGTTACAGAAGGAGGCTTTGATTTTGTTGTATTTTTTCAACTCAGTAACTTAGGCTGGTCATTTCCTTCTGTTGTAGTTCATTTACCTTGGGTGGCATTAGACTTTCCATGAAAAGGTTACAAGGGGGTAAAAGTGTAATGAAGTTAATCTACTCTTTTGTTGCTAGGTTTTAAAAGGTATGCGAACACTCAACTGGAAGACAAATTTAGGTCTGGTCAATTTGGAGCTTGAGCTGAAAGATCGTAAACTCAACTTATCTGTTTCACCTATTCATGCAACTATCATCATGCACTTCCAGAACAAAGGTAACTCACAAAATACTTAATTAAAATAATTGTGATCACATGAGCTTTGGGGTAAGCAATTGATCAAAATGGCTGATGCATTCAAGTCTTGATAATCTGCTGAAACTTTCAAAATTCCAACTGGGTAGCATAATGGTTGATTATGGCATGTATGGGTGCTTTATGAAATCAAAAGCCAGGCCATC
The DNA here is from genome assembly GCA_023634235.1 of Pisaster brevispinus. Taxonomy (NCBI): domain Eukaryota; kingdom Metazoa; phylum Echinodermata; class Asteroidea; order Forcipulatida; family Asteriidae; genus Pisaster; species Pisaster brevispinus. Next base: position 1,469,174 of record JAMKCF010000023.1, on the reverse strand, counting down.
CTGTCCAGTGGGTGGGGAAAATCTAGAGGGGAGGGAGGAAAATCTTCTCTTGTTATCTTTCTTTTTCTCCTCTTTTTTTCTCTGCTGACAGAGCAAACTTCAAACAAAAAATTTGCTTGTTAAAATTAGGCCATTCTGCTGTTCTGAAAAAACCCTATCAAGCTTCTTTTTGGCATATCTTTGATCACAATCTGTATTGTAGGTGTAGTTTTCGGAATATAATACTGGGCTGCTGGGCTGCTGGGCTGCTGGGCTTATGACAACATGTAAGTTTTTCTTGCAAAAAAACAAGACCCAAAACAATACAAAACTTTCCAGCACTCAAAACTTTGTACAGTGTATTTCAATGACACTTAAAAAAAGCAAAGAAGAGGAAATCGCCTGCTCAGCTGAAAAGTTGCAAGTCTGTTGTTTGTTGGTGAAGTCATTGCTTTATGCTGTTATATTGCTGGTTATTAGTGTTTTACTGTTGTAAGGCGAAGCCTTGCTTTGTCCTTTTGTGTGTGTGTGCTCACCCATACCAGTTGAAACTGAGGACTTTAACCAAAGGGTTTCTGGTGATTTGACAGAGCAAGGATGTCCTCGCTTCACTTTCGTGTACAAAACCAATGGGACAGTCCCTAAAAAAACTCCAAACAATGGGAGAACAAAGAGAAGTCCTTGATGTACGGGATTCACAAATGTGTGTGTAGGTTGAGGTAGACATAGCGTCCCAATGTGCTGTCGGACAGCCTTGTGAGTCTAATGTCAAGGAATGGGAGATAAAAGAACTCTATTGTTTCCATGGTGAACTTGGTGGGTGCCGTCACTTCAGGTGCTGGAGACATTCTTGGAATTTGACATTATTGTTGTGTACAGATGATGAAAGTCGTGGACAGCCGGAGCTAGAGTTTTACTTTGTGTTTTGCGGACTGTAGAATTGTTGTAATAGTCACCAATTAAAACGTTTGCCAGTATTGGTAACAAGGGAAGACCGATGGGCATCCCCTTTACCTGTTTGTAGAAGGCATCAAGCCATCTAAAGTTTGTGGATTTTGGTGCACAAGTGGATGAGTACTTGAATTTGTTTTGAAAATAAGACGAGTCGTTCTTTTAGTGTGGGGTATTCAGCTATAGGAATAGCTTTGTCAATTGGTACATTAGTGAACAAAGACTTTATGTCAAAGTTAATATAAAAGGTAAAAGGGACATTTTGATGCCAAAACCACAGCACCTGAAAATGTATTCAGTCAGGAAATGTAGATAAGGTAAAATCAGAAACTTTTTAAAGGTAGGATCCAAGCTATAAGTATTCACTCCTATACAAAATCCTCCATGTTCCAAGCTCCTTGAGAGCTGGCCAATTTAATACACTTGCATATCGATAATATCCCTGATGTACACAGGCATCCCCTCCGCTCATCTTCAGACTTCACTGGATTTGCATTCCTACATGTGGATTTTAAAAAGGTTGGGGATAGTGCCTTTCAGATTGCTGTGCTTTGTCTGTCTTACTTGCTACTTGCAAGTCTCAGAGAGGCGTGTCATTGCCTCCTATTCCTGAAACCACTCAAATTTGCTTGTTTCCTTTGTTGTAATTTTGGGTATTTTATGCCTCCCTTTATCTGTTATTGTAAGGTTCTGTTTACTGTGAAGTGTCATATAAATGCTTTGTTTTTGTATTTGTATTGTTGAGATTTTCTGTTCTGGTAAGCATACCTCATATCCAAGATGTCACTGTACTTTTTAGACAAAAGTGAATTTCCTCCAGGGCTACATTTCTTCCCTGAAAAAGTTTCCGTTTGTATTATTGTAATTGGATTCTCCTTGTTATTGTAGTCAGTGTATTAAGTATTGGTATTCATTGTTTTGGCAGCCAAGTGGGCAGTTGAGGATCTGAGTGCAGTTATGCAGGTACCAGTAACAGCACTACGACGAAAGATGGCATTTTGGCAGAGCCAGGGTGTATTACGTGAGGAAAGTAGTGATACATTTGTCTTGATTGAGGAGCAGAGAGGTGGCCGTGGTACCCAGCATGATAACTATATGTTGGATAGTGATGAAGAGACAGAGTCTGCTATGGCATCAGCCCAGGACCAGCAAGAAGAGGAACTCCAGGTTTGTTTATTCCATCTGTTTATTCCATCTGTTACAATGTTGTCAAATCAAATTTTGTGTTGCTAAGTAATGTTTTATGACTCCCTACAGGTATTCTGGTCTTACATCGTTGGCATGCTGACAAATCTTGAGTCGTTAAGTCTGGATCGTATTTACTCAATGCTCAAGATGTTTGCAATGCAAGGACCTTCAGCTTCTGAATTCAATGAACACAAGCTGCGACAGTTTTTAGATCGTAAAGTGAAAGAGCAGTTGTTGGTGTATTGTGCTGGTGTGTATCGCTTACCAAAACCAGAATCTTGAAGGGCATTTCTTAAACAAGAACTTTTGGACTATAGTTAGATTTTTGAAATAATAACACGTGAACTTCTTACATTTGAAAGAATTTGGGTGAAAATTGAAGAATATACACTTAAGTATACCGGTAGTTGTTTTCAAAAAGGACCTTTGTATTGATCAAATCATTTGTAAATGTGCAACTGCAGCCAAGTACAATAGTAGTTGTATTTTTGGCCTTTTGTGTTCCTGGGCTTTTCAAGGTTTTTTTGCTATGAATTATGAAGGTACATAATCCAGGGTGAATACATGCCAGCTAGTACACAAGTCACAATAATGCATCAAGTTTCTTAGTTCCCATGAAGGCAGATTGTGGGGCAGTGTTCTTGGTGTGTGTCTTTGGACCCATTTGGAAAAAAAAATACATTTCATACATGTAATTTTTACAAGCCATTCAACATTTGTTTTTAATCCAAATTAATCTTATGAAAAAAAGTAATAAATTAAAATTGGTTTTATTGATTATTATATATTTGATTAAAATATAAATTGATGGTTATATTTACATTTTGAAAGCTGGTACAAAAATAGAATGAAAATGTTCTTCCACAAAGAAAAATAAAGAAAATCTGAAATATTACTTGTGTATAATAAAAGATTTATCTTTTATATTTATGTATTATCTTCCAGCAAACTTGAATCCCCGATTTTTATTGGTCGATCCATGGCAACATTTGTGTGATATTACCCCATGGTGCATATCACACCCTGCGTAGTATGCTGTCCTAATACCTCATATTGTGCTATTTGAAGCTACCCTTTTAGTTTGCTTGAAGATAAATTTGTTATCACAAGCGCGCTCATGGAATACAGAAAAATATTGCATGTATGTGTCCCATATCCAATTCTGCCTTCAGCCTCATTGAATACATGTATGGGTTGCTTCTGCACCACCTTTCTCCTGTTTTCCACTCGCGCTTGTGTAACAATTAAAGTTACATGTAGGCACAGCAATTAAGACAAGAATTTTCATAAATTGACACGTGAGAAGCTGCATCAAATGTATTGGTTGTATTGTGATAGAAGAAAGTTTGGTACTAAAGACACTCCTGGCACAGCATTGGCCAGCCTTTACCAGAAGAAATCGGATCCGCACAATGAAATGACAACACATTTGTTAGTGCATATGTTTACATGACTTTCCTTCTTATTTGCATTCAATGTTTAGTGTGATCCTTTATCTGTTGTAATCGATCCAAGGATTATTGCATAGATACAGTACAGACACAGAAGTATGCTTCTTTCCTAGTGGGTTACTTAGTCTTTGCATACTACCCACAGCACAACAGATCAAATATGAAAACATTGATTTTCAGCCAAACATAAATGGTTTTTGTCAACTACAGCCATTTTAGTTGAGTGTGGGAACGTTTTATTTTGATAGTCAAATCAAGTGATCACTCACTCCAAACAAAATGAATCATTTAGTATCTTGAAATTAACATACCTACCATTTGAAAGCAACAGGTACATTTTTCCCAGCAACATTTTTATACATTTACAGACTGTTGAGGAATTGTACATTTCATTAAATATTTCAAATTAAATGAGCTTATGCTTTACTCAACCAATAAAGAAAAACACTCTTCAGTTCTCTAAAAGTTTTTGAATTAAATAAAATGTTATGAAGTTGCCACTCCAAAAACTAAACAAAAGCTAAAATCTGTTTAACCTGTTTATTTGGTTGGTTTTATTTAGTACTAAAACTTACTATATCCTACTAGGACAAATAAATACCTATTCAATTTTAGAAACTTAAATTGCTAATCACCAGCTTTCCTAGATTCAAATGTGTCAATCATATAACAATGTAGGACTGTGCATTATAAAGAATTAAAGAATTCCCAGCAAGTTTCTTGTTTCATCTGAATGGTTAGGTAATTACTTTGTAGCTTAACTAAATGAAATAAAAGCAAAACAGTTTTCCATACTTGGTTGTGATATCACATTGCTGGTTGCTTGATGTCATTCCACGGCGATGCTATGTTCCTTTAGCTCTGTCTCCAACTGTCCCTACAATGGAAACATTACAAACTTATAGAAATTTGCACAACAAATAATTTCATGATTCCAAACAAAAGACATAATATAGAATCACGCAGACTCCCTTAAGGACATTTACCTTGCAGATTTTAAATGTGTATTTTCCTTATTACAGAATCAGTGTGAGGACCTAGTCTTCACTACATGGTAATGATCAGGTTTGGAGATTGCCGATGGTAAAAAACAGTGACCAGCTCCTAATATTAGCCCCCAGCCTGGTCATTACCATGAAGTGATGACTATGTCCACACACTGTCATTCCCATTTTAGACACAACAAATTTGTACAAAATTTGTAAAAAGGTCAAAATTAATTTTTTTATATTTATGTTCCAGGGTATCATCTCTGGGCTGTTTTAGTGTGGTACCCAAACTTTTACACCTACATATTTTAAAACCCAACTATGGGTCTGACTAGTTGAACCTGACTATGGGCTCCATAATTAAGTATCTCACATACACGAATGGTTAAATACTTTGGTTGTAATTGAAATTGATATTCTGCGCATTCATGTGTGTCTGAGCTACATGGGGGATGTGTACACATGCATGTGCATACAACACCAACGTCTTGCCAAAAAACAAGAACAAAAATACCCCAAGAACAGAGACCATACAGAACTTTATGCAATACACCACATTAAATATACAATACCCCAGGTGACTGGGCTTCGAACAATCACAATGCATAATCCCTCTAATTTATTTCTGAAGGATAAATAATACAACATCAGGTCTACCAACCCAACTGAGTTATTTGATGAAGAAATTTGCCTGTGTATTAGATTGCTCATTTCTCCATTACCACTTCACACCTGCATTCTGCAAAGCGGTTTGTGCCCACCAATGGTATTATTTTTCAGACGCATTAGGCCATTTATCAACAAATCAACAAGCGAGAAGGCACTTCGGGCAATCATTAAGTCAAGACTTGACTATTCTATCGCACTGCTCAACGTAATCTCATGACATCAAACGTCTTCAGTGCGTCCAAAACCGGGCTGCCAAACTGATTTTAAGTGTGGTAAATGCGACCATGCTACACCACTCCACCATCAACTCCACTGGCTCCCAGTCTATCAGCGAATTGTTTTCAAGATCCTCACCAATGTCTAAAAACTTTCCTTTTTAATGGTTGATTGCCGAGGACCAATTACCTTTCCCATTATTAGTGCCTTTTTTTATTTTCCTATTGTATAGTTTCTTGTAAAGCGATGTGGTACCCAGTGTAAGAGCCCTCTATAAATGCCCTTTGTTATACCCTAACTTGACAAAAGAAAGACAACGGGTTCTCCTATTCAGTGACGGGATTTGATGTTTTTCTTGTGAGAATATTAAGTAGACTCTCACCATGATTCCTGACCCACGGCCCAAATCTGCCATGGTATGCTGGAATCTTTGAACGCTCAGACTTACATGTACCTCTCATTGATGGCAGCCTGTCTATTCTTGTACAAGTATATCACGTTGGTACAACAACATGAACAACATGACAAAGGTCTGGAAAAGGTGGTTGGACAATAACCATCTAACCAAAGTATTTCTAATTATGGTGCTGTTAATTTTCACAGCTCATAGTCTGGTTCTTGAAAATATGCATAATTAATTATGTGTTAGCGATTAGGTGCCATGCAAAAGTTGAACACTTGAACATGAGTACAACATTTCAAAAAAATAACAGCAAAAGAAAATTTGAAAATTCTGATGTTTTTTACAATATAATTTTGTTAAAGGCATTTATAAACAGGAATCTCAGTGTGATGACCCGGTTTTCATTGCATGGTAATGAACTTGGTTGGTGGCTGGCCATTGTTTAATAGAACTAGCGAAAGGTCTATTAACAGCGTCCAGCCATCAACCTGGTCATTACTGTGCAGCGAAGACCGGGTCATCACACTGTTATTCCCTGTTGTAATTGTGTTTATGGATTTTACCTATCAAATAAATCTCATTCACCCAAAGCAAAATACTTGCTCTTATGTTTAAACCTTAAATACATTGTACCTTAATAGCAGCTCCAACATTGTTCAAATCTAGGAGAAATGTATCATGACCATAGATGGCGTCCAGCTCATAGTACGTCACATTGTTGTTACCTATGTGTACATGTAGCAAATCAATTACGTCCATGAACATCCAGTTAAATTGATACTGCCCCAGTCTTGTCAATAGATATCATATATCAGTAAATCTTGTACATACTATAATAACACAAATGTGTATAAGATTTAACAAATCATAAAATTAATTCTTTTTATTTTATCAACGATGTACTATGTACTATGTAAATGGATTATGCTCTAAAACAAAATGCTCTTTAGATGATTAGTACCTATTTAATAGTATCATTAACAAGTTCGCTTTAGAGGACACAATAGGGCACAAATGCTCTTGCAACAAGCAGTGGTGGTCTTATATACTGGCATTCAAGTTTCTGTGCATGTTAGGCAGTAGTCATGTCAACAAGCCATGTGTGCTGAAGCACTGTGGTGAACTACGCATACACAGGCAACATTTCATGGAGTCCCTGTGGTCATGGTTTGGTGGCCCAGGTGAAGAGGAACTGTAAACTCTTTGGATGGATTTGTGCCCAATGCCTTTGTCGAAAAACCTCTTCCTTTCATACCAGCCAAGATTTTGCAAAGACTGAGTAAGGCTTGCATAAATTGCCTGCTTTGAGTACCAACACTGACCTATGTCTTCATTGAGTAAGCTTGCATAAACTCTCTTTTGTGAACCAACACAGTGACTAACACCGCGTTTACACTAGATCCAGAAAGGTGGATTGAGATCCGGCATTTTTTTTACGACCGCAGATCAAGATCCTGCGTCGCGTTTACACCAGCGCTTGATCCGGCTCCGATCCCTCTTTTGAACCGGATGTATATTGGTCATGACGTCACCGCTCCTCGCAAAGAGCTCAAATGTCACGATTACAGCGCGCCACTTCTAGAAATAATCATTATCAATGCGAAGGTAGAATGCAGAAAATACAGTACAGCAAATGATACGGATAACAACGACCATGCAGGTAGAAATATTTTGTAGATGAGAATTTAAAAAATACAGCAACAAGGCAAGCTCCGAACGTAACGATGTATGTATAAGGACGCTGAAAACAACAAAACGTTTCACACACGCACAGTCCATGTGCACACAGCACACACACAAATATAAACAGCGACGGATGTCCCACCAAAGCACAAGCAAAAAGTGCGCCATTCGTAGCGAAACCGGAAATGACCACATCGAATTGCGGTGTCTGATCCACCTTTGCGTTTACACTTGTATTTGGAATCCACTTTGCCGGATCTGATCCACCAATTGCCGGATTCAACCCTCCTCGAAAGGTGGATTAAAATTGCCGGATCTTGAACCGGGTCTGATCCGGCTTTTTTGCGTTTACACTAGCCGTTAATCCACATTGCCGGATCAGACCCGGGTCTGATCCACCTTTCTGGATCTAGTGTAAACAGGGTCTAAGCTTGCATAACTGTTTTTGTAACTTCATGAATACGCTTGCATTAAACTGACCTGACTCTCTGAGTAAGCTTGCTATCTGTCTCTGTTGAGTAACAGGTATGAGGATATCAGTCTGTACACCAATAATCATTGTAGGACATTTCACTCGACTGACACCCTCCAACAGGGATGAAAATCCTTCACCCATATCAAAAAAATCCATGGCCTGTAATATACAAAAAGTAGAGGTTTTACATGTTTTATAAAACATGTTGCCATTGCCATGCAATTTATTGATCACGCATGGGACAATCACATGTAATTTCTTATCTTATAACAAATTGCTGCATACATGTATACAGTTGAGAGTGATGTATTTATTCATTTCCTCTTTTAATAAAAGGCAAATTTTCCATTATTTACATCCACTATTTAAGAGCTTAAATATGTTTCAACTTGGGCTTTTGTGTAAATTTTACATCACAAGCTTCCCTTCAAACTTTATCCGTCTCTGTACATGTACAGTCGTACAATCACCTACATGATTTGTCGCCACCAGTGGTCAAGGATGGATGTGTAGCAGTGAAGTATTTGTGTGGGCCCTTGAAGTCAGATTTGCCATGTACAGGGTGTCAATGGCCTGCCGGAATGTTTCGATGTCTGGTGCAAAATGAGTAACAGGATGAAGTCGATTCCAAATTGCTTGTAGTGATGAATGGTGACCTTGTAAGCAAAGTGTCCAGATTGACATGTTGAAACCTTGCTAGATAATTATTGAGTGGTAAGTTGGTCTTTGTTATTTGGTGTAATACCTTGTGTCTCTTTGAGTGTCGTCAGTCTGAGTTTGGTCCTACAGACCTGAAGTGTCTCCAACTCCAAGTTACTTAGAATTTGGTGATACTTTATTCACAACTGGAGCTTCTTTTTGTCTATAGTATGGCTGTGGGTCTCACATGGCTGAGCAGTACTCCGGGCAGGCTTAGACTATAGGCTTATATGCAATCGATATGGTGTTACTGGTCTAATAGATGGTTCTCTTTAGTAAGCCAAGTATTCTGTTAGCTTTTGAGGTAATCTGGTCAATGTCTGTCGACCATCTGAGATCATTACAGTGTTCTACTCCAAGGTAAGGATGGTGATTAACCTCTTCCAGCTTCGTGTTGCCCAAAGTATTTGGAATAACCATCAAGACTTCCACCAGTGCATTGTGAAAGCATTCTTGCTTAATAGCTTTCCAAATTTTCCTGTCAGTCATTCTGCGATGTGTCTTGAAGGCTTCCCTTGCAGATGTTGTAGCATGCTATTTAGCCTTTATATAAAAATGTTTCTTCTTGCAGATTCTTCTTTTCATAGTTATTAATCCATGGTAACTTCCACTTTGATGAAGTCATTTTCAGTGAATGAGTTTGCCAAATTTGTTGTTAGAACCTTTGATTACTTGATCAAGCACATCCAGAAGCCAATGAAAATAATAGTCTCGTCAGTGTAGTCAGGCGTAAATCTTCTGTCAAATTTCTGGACGCACAGTCTGAAATTGCACCATAATCAGCCTTGGAGTAGAGAAAAATCTTCCGCTTTGCTTGACGGACAAAGTTCGGTTTAACTAAAACATTTACAACCAGCATTTTATGTTCACTATTTGCCTGGAACAACCTCAGTTTTCAGTTCTAATATGTTGTCTTGCCTGGTAAGTTGCTCACCAAAGAAAACCAAGTTAAATAACCAAATATTGCCTAAATTATTTGGATGTGTTTTTTAACTTTTGTTCCGTCTATGTCTTTTATCAAGGTCGTGAATCATGTCTTATTTTTTATTTACACTTGGCTTGAGCCAGGTCTTATGCTCAGTCAGTAACGAGGTTTTTCCACACGTGTTTAGAATTGCTTCAACCTATGTAATATGTAGAGAGACATGTCATCAAATTGAGACTTTTCAGCTTTCTTGGTATAAATTTATTTTAAATGTTAATCAGACTGTTAATAGGCGTACAACGATGCAGTGGTAGGAGAATTAGGTCGCTTTCCATTAAATGTTGACCATTGTAAAAATTCACTGAAGTATTGGCTGAAGTTTTTGTGTATGTACATGTATTCTATTTTGTATGCTTTCAGTGAAGACGTATCTCTGGGAATCTATAAAAGAGCTCTCTGTTTCTTAAGTTATGTAAGCAGTTTGATTAGATACGGTGGAATGCGCCTTTAAGTATTACTGGCCATAATAATGAAAGAATTTTGCTAGACACGTTTGTTAAACAGATGCAGGTAGCATTTATTAGTAACCGGCACAAGATATTACATTGTGATGTTAGGAATGACCCTAAGCAGAAAAGCAAACTGAGAACTTATCGCATTTTTAAGTTGAAATATGAGTTTGAGCCATATTTAAGTTATTTATCGAGTATTAAACACAGATCTCATTTATCTCGTTTAAGATGTTCATCAAATAATCTCCAAATTGAAGTTGGTAGATTTAATGCCGGCATAGCACCACATCTAAGAATATGCCCACACTGTGAACAGGATGTTGAAAATGAAATACACTTTTTAACTGAGTGCCCATTATATGCCGAGTTGAGACAACGTATGTACATATATTGAAACTTTTAAATAACACAATGTCTTCACATGTATGACCAGTGATGAAAAATGTGTGTTCCTTATGTCCTCTCAAGAAAAAAGAACTGTCACTTGCGTTGCAAAATATATTTTCATGAGCTGAAAGAGAGGCAAAATGATTGAAATAAATGTGTATTATTTATCAATGTTTTCACGTTACTACCATATAAACACTTTCTTACCTTGGAGATGTATAAGAGTGAGTTGGGATCATATTTGACACTGAACTGTTCGCCTTTATACTCCAGATAACTCTCAATCTCAAAGTAAGGACAAAGTGATGCCTGCTCATTGCTTATCTTAGCTCGGCCGAAACGTTCCAACCACTCTGGTCCACTGCGATATGTGATTGTTCCCAACTCTCTATGCCCAGGGATAGAAAACAGTCTCTATTTAACAGGCTTATAAAAGGGGACAGAATGAACACTAGTTATAACCTTTTCAAAGATGATACAAGTTTATATGGACAGCCAAAACAAACAAACGAATGTCTTACGAAAGTATGCTCAATCATAGTGATTACAAGATGAACAATACCACAAAATATATAAACTCTGTGGTCACTGACATTTAAATACTGGTTGTAAGCTTGTTTTGTTTTTATTTGTATAAATTGCAAAGCATTTGCATACATGGTGCATTGAAAATACATGCATAGATACTTCATCATTAAAATAACCTCTCCAGCTGAAGATCTTGACCAGCTTCAAATTTGTCTCTTCATACTGAGACTTTGTAATGCTCTCTAGCCCAAGGTATACCCATTGTAGGGAACTGGGAATACCCAGTTTGGAAGCAAGTGCCAGTATCAACCCTTGTAAGCTTTGTACACATTCTGGAAAAGACTGGCCATAGTAATCAGGGGTGAATTTATATGAAAATTAAAAATCCCCATAATTTAAAAAAAGTGCCCTGTTGATGTGGTAAACAAAACTACATAATTGCAAGATGTTATATTTTAGAAGTTTACAGACTCTCTACATTGTTTAAATTAGATAGCCGAAGGTTAAGTCATAAGAAGGGCCAAGTTTTTCACCTAGGTTATGGTACTATCGCCTCTTTCATGAAAACTTGATGGTGCGGGGAGTTAAATGTGGTATCTTGTGGCCAAGCGGTCGACTGCATCGGACTCGAGTTCTGATGGTGGAATCATCAGAGTGTAGATTCCATTCCCAGTCATGACACTTGTGTCCTTGAGCAAAGTACTTAACCATAATTACCACTCTTAACCCAGGTGTATAAATGGGAACCTCGGAGGGCTGAGACAGTATTGTTTTGGATTGACCCGTTATTAGCAGCTTGGGGTTGTATGCTCCCCAGGGAGTTGAAAAAGTTAGAGGAATGGTCTAAGCATGTCCAATGAACAGGGATAATAATAATAAAGCGCCTTGATCTGGCAACTAGGATATATGCGCTATAAAAAAAGAAAAAAAAAAAAAAAAAGAAAAAAAAAAAGAAGAAGTGAAATCACATGCCTGATTACATGTAATGCCCACTTGTCCAGTTGGGAGGTGAGTGGTGGTATAATACCTTGCTAGTTTCATGCCCATTCTAGGGAATGACTGGCCATAGTAATGCCCTCTTGCCCAGTTGGGATCAGTCATGATAGCTCGACGCTGTAGATATCGCATGGCTATCGTTGATGGATGAGTTTGAGCACAAGATGAGATACAAATAGCTCTGTTTTTAAACAAATATCATACAGTAAGAAAATGGTATATGTGCATGTACATGGAGCTATAACCTGTTGTAAAATTGCTCAACCATGTAAACGAAAAAACACAATCACATCATTCACAGAGCATTCACAATGCATTCGGGGCTGTTTACAAGGATAAGAATTTACTGATTGCTTTCCAGACAAGGGAATTTGACTAGCATGTACTGCTGACAAATAGGGTAGATCATGGACATTGACACATTAAGAACATTTTCAACAAGAGTCTGTGTTAGGCGCATCAAAATACACATAAAACTAGTATTAATATGATTATAAGATACAGCAAAAATGCCAAATGAGGTGAGCTAGGCATGTTTCTCAAAGAAATGACAACAGATATGTATACAAAATAATTAAAGGAATGGCAATCATTTGAAGGAAAAGAGATTAGGAAGACAAAAAAGAAGATGGAGGGACGACAGGAAAATCATAGCTAGAAACAAGAACACACATGAGACCTACAATCATATACTGGATGAACACAGCTTCAATGTTAATGATGACATGTATACACCATAATCCATCAAATTCAAGCAAATCCACAAGATGAATTTGTACATTGTATTTGAATGGTAACGATGAATGAATACAGTTATCTTACCTGCCTACACGATTTGGATATAATGCAGGAGCCATTAATGACAACATTCCACCCAAAGATGAGCCAACTGATGCATAAACCTGAACAAAAAAATTACAAATTACTACATCAAATTTAAAACAACCCTCTAAATTTACCTATTTTAAGGTTTTTGTTTTTTGTTAAAGAGAAATCATGTGACAAGAATTTTCCTGAATCTCCTGATTTGTTTAGCAATGATTATGTACTGTTCAGTTTGAATGACCAAGTGAGCTTTGCGAAGACACCACGTAAATAACTCTAAATGACTCAACATTTTTATCAGTGTGCTCAGATTGTCTTCAGGACAATTGTCTTCAGTTTAAATGATGGCATATTTGTTTACCATGTATGTGAAAAATAGCTGAAAGAAATATCGATCAGAAAGGTTTGCACTTTCACACAACCAAGGCGTATCAGTAACAATAATAGCTTGGCTATCAATCCTTGCATTTGTCAATGTTACTCTAAGAATCCTACTGAGATGCCTCTGAATGGTAAATTACTATCACAGCGATGCATTCTACACTGACCTTGTGTATTTGAAGATGATCTAATAGAAGGAAGAAAGCTCGGACCATGTCCTCTACAGTAACAAGGGGAAAATGTGTCCCATATGGCTGACCTGTTACTGGATTGGTTGAAGATGGTCCTCTGATGAAGAACAGTCACGACTTCATTAATGGTAATTGCTTTTCATGGGAACATTCGTGGCTATCTTTAACATGACATTTATGTGTACATCACTAAAATGAAAGCAACTTACTCTTGAATTGAAGATAGCTCTATTAAATACATATTTGACAAATGCAAACCAATTATACCCTTGGTTTGGTAAGATTAGTGTTTCATGTATGCTTTCTCAAAGTCTACTACTTTTGAGCACAGTTTAATAAAACCATCAATGTTCAAAAAAGAGTCACTATCTGATTAAAGCGTTTTATGGTATGTAAATCACTGGTTTCCCCTGAACGTCCTTTCAGGTACACGTACATTTAGACTGGTCCCCTAGCTGTTTATCCTTCACATAAGATTAAGTCTATTTGACCAGTTAACACCAGTTGACATGCATACAAGCAAACATTGTAAGGACACACAACCTAATCATTGCATTGGGGATAAAAGAATATCATTTGTTTTCACCCTTACACAGATGTGTATTAAGCACTGTATACTCAGTATTTTCCAGAGTTGTGTAAACAAAAATCCACAGGCAAATCACTTGGGTGGGATTTGAACCCACGACCTTTGCATGCTAGAGCAGATGTCTTACCACTAGACCACCGAGATTGCCTCTAGCCACCAGGCTAGCTCTGTGGTCTAGTGGTAAGACATCTGCTCTAGCATGCAAAGGTCGTGGATTTGAATCACACCCGAGTGATTTGCCTGTAGATATTTTTCACAGAACTTTGAAAACTATTGAGTATACAGAGCTTAATACACATTGGTCTAGGGGTAAAAACAAATTAGACACACAAACCTGTTTTTATAAAATGTCCAAGGGACACTTCTGGTGGACAAGTAAACATGTTCAAAAAAAGAGGGTCAAAGGCTCCTGGAATTTGTCCTTTTGTTAGAAAAACCAGCGTTAAGAAAGATCAATGGGCAACATTGTATTCACCATGGGGGGTAAATCTGAGATTCCAGCATGCCGTGGCTAGCAACCAAGATTTGATCAATCCACAATGAACAAGCAACATCTTCTCAAAAGTGAAAAAGAATTCATGAGAACTTTTTTTTCTTAAGTTGGTTTAACTTGTTTTTTTTGGGGTCATGATGTCATTGTGGCGAGGATATTCCTAAAACAATTCCAGAAATTTGAACAAATAATCCCAGCTGTGAGCACGGTAAAGCTGAGGAAATCCTGGTGCCAAGTGTTAATGCCATGGACCAATTCAATGGTAATAGCTCCAATTATAATGCAATTTATAATGTTGCTTGAGTGTAAATCAACATACAAGCCGACCTCACACATAAACAAAAGTCATTTCACATTTTACAAAACATGTAACGGCAAATTTGCTCACTGAAGACATGGATTCAAATGTGTAAAACACACCAACAACGCAAGACTGTACATGTATGTATGTATGTATGTATGTATGTATGTATGTATGTATGTACATGTTTGTATGTATGTATGTATATAGCAAACTTGCAGAGGTACTGTCATGACTGTATTGATGGGACAAGTGAGGGTGAATCAGATCAAGGTGTTGGGTAAATGGATCATGGCTTTCCAAAGTTCACTTATTATAGAGCAGATGAAGCCTTTATGTAGTCAGGTAGTGACACCAAATTAAAAAACCTTTTGTAAAGCAATTGTTCAATGTGGGACATGTCCCATGTCTTCATAATGCAAATGACAACACATTGTACACATTCATGAACGATTAAAAACAACTGAATAAACCACTTCTCAGATATTCAACATTAATTTTGAAGAAATACTTACGTTGTCCCATAGCATCCACCCAAAACATTTGAACAGATAACAAAGAATTTATCTGTATCGATGGCACAGCCTGGACCCACAAACTTCTCCCACCATCCAGGGGTTGGGTTTTCCTACAAGAAAACAACACTTGTGTTAATGTACATTCAGTTTGCGGTAACACCATGGGTATATTTACTTTGCTTTGCTGTGCAGATTTGTTCTTTGAGAACTTGTTTTGCTATTTATTTACTGCCGCAGAGTAGATTTCGGAATTTGGGAGACAATTTGTGTTAAATTTTACACAATTATTTAATACATGCAATGAGGCAAAAGTTTGAGGTACATGTACATGACAGAAGCAAAACTATACCATTAAAACAATTATTTCCACGAAGGATTACACATTACACACATAAGATGTGTAAAACAAATCCTTACACTAAGAAACTCTGGACATATGTTCTTGTCACAAGTTAAAAGCGAGCAGTCCTCATTGACATTCAGTCCTATATAGTAGCAACTTTATTATGACTTGAGCTAAACTGCATTTGCTCTAATACCTCTGATCCATTCCAACCAAGACTGCTCTGGGCTGTGATATAACATGTATAAAGCTTTTCTTTATACATGTACATGTCGAATAACAATTCCTTGCTTTGCTATGCATCATTGAGGAAATCAGATGAAAGCTGCCATCATTTTTATCAACCTTTGAATGCTGACAGATTGTTTCCTGGAAAAAAACACCTACACATGTACCCAACTCTGTATTTTCAGATTCCTTCTTCATGTCAAGCATCATCAGATATCAATTGCTTTGGGTCAGCTTGCTGTGTCCTTCTGAAAACTCCTTCTAAATCCTGAAAACTCTTGTCTTCAAAGCTGTCCCCATTATATCAACCTAAAAACGACCCTTGAATTTGAGACAGGACTGTATATAATGTTTATCAAACTTTCCAGCTGAAGAAAACATACATTATTAAAACCAAGTTATAGCATTTTATGGGCCCTAGTTACAATTTATGTGTTTTCTTTCTTTTTTGTTTGTTTCAGCCTTCGAGAGGTTCTCCTAGGGTCTAAATGTCGAGTCATTTACTGAATTTTGTATTTATACCATGTGTCCTTTTGGTTGGTAAGCAGTTTTCAACACCTAAATCTATTTTTTGTTTTCTAAAGATAAACATTTCCAACTACTCAATAACAGAAATTAAAGTATTTGATTGTTTCCTAGTATCTTTTCATGAAATGTGAATGTACCATAATACACTTTGATTCCCATTTTTATCAATGATCATCTCAATCATGTCGAATGATCATGCCCATAGTCATGGTATAGTTGGACTTGTGTCATTTCATCAAACCACAACATTGTCTTGACCTATTAAAATTTAATATGTCCTATATTGTACATCATTACTACATTATTGTATCTATAGGCTAAGCCTGTGACTTGTACCCAGGTACCCGAGTACCCGACCGACTGTCCGGGTACCCGGTCTCAATTTTCCGGGTCCATTACCCGCCAAGACCTTTTGCCGCACGTTTAAAAAAAAACCCCAAAAACCCCAAAAACCAAAAACCAAAACACGTTTCCGACATCGCATTTTTATCGCAATTAACCTACAGACATTGGGACAAACAGAAATTTCCAATGCATTTTGAGTTTCCGATCTGTCCTGTAAGGATCCTTGTGTTACCTTTGACTAGGTCTATTTGTTGTAAAGTCACTAATCCAATTTGCTAAACAAGCAGTGCATTGTGCATTCTACTTGAGGTTTCTTTCTCCTTGGACTGTTTCCAAACATTGGTAAAACCCGTCTGCGATAGCTAGGTTTATCGGCTCCCCTAAAGCACAACACATTTTGTTGCCCACTCTTTATCTTTTAGTTTATCACTTTATAAAGGAGTTGTTGCTTTTATTTTACACAATTGTTTTTTTCTTTAAGTTTTTTCCTTGAAAATCAACTAAATATCTGTCCTTTCGTCTGTCAATAATTATTTAAATCAACTACTACCCGACGCACGTACCATAGTTTGAAGTCTCATTATGCAGAGAGCATTGGCAGCCTAACTTGGCTCCAAGCCAATGAAACACGTCCACCTGCATGATCACCAAACACAAGGACAGCCAGTGCAGTGCACTGTGAGCACGAATGGCTCGCACGTGGTTTCATGTACATGTATGAGACATGAGTACATACATGTATGAGTACACGTGTATATAATGTACATACACAAATGACTGTGTTGTGTATAGAGTGGTTGCATGCTTCACACAGTGACTGCTTTGTGCATGTAGACGGTGGTATTGTGACTTCAAAATGGTTGTCAATGGTCAAGCCGCTCATATGTGTCAGGGATGCTTGCACGCAAAGGCAGAGGGATGGGACAGGGGACTTAACTGGAATATTATATTGTTGAACAAGGTTCCTTCAAGTATAGAGATGGAACAACAATTTACAGGCAGTAAAAATGGAGCAACAATTGTAGTGGTGGAATTGATTACGACAGCGGTGCGATATGATTTAAATAACGAAATACATCGTTTTTGAATTAGGTAATGTTAAGTAAATTTTTTTAAAAGTCATCTTAGTTTCTCAGTCTGTTTATAGAAACTGGATAGTGGATATATGAATACATAAACCTAAAAATGTACATTGATACATTCTAATCATGAAGGAATCGCAGATCACAGTTTTATTATATTTGTTCACGTGTGTGCAAAACTGTTCATGAACGGCTGGCCGGGGCATGTTTTGTTTACAATGGTACTTCCGGGCTTCCACTCGGGTACCCGACCGGTATTCACTTCGGGTACCCGGGTCTAAAAATACCTGTGGATGCACAGCCTTACTACAGGCTATAGGTGAAAACTAATTTGTAAGTTGTTTGTCATGTTGATGGATGAATGACAGTCAATTGGTATCATTGACCTTTCCCCTGACCTTATGGCTCTTGACGTGGGAGCTAGCAGACATTCCAGTGTAAATGACGACTACATTACTTCTCTCTTGGTTGAGTTGGCCCCAGGTTTCATAAGCAATGCTAAGTTGAGGCAGGATACCACTGTTATACTTGAGATGAAATGGTTTGTTGGAGAGAAATTCTTCATATCCTGAGCTGATCTTGTGGTACTCTGGCTCTGGGCCTGCTGAGGGTCTGTAAAGCAATTCAAACCATAACTTAAGTTTGCTTCAGTGTTGTCAAGACCTGGATGTCTGAGATTTAGACAGAGTAAGGCTTGGCGTCCAAGACTAGAACCAGGTTCAATTAAAGACCCAAAGGTACAAGATGTACACCTGAGTCTCATTATTACTTTGCTTGCAGTCCCCATGCTACCAGTCACTAGTGAATAGTTACTACATTTTTGACATTTAGTGTTTGGTGACCTTTTTCTGCTCAGCACAATGGTGTGCCCATAGCAGATTGTGTGCTTGCACTGTATATGAAACTAGACCCAGAAGGAGTGAATATTAAATGGTAAACTATGTTTCAGGTAAGGCATCCAAGGTTACATGTTTCTGCTTTCTCTCAACAAAAGACTAATGAAGTATAATGTATACAATGTGCATGTATGCACCCTACATGTACAGTACTTTACATGTAAAAAATATCAATCCCTTGATCACTTAAAAGCTCTCGCTTTCGAAAATGCAACAAATACTTAAAAGTGTAAAGCTGTGAACCGTTTTTCATAATAGGAGAGTGATAGGGCCTACTTGCTGGGTTGAAAACTTTTTAATAAATAAAAATAAAAGTAGTTTATTCTGACCAGGAAAAAGTACTTACAATCGCGACAAACAAGGAAAATCAGTCTCCAGTCCCTTGAACATCAACTCCTTATCATAATTAGGAACATCCAACTGAGGTAATGTAGCGCTAGTTTCTGCCTCTTTGGATGTATCTAATGACTGCTTTGTGCTGTCATGTTTATCATAATTCCTACACGCAGAGGTGACCAACCTTAGCTGTTCAAACCTTGGTGTGTTTACTTTCAAAGACTCCAAGATACTTGTCTTTGTAGTTGCCCTCAACCAAGGTTTCCAAAGAAACATTGGTATTGCTGACTTTGTATGGATGGTCTTTGATGTCAACAGTGTGTTCTGAAGCAGCTGTAGTCTGCTCAAGGTCCCAGCAAACATTGTAGATGTCATTCAACTGTCATTCCTGATATGATGAATCATAAATAAGTACAAAATAACATCAAATAAAAAACTGCATGTAAAACTGTCATGTTGAGGATTCTTATTTAAATTTCAAACAAAATACTTCAGAAAGAATTAAGGTATGCATTTAACAACTCCTGTACATGCCATCCTCCAAATATTTAACCCTTTAACCGTCAAACCGTGTGAATTGTGTGTTGTGTAAATGTTTTTCTATGCACTGTGCTAGTTAACGTGGAAACTATCAACAGTTTTCTAGTGCGTATTGTTTTTGTGGTTTTGGGTAAGGAAAGATGGTGCTGTGTGCATGCTCATACTTTGTGTATGCTCGAACACGCAGAAAATGCATCAATTTAAGGTACATAGCTGGTCTGCCCATGAAACCAACTCAATGCAAAGCATACAGCCGAACACCTACACCTTGGTGTTAATTTTCAAAACTCAAAGTCTGGTTCCTGAAAATATGTCTTATAAGTAGTTGAATATGGGTGAGAGATTAATAGGTCCCCCATGCAAGCAGGGAGGGCCAAATTTCATGGCTTTGCTTACTGCGCTAGTGATCACCATTCTTTGCTTCCAGGGCAAGCGCCGAATTTCTGTGCAAGTGAAGAATAGTAATGTGAAGTCCACACACGCACAAGCAAAAATTCCCAGTGAAATGCACTGGCATACATGTATCATGTGTATGCACAAAATTCCAGGCTGCTTCCGTAAGTGTCGATTCTTTGCTTCCATACAGAGCCATGAAATTGAGCCCATGTCTATTGGATTATCAACTAAATTATTAATCTTTGTAACTATGATCAAAATTTATTCCATATCCCAGGGCTTTAAAAATTTTGTTTCCATTTAAAAACATTTCCATCAAGTATCTGAAAATGCCCAACATCTTGTGTTAAAAGTTATAACTTCCACTTTGTGGTGCTGACAAGGAGTGAGCCATTTTCAGAGATGAAGGAAATGATACATTCAAATATATCTGAGTTGAAATTACATCTTGCAGGCTAATTCACATCACGTAGTATCTATTGTACTAAAAAAAAGGAGTATATCTTCTTCAACCTTCCTTTGAGCTATTAGTTGGTTTGGGCTTGACTTAAATTAGTGCTGTCTCCAGACTCCAAGCCATGGAAGAGCTACCATCAATCATAAAAAACTGTTGCATCTGATGAAAATAAAATGTGTCTCTGTCTCTCCATTTGAGCAATTTGGCCATCTTTAGAACCAAACTGTAAACAATTTTCAGAACAGACTTTGCTGAGTCTTACAAAGTCCAAAAACATATACTGTTTTCACATTAAAAAGTAAAATAGAACATTTCATTTTTAGTACAAATATGGAAGAATTCAGACACACAGTGTGCCTTAAGCTTGTACTATGATGATTTAACATACCAACTACATTTCACATCGATGAACAAAAAATCCATGGCTTCTCCATTCATCAAAGAAAAATAATCTCCATGCTCGGATACATTGACACAACAAAGTGATATTGACACACAGACATACTGTAGTACAAGTTATACATTATCTAGCGTAGAAAAACGAAAAACAGCTTACCATAATACTGTTTAATCCATGATAATTCTGATCAATGTTCTGGTCATGTTTGTTTCTCTAAAGGCTTGTTTAATTTCCACTGAGTATGGAGTATAACTTCCATTGCTTTTAAGTGATTTTTTACATATTAAATTGTGGTAAAAAAATCTACACACCAACACCTCCAACACAATTAGCAGCTTCCAGTAGCCTTTGCACTTTCAATATGAGTGCCAGTTAGAGTTCAAACTTACCACACTAGAAGTGTTGCAATGGACGGAGTTCAGACAACTCGTCCGTTGGACAACTCGTCCGTCGGACAACTCGACAGGTCAGACAACTCGACCGGTCATACAATTTGACAGCTTGACAAGTCGTAAGTGAGACAACTCGTCGGAGTGCCAAGACAAGTTGACAGGCATGACAGGTGAAGTCGACGGGTGACTGACGATACATCAGTGACAAAATACATGAAATTCTTGTATAGCATTATTGATTACATCTTGCCCTTACACCGACTTTGATATAAGCACCGTATACTCTGGCTTTAGAGTTCTGTGCGAAAAAAAAGTTGCCTGTACATTTATTTCAAATCAACCATTGACTGGGTGGTAAACATGATTTCAATATTTGATGGTTTTTACATTTCTAACTGGTCATTTCATAGAGTCAGATACATCTCTGATGATTGACAGGTTTTTTCATTTCGGTCGTGGAACAACTTTTATGACAAGAATGTTCCGAAGATTTAGTTGTATTTTCTGTATTTGTACAGTGTATACACTTCTTCACTGGCACAACACTACAAAAAGTAGTTACTGGGTAATAAAGAGATAGCTATATTGAAATCTAAAATACACATTCTTTAAACAGATGCCCATATTAAATTAAATTAGTCTGCCAATCGATTAGAGTTGCACAGCACATATTTTCGAGTCATGCTTTGCCCAATCTCCGGGAGCATAATATCCAGCCTCCGGCCGCCAGTGGCCCAAGCAGTCACACTGCCGAAAAGTTTTAGAGGTGGCCTAGAGGATGCACCATTTTGTAAGGGGCACTTCTGGCCAATTAATACTTTAGTTTCCATTTGCACTCTTTTCCTAAATAAGCCGACACACCGTGTGCCGCCGCTCATTGAGTTCCGTCCTGCCCCAAGGCCCGGCATGCGAATCTACAAGCACGCCCGCCATCTTTGCGTTTGTCCCCCACCCCCGGGGACATCTGTGCCCATACTCACAGTATATGCTCATCCCCCATGCCGAGCGGCCGTGCAGTCAGCGGCAACGCACCGCCGGTGTCGCATGAATCTTCCGCCACGAGGATATATGAACGCCATGCGTCAAGTTGTCTGAACAAAAGTTAACTTGTCTTACAGTTGAACAAACCAGCCATCGAGTCGTCCGACGGACGAGTTGTCCGACATCTTAACAGGCAGTGTCAAGTTACACTTCTTGACCATGATGTTATTAAGCCTTCACGTACAGGACACTATCTTTGCAGTTATAAGCCCCCTAAGAGTAAAACCTCAAGTATGCAACTCTTTAGAAATAGCCCTCAACTGCTTACATGAAAAAGTTGTGTATTGCGTTGACTGCTGATTTATCCAACGACTGCTCACGACTGCCTATGAAAATGCCTTTGACTTCAAATGACTGCTTTTGGACTGCTAATTAAGCACTTGTTATCACCAAATACTTAATTCTAATGGACTGCCTAGTTAAGCACTAGACTGCTTATCAGACTGCTTAATAAGCAGTGTTTTATGGTAAGAGATTATTATCTACATATTGTGTACATATGTATGGTTTAAAGATTTGGTGTGTGAAAACTTTATTCAAAGAAAAAGTGTTGAGTCATTGTCTTGCCTATCAATACAGGATGATGACTCAACATTTTTTCAGATATTAGAGCTTCAGGTAGACCTTTTGGAGATACACTGTACACCATGATAGCAGTTTTTGAAAAATGTGTGCATGCTCAGATCTGTAATTATTATTAAGGGCAGAAATTAGGGGATAAGATCGTCCAAAAAACGCAAGTTTGCGAACTTCACTTCCATGTTTTTATTTTTTTTAAATGTATACGCTATAAAATTGTGTGAATTAATAATACATGTTGGCTAGTTAAAACCCAAAATTTTGGTTGACTCATCCAGCGGGGGAGTGAAAAAATAAAAGTTAAGGGAAACCCCTGCTTTATACAGCATAAATTTCACAACAAGTGTAAGAATTATGGTTGAACGGCAAAGATCATGCGGTGTTCAAAGTTTGGGCCTGAGCTACCCTGTGCATACTCCTAGCTAGGTAGAAGACAGTTCTAGTAGTACTAGAGTAGAACTAGAGTAGAACTATAGTGGGGACATGAGGTTCGTTCCCGTCTCCATGCGACAATTGCAAAACAAACCTCATTGTTCTAGGAGTACCCTGCACAAATGTTTAAATTTAAAAACAGAAATTGTGTGCGCACACCACGCGAGTTTCATAAAAGGACAACTTCAAAGATTGCACCCGACAAAGTCACTAATTAACTAATCAATGTGGTTCAAGCAGTGTATGGTGCACAGTCAACTAAAGTTGCCATCGGGCCTCAAAATTAAAAGGGGGAATAATGCCAGACCAAGTCGACCCAGCCAAGTCGCTTTTTCACACAGTGAGTGAAGACCTAGTCCTACTGTCACTACACTAGTCTCTTACTGGTCAGTAGTGTCACTGGTCAGTGTAGCCGAGTGTTATTTTAAGACTTAACCATGTCAGTTTTAATATGATTAAAATACTACCATCAGCCAATACTACAAAGCTCCAACATCCGTCGTCAACTCATTCCATATTGTACAGGATGATGAGAGAGAGAGAGAGAGAGAGAGAGAGAGAGAGAGAGAGAGAGAGAGAGAGAGAGAGAGAGAGAGAGAGAGAGAGAGAGAGAGGGTTTGATCATCCCATATGCTCATGCACAAACGAAATCATTATGTGGTTGAGCCTTTTCAAGATTGGGCCACATAATAACCACTTTGGCGGTTATTATGTGGTTTGAGCCCCCAAAATGATTCATTATGTGGCTTTTTCAATTATGTGGTTGGGGTTATTATGTGGTTTGACCTGAACTATTTGACCCCAGAAACTGGCTCAAATATAACTACGAATTGTGTAACTTTTTCAAAATAGTTTCTTTTTTGTAGTTGTGACCATTGCAAGTGACATATATTTATAGACGGTTAAAACAGCACTTTTCCCGTATTTTCATGAGTGAAACAAAATTAAATAATTCAAAATTTATCAAATTATGTAAAATTGACTGAATGGTAATTATGGGGTTGAGCAAGAATTTATATACGCAATTATGTCAGTATTTTATTGCAAATGTTTATGAGGGAAACCAACTTTAAATTATTAAAAGTAGCGAAATTAGTTCATTATTGGTTAATGTCGATTCTTATGTAAAGTGCATGTGAGCATTTGTACTTTAATGGTTTTGGCACTACATAAATGTTATTATTAATATAAATAAGGCTGACTAATTGATAGGGCTAATATTTTGTTACAAATTTCAGTTCCTGGGTCCCGCCCCACCTCTTGCTACCCCAAAAAACCAAATAAAAACCAAAAAACGTGTACATGATTCTATCGAGGGGGAAATCTAAGTAAGAAAACAGCACGGTCAGTTTACAAACCCTATAATTACCTTTAAATTTCACATTATATTTCTTAGAGTCTTATCTGCTGACATCGACACCCAAGCAGATAAGACTCATTCCCAAAAGTAAAAGTGTATTATTTTCAATTCGTAATCATCTGACTCTCTTTCATCAACATCCACTTAACTTGTAGTCAGAAATATCAAAGATGTTTGAGATCCTGGTCAAAATATTGTGTTAACATTTTTTTCAACGGCCTCCACACATCACTGTTTAGTATTATCGCTTTACAATTTCAGGCTGAATGGTACCTATGTGGTAGCTGATTTGATTACTCTAAGGACTCAGATGATAAAGACAAAAACAAACAATGAAACAAAAACAAAAACAAACAAAGCAAAAAACAGTCACACTGCATACGGGAAAAGTGCTGTTTTAACCGTGCATAAAAATATGTCACTTGCAATGGTCACAACTACAAAAAAGAAACTATTTTGAAAAAGTTACAAAATTCGTAGTTATATTTGAGCCAGTTACTGGGGTCAAATAGTTCAGGTCAAACCACATAATAACCCCAACCACATACTTTCTTTGTCCGGCATTTGTGATTTTTATATGGCAAAACGCAATTCACTAAAAAAAGAAGTTATTTGAGGGACCACCCGGCCCTATAAGTGTTTGAAAAGAGACGCGTGCCGATTAGGCCTATTCTGAAACAAATGTTTCTTCCTCGACCCTCAGCGGATTATTTTTTTTGCCAGATTAAACTGGGTCATTTACATTCGGAGCTGTTTTTAATACTTGTTTTCTGAAATGGTTATAGTTTTACAATAGTCTTCACAAAACTGACTCCTAAGTTGTATTTAGGTCATATGACAAAATCTATGTACGCCACTTCTGATTTGTGAAACAGGACAATCCAAAATAATAATATGAAACTGATTTTCTTCGCCCACTGAATTCTATGCCACTATTTCCAATTCAAAGTTATGGAATAATCTGCCTGAAACAATAAAGAACTTCACAAACTCCCTAAATATGTGGGAGCTAAGTAACCTATAGCAGTGCGATTTTCGCTATTATTAATTATGAAGACGGATGGAACTTTGTCCTTGTTTTTTCTTTAGGCCCCTAAGGACTAATTTTGTCCCGTGTTTTCGCCCATTCCGGAAATCAGCTGTAGGCCAGGCCTACTCGCATCGTCTGCTACCGTTGACGCTTTCCTTAAAGCAGTGTACTAACCCTCCGCCGAAGGCAAAAAACAAACAAAAACAGTCAAAATGCTTGTTTTGGGGCTTTTTCGGAAGTTCACACCTGTAAATCAAGAGACTTTTTTTTCGTCTGACTTTTCCATAATGAAACTTCTTTTAAAACAAAAAAAATATTAGGATGGACCACCAGAAACACTGTTCCGTAGGTCTGACAAATTCATGTCTCGAACTTGATTGTTGTTTTACCAGAAATGTGTTAAAAATAAATAAATAAATAAATAAATAAAATATTTCTGTTGAAATGAACTTTCACACATAGGAATATTAAAAAGACTCCGTCTTCACAAGCCTAATGTTGAAAATGATAATTGTTGAACGAGGATTTCTTTTACATTTCTTCCCAAACCACATAATGACCTAAGCACAGCGCCCTCGCTTGGTTACAAAAAGATATGAGCGGTAATTCAATAAAAAGAGAACTGCGGATTAATGTATTACCAATGAGATTTGTCGTGTTCTGCTTGCAGTACATAGGTTGAAATTGCTTTATTTTAACAAACTTGGCTTGTAAAAACCAATGTCGAACCCCTAGGCAGTTTTCTGTAGGCTTTGAAATTTAATGCTCAGCCCCATAATGAGCATTTCATTGATCGTTCTGGTTCTTAAAAAAATACAGCAACATGTTTGCTGCTACATTGTTACAGTTATACAAAGCTTGTGATTTGCTTTTTAAGACTGATAGAAAGGTAGAAAAAAGCAATATGTTTATACCTCCCTAAAGATCATTTGTAATTGAGTGAGCCACATAATGACCACCCTTTTGTATTAAATGTAACCCTTAAAATGCATCACAGAAAAACATTGTTTTTCAAAGAAAAAGCATCAAATTGTTATATTAAAAAATCAAAATTAATGTAATAATAGTTTATGTTACTTTTAAGACAATTTCTGAAGATGTGGTCCCTCAAATAAAAGAAACTTCTTATTTTTAGTGAATTGCGTTTTGCCATATAAAAATCACAAATGCCGGACAAAGAAAGCCATGTGTAGGTCATGGGGTTTAGGTTTGTTTTTTTAATGAAGCTTATACACGTTAATTCTTGGAATTAACCTCTTTTTTGATGGGAATAAAGCTAAATTTAATGTTCTCCTCTCCTTTTTACAAATAACACTCAAAATTCCGGCAAATTGACCAGAGAATACAATGCAACCACATAATGACAAAATTCGTGCCCACCTCTCCTCCTCTCTTTGGGTCACATTGTGGTTTTACACAATAATTAACTGGCACAGCCTATTTTGGATGCAGGTGTATTTAGTCGTGGAGGTAATTAATACGATTGCAATGTTGTTAATTTCTATGAAACATGTCCCATAAAAGGTCAAAACTCACTACATGTTAATTGGAACCGGTTACATGACGTTTAAAATTTTGTTTTTTACTTGTACTGAGCTAGGCATAATATAAACAGTGCAAACGGGCCTATTGTTAGAAATTTAACGATAATCACAAATGCCTATGCTGTAGATTGGATGAATTAATGAATGTGCTATAATAAACGTTTAAAAATTACTTTTTTATTCACAAGTGGGTACCTTTCATTTGGAATAATCAATCACAGATGTGTCTAATATTTCAAATAACCTTGAACACACTAATAATTTGAAAAAAAACCTAGACATAACCACGAAATGTTTCCTGAAACACGATTATTTTCAAACAATAAAACAGTCCATAATGTTCTTCTCATTTTCCCCATAGTTCCGCACAAGTAAACTATCCAGCCCTTAAAATGCAGGTGCTACTAAAGAGCGGTAAACCTGCACATGTAGGCCTATGCGACATTGATTAGATAATATCACACCCAAAGTCATGAGAGCAACGCTGAAGCACTGGAAATAGCACCTTGTCTTGTACAAGTCTGGTGCCCCAAACTTCATTATTATGTTTTCCAGATCATGGAGTTGTGCGTTGAACACTGGTACCCCATTTTCACAGCACTCCGCCGTAGTCACTTGAAATCACCGAGCTACTCTGTCAACACATGTCACTTTCAACTTTTTGAGTCACAACTCGTAATAATGCAGTTGTCCTGTCAGATTTTGTGTGCTAAATTATTTTCTCTTTTTAACGATGGTGACTTTGTCTTTGTCCGTTAGTCAAGCAACTTACTTCATTTAACATTATATTCATCAATGAGTAGGGACAGTGAATTGCAAGAGATGGACCTTAAGTCATCTGTATATCAAAACAGACATGTAGTATTCAAAGTACATGTACGTGTTAGTTTGTAATAAACAATATACTTTATCAGTAACGCTTTTGACCATTATTGTAAACTTTAAAGAACAACGAATATCAATGGACTGTCGTGCCAATATACTCATACATCAAGACATCACATGGCCAACATGTCAGACAAACATTTCATCACGGAAAGTGCACCTGTTACACGACCGGGCCCGTGATCAAAACATCTTCATCACCATGTCACAAAAAATAAAATAAATAAATAAATAAATAAATAAATAAATAAATAAATAAATAAATAGCTTAATAAGTAAATAACTAACTACAAAGTCACGTCACAGGTCCAAATCCCGCTCAAGTTAATTTTCCTTTGTTCACCCCAAAGTGGAAATAAACACTACCCAGTCAGTTTCCCTTGTGGTTTATATTAAAATAGTAAGATAAATAAATAATAAAATAAAATAAACTGAAATAAAATTAAATTAAATGAAATAAAATAAAATACAATAAAAGAAGATAAGATAAGATAAGATAAGATAAGATAAGATAAGATAAGATAAGATAAGATAAGATAAGATAAGATAAGATAAGATAAGATAAGATAAGATAAGATAAGATAAGATAAGATAAGATAAGATAAGATAAGATAAGATAAAAAAAATAAATAAAATAAATACAATAAAATAGAATAAAATTAACTGAATAAATAAATAATCAAAAGACGTGTTTATGTTTTTACCGACCTACTTTTCTTAAATATATCACTACGCCGAAACCACATAACGACCACAAAGCCACCGCACATAATAAGGCTCAACAGCCACATAATGGCAAAGTCAAGGAAGAGAGAGAGAGAGAGAGAGAGAGAGAGAGGTGGAGAGAGAGACAGAGAGAGAGAGAGAGAGATGATTGATCATCATGGACTATGATGATGGTGGGATGGAGGACACAAACACCTACCTGGCAAAGATTTAGGTCAACTGCTTATGGGCGTGTGTCTATCTTTTTACGCTTTGTGGTGTTGTCTGTGACCAGCTGCTGCATGCGAAGCATCAGACTGCTCTATGCTGATGAGCCTGTGACTGAGAAAGTGAGCAAGGGGGGGGGGGGGGGTTGCGGTGTCAGGTCAACCACTATGTTCATGGACACTTCATACCTTTTGCATGGTACGAAGCGACTTTGGACACTTCGTACCCTGGACACTTCGTACCCTGGACACTTCGAAAGTGAAAAATAGAAAGTTTGAGATAATAATGTTGAAAACAATTTTAATGGTAAAAAGTAAGTTTAAAAAACCTAAACAAGTATATGTATTACTAGTATTAGCTAAGAAATGCATCTTTTTACAAATAAGAAACATAAAAATGAGCACAAAAACAATTCTACAATTTTATAAAAACTTGGAAAAAATTGAAATTGTTGTTTGAACAAAATTGCACCAAAAAATGTACGAAGGGTGAATCAAATATGTTGATCAGAAGAAAACAAATAAATACCAACAAACATTGAAATAGAATTTTTTTTTAATTGAAAAACAAAACCTGTGTAGAAAACCAATTAATTTCACTTGTGTTTGCTTTTGCTAAAAAAATAAAATAAAAATACGTACACTACTAGTAGTAGTAAGTACTACTTGCTCTTACATGTGTACTACCTTGCTCTATCATTGTCTATGGTCTACTAATATAGTAATACTCAGTTACTAGTCAACATGTTTTCAAATCCAACCACTTACTTTTTAGTTTACTTTTTACTTAGTTAGTTAGTTAGAAAAAAAAGAAAAAAGTTTTTAACAGAAATTTTACAGTAATCGAAACAAGGGCAACATTAAAAAAGGTCAGATTTTACTGACATATAACAACAGTAGTTACGGAAGGTGTGAAGTGACTCGGTTGACGGTACGAAGTAACCAACTTTGCCAAGGTACGAAGTGAACAGGAATGATTGTTATGTACGTATGTACATGACAGTGACCAAGGTACGATGCGATAGACGACGACGAAGCGTGAACATTTTATTTTTAATCTCAGGGCACTAAAATGTGCGCCCTCTATCTTGCGTCCGTCTCACTAGGATTCAAAATGGCGGCCCCCAGCAAAACAACTTCTGAAACACATGGCCAGAGGGATTTACAGCATTTAACGACACTTTCAAATGATGTACAAACGTTTCTCAGGATGCACCCTTCATTGAGTTATATCGGGACTGGGAAGGTAATAAATTAAACCGATGGTTTTGTTTTTAATATACCAAAACCATGGACAGATGGATGTGATGAGGTGAACAGGACATGGTCACTGATCCTGCTGATGGTGTTGTTCAGCAGTAGACTCTCAGTCTCAGTCTCAGTCTCACTCTAGGCCTAGCCCATGTTGGACTCCTCCGTTGCGTACAAAACGTGACGGAGTCAGGGTGATCCCGTACCAACAAATTATAATACCAAGCATTTTTAATAGTCTGATAGTTATACCTGATCATTGATGATGGAGGAAGCTGAAACTTCGTACACGTCATATTCCTTTTGTCCAGAACTCTCAGCTCAGCCTGCTGCTCGGTTCAAAATTGTTAATTTTTAGCCTTGGTGACATTATTTGGAAAATAAAATGGAAATTGACGTCTCCTCAACTTGCAGGGTTTTGGAATTACTTGTGGCTGGTGCTGTTAGTGTTAGGTCTTTAAAACGGACATTTTAGCCTGCATAATTACTTTTCGTCATTTTTGAGACCCCCTACCCTAGCCCCACTTGTGTGGCCAAGGGACAGGAACTTGGCCACACATCATCACCCATATTTTCGTCAGCCCACCGATTAAAAAATAGAGGCGCATTCCCTAAGAGAGCGGGTTGGCGGTTTAAACCACCTCAATGTGTTCACTTACCTCTTAGTCTTAGTCTTAGTTTGACCTGGGTGTTTTGGGTGAGTACATAAATAACAATTTCAAAAGATATTTCAATTAAAAATTTTCAACTTCATCAGAATTAGATTTTCGCGACATGTACTGCCATTTTGCGCGGCCATGCGCGGCCATTTTGGATTGATTCTAATCGTGCCAATCAATTTATGACGTCACATGTATGGCACACAAAAAAGAAGAGGCTGAAAGACTCTTATACGGTATACATGTATGCGCATGATTCACCCCATTTTATTGGCATGCCATGGCAACACTGATACGGGTGAAACTAAAGATAACAAACACATTATACAATGTTAAATAACACATACAATAAGCACATCACTTTAGAAGAAAAAAGGAAACAAGTGAGTTATTAGCAATTAAATGAAACAGCATCAAATATCAAGCTTGAAACATCGATCTCCCAAGCAGTTTACTGAACTCTGATAGGGCGAAACCTAAACATTTTAAAAGCACTTTTAATTAACCCAGTATGTTAAATTCAACAACGAAATTTACTTATAAACTTTTACAATCGTTTCCAGGGGAAACTCATGGTTCCAGCCATACACATGGGAATCAATAAATGAAGTAAGGCTATCGGTGGTTACTGCGGTTTACTAGAAATTTTGAACTTATAGTGAGCAGACCGGTTTGTCGACATTATCTTCTCAAGTTTTTGAACAAAAGTACAGTATTACTTAAAAAACAGAAGTTAAGACCCAGCAGAAAGTTACTTCGAACTTACCCTTCTAACCCCTAGGCGTGAATTCTCTTAATTCTGCATTACATTTCATGACAAGTGGTGAGAATAATGGTTGAAGTTTGCGCCGTAAAAAAATGGAACACTGCGCAAATTTTTTAAATGGCCATTTTCAAAGATTGCGCCATGCAGTACTGTAGACTCTTATGAACTTTATTGTATCACGGTTTAATACTGTATTAAAATAGGTTGTATTAATTCAATCAAAATTGCAAAATATTTATTGTAAAAGGATCATTATAATAAGTCAAGCAAAGAGCTCTGCATCAAAATCGAATGGGGTGCTAAAATAAAAGTTTAAGTTTTAAATAAAATGATATTGAAACGGATAGAAATGTAAATACAAACTTTTTTTGGCAAAATTCAATACCTTTTCCTCACCTTAATTATCTGCATGTTTGAAAGGGTAGAGGCCGACCCTGTTATTTTAAAGAAATAAAACACCCCTAATATATTCGTGCGGTCCAATGTCATTGTGCAAGCCCATTACACTTTGTTGCCCAATTGCACCGGAAAAAAACCCCGGTCCATTTTATGATACACAAACTTGTTTTTCCACATAAACAAATATAAACAACGTTGCCAGTCATTTTTTGACATGTTTTCAGACATAATCTAGCAAAAAGATTGCATTTGAAAACCTTTTTAACTTGTTAAATCAAGTTGGCGTGGAGTTGTTTTGAGTTGTCATGAGTGGTCCTGAAATCATTGAGGTGATGCTAAATACATGTAGTACCATCGTTAGTTTTTGGCACAGTCTTTGAAAATGGACATTAAAAAAAAATATTGCACAAGTCTGCCCACACAAATGAAAATTGTGCGGTTGTCACAGAAAACTGCTGTGGTTACTGTTTGCATGAATGTTGAAACCATAATGGAAGATGCTTTTTATGAAGTTTTTGAAAAGTCAGAGATTGCGTATTGTTCAAAGTTTGAGCCGAGCTATCCTGCGCAAATTTTAAAATCACGCAAGAAAGCAAAGTTTGCGCCGTCCAAAAAATGGCACCCAATACATTTGTTTGTACTTTCCATTTTCAAAGATTGTACCCAACACTAGTATTACTATTACATGTAGGCCTACTTATTAGAATAATTATGGATCTAAAAGAAACTTTTATAATAAATCATGGGAAACAAGTATCTTTCCAATTAAACTTGAATTTCAGTTTAAAACTTGGAAGGGAATCTAAATAATTACTTCCATTCCAAAGATATCTCAAGTTAAGACCACTGTTCTTGATAAATATACATTGTTTGTAGTTGCATGAGTTGGACTGAGTACATCAGGGGTCGAAATTAACTACATTTTCAAGGTAGCCCACAGGGCTAGTAACCCTGAATTTTTACTAGCCCTGAATAAATTTCAGTAGCCCTGGCCAGATTTTTGTTTCCTTCTGTATTGCATTGATTTAATTTGCTTTCATATACTAGGCGCCGAGCTAACATTATGTTGACAAAAACCAAACTATGACCATACCCTTTCATTGTAAAAAAGATTAGAATAAAACAATAAAAAACTGTTTATTTGATTGTAGTTGATTTAGAAATCACTGTCATCCTCGTCCTCATCAGCTGATGAGCTGATGGTCTCGGATCGGATCCGTTGCCCATACGGCTTCGATCACGATCGCGGCCACATTAAATCTAGCAAATGTAAACACTTGCCAAACCATTTTACGAACTTAAAAATAATCTCTCTTTGGGATTTTACCACTGTACCCCTCATTTATTGTGAAAAGTAACAATTTTTGCACTAGCCCGCCGGGCTACCAAAACTGGGGAAAACGGTAGCCCGGCTGTCAATCTGGTAGTCCCGGTGTAGGGGGCTACCGGCAATTTCGACCCCTGTACATGAGTTGGTTGGAATACGAGTTGGTTGGAGTCAGATTTAGTTGGAATACAATTTGATTGGAGTATGAGTTGACTTGAATTTTACTGTACCTTATCGCGGTAACCCACCCCCATAAAAAAATAAAACAATGAGAGAAAAAAAAAAGAGCAAGAAACAAATGTTTTAAAAAGTGCAATGGTAATCACATATTTGATTAGTATCATGTTTTCATATGTTTTCGATCGACTTGTATTTTGATCCCTTATTTTTACCATGAGAAGGGGCAAGATCCATAGTGACACAATCCACATTCTGTGCTATCTTCAGGCCTGAACATGTTGACAATACAGTTTCATGTCAAAAGTGACACCTACAAGTTTATAAAAAAGTCTAAATTTTGATATAAATCAATAATGCACTTTCTTTTACTAATAAGTAATAATCAAGTGTGGGGGTACATGTACATTAAAAGAAATGAAAAAAGCATGATTTGTGGAATTCTAACCTATGGTTTGTCGTCACCCTCCTTGTCTATGACTGTCTGGCTAGATCTTGTCTCCTGTATTTTGTCAATGTCTTTAAAATTACCCAGTAAGTTTCCCCTTGGTTTATAACTTGATATTTAAAATAAAAAAGTTGCAATTGATATTCTTGTGTACTTCCAACACTTGTTGCTTTCACAAAATGATGTCTTCCTGACAAAGATGGTAATGCAAAGTTTAGCTACCATTTACTTGGATAATTGTCTTATTATAAGATGCCATAACTCTTGGCAGACAGTTACAAAATTTCTCTCTTTGAAGTCTGTTTTAACCATTTCAAACTGATTTTCTAAAAGGTTCAGTGCAGTCTTACCGGTCATGAGATGCCCTGCAAGATAGCTGCTATGGAAAGCTACACTAACGGCAGGAAATATCAGCGGCTACGAGAATTCAGTGACTGTGACTTGGAGCAGTTCAAGCCACACATTGTACCAAGCAAAAAAAAGGGCCATGGGTAAGATTTCAAAGCTTGACATTTTACAATGTTTTAAATACTATTTTATGACTGACATGTACATTGAATGCATTCCTCCACCTGTAACTGTGCACCATGCCATCAAGGACCAATCTTGTATTTGAGTCATCAATCATCGTGTACGCGTCTCAGTTCTCTGTGTCAAGCTCAGATCCAAGTCTCAATTAATTTTGGTTGAATATGAGTGTGAGCCATTAGTCATTAGACTTTGAGTGAAAGTTGCAAGTAACATAAGTTTAAAAATGTTAATAAATTAATAATTAAACCTTACAGCAACAAAAAATAAAGTTTGAAATTAAATAAAGGAAAAACAGTTAAAAAATAAACATTGAACAATAGCGGCAAATAATGTATTTATTTTTAACTAAGTACCCTCAATGAAGACTAGCAAAAGGCTGGTTGAAATGTTCATAAATTTGTTCTTTGAGCTGCTTATTTTTACTGCTTCATATCGGTTGACATGTATTTGTATCTGCCAGATATTTCTGTACTGGCTAACGGTTGACAAATTATTACAATCTGAACAACTTTTTGCTGGCAGCCGGATGGCATTATTTAGCATACCCAGACATGCCCCTACCAGGACCAATGCTACGCTTCGTTTCAATCATGCCTCGTGTTTGTCCATATATTTTTTTTCTTGGGGTTATTGTGTATTCCGCAATTCCAGACCTTTGTCCTGTTTTTGTTCAATTTTTGCATACAAGCATATAAAGCCTCATGTATTGTACATGTAGATCAAGGGAGATTTCAATCATGAATTCCAATACCCCTTTTCTCTCTTTGTATGGGGAAACAAAGCATAGCACGATAGATGCATTGGCTGTGCATGCTACACAATGGAATGTCTCAGGGCGTTATTATACATAGGTCAACAAAGTCAACTGGTATGACTGACCCAACCAAAAGAAGACATTCCAAAAGTGTTCTAAGAGGTAAATAAACGTCCGCCATTAGTAAGCTTGGGAAAGATTCACTTTAAAAGAGTAACAATCTAAAGAGAAACTAACGATCACGTTTCATTGGTCTAAAGCAAGAAATGTCTGCTTTTGCATGTGTTACTAAACATTCTTTGCAAACACAGCTACATGTAGCACAGACAACTAGTTCTAAAACTGTAAACATGGTAAAGAAAAGAGTGATGGCTGTAAGCACAACTTGCCGCATTCAAGCAGCGGCATAACACAAATAGACAGATAAATCTCTTTGAGCTTCTGATTCTAAAACAATTCACTTTCCAATTTTGTTTTTGTATTCGCAATTGAGTCTTTCATTTTAATTTAGAGTGACATGTTATTTGAATTGAATTTTACCAGTGTGAATCTGTGATTTGTTTTTGATATGAAGACACCAGTTATTCTGCACTCTAACTCTACGCCACATCAGCAGACTACCAGTTGATGTAAAAAGACACATCAGAGGCAAGAAATACACAAGGGCTTTAGCAAAGTGTGAGTAAAAAATCTGTATCATTTCATGTGAACTCTTTTTATTTAAAAAAATAGTGGCCTGACATTGGACCCCAGCAAAGTCTTTCTCAAAGGCTAAATGACAACACAACACACATAAACAATACGCGTAATCACAACAGTATACATACAAAATATAGGTAATAAATAAATATCCTATCTACATTGGTTATTTTTAACCCCCCCCAAAAATAGTTTGAAATCCTTAAAACACATTCTGGCAACTGGGTATTTTGTAAAACTAAAACCAGAACTGATACTAAAATAAAATCTCAACTGTATTTATGTACAAACATTTTTCTACATGAAATGTGTTTTATTTTGTCATTTTGAATTCTTATTTTACTATATTTGGTTTGTGGACTCGAACCAAGTGACTCGTGAGTCAGACTCTGACTCGGACCAAGTGACTCGGGACTCGGACTCAGACTTGACCCAAGTGACTTGAGACTCGGACTCGGACTCGACACAGGTGACTCGACTACAACTCTGGGTGCAGGTGACATGATCCTTGTATTATGGGTGGTGCCACCGGTATGGCTGGTGAACATGGTAATGGAGTCTGATTCTCTGTGTTGTCTACAGACGATGCATTTGGAAGTGTTTGAACACCTTAAAGTTATCTGAGGCAAAGGGGTATTAAAATTTTCATTGGGGGGTGGGGGGTGGGGGGGGGGACTTCGGCCCGGACAATGTGGTCTCTGAGACTAGGTGGGTGTCTGTAGGCAACTATAGGCCTTTTCACACTACGAAAAATCTCCGCGTTGGACACAGGTCCGACACATTGTTAACTAGTGAACCCTTTTCACACTGCAACATTTCAACACGGCACTGAACCGTGTAGAGCGCTTACCCTGTGTCGAAACTAACCCTGCTTGGTAGTAGGGTTGAGAGCTCCCACTCCGTGTTGAGAAGTCTGACACATGTCAAAAGCCGTAGTGTGAAACACTTCTGGGTTAACTCCGATCCGTGTAAAGCTACTAGCTGGTACCGCGGTGCGTGCAATGTAGTTGTTAAGCAACGAACAAACAAATAACCTTTGACCCACCACATCGCATCATCCATCATCACCTGTCCAGAAGTCGCGCGTTATTTACAATTTCATAACTTTTGTGCCAGTAATAATGGGCCCTAAAAAGGACAAAAGACCAACATGGAGCGAGGATGAGGTTGGTTCCATGTTTAGCCATGTTGGAGAGTGTTGACAGACGGTAACCACGGTAAATCGCACAATGCAGTATGGGATTTTCTGATTTACCCGCGTTGTGTAGTGTGAAAAGGGAGAAGACTTAAACCGTGTTGAAATTTTACGAAGTCCACACGGAGTGGATCCGTGTAGATTTCGACACGGATCAGACGTTCATAGTGTGAAAAGGCCTTCAGGGTTCTTCCTGTACAGCATGTTGAAGTTAATCTGAAGTGTGAAGAATGTGGTGGTGAGAACTGGTTATTTTATGAATTGAAGGAAGTGAGGGGTTGGAAGTGATAACAAGGGGAAATTTCTCCTTGGAACTCTGTGTTTGCATGGGTCTTCGGAAAGTACTGACTCCCTTTTTATTTCAAAGATGGTAATTTCTAAAAAGGTGTTGCCACACAGGTTAGCTCAGGTTGGACTTCACAAATTCCTTGCATCCTCACTTTTCAACGGATATTTATGTAAAACAAAATATAAGCCTCCGGTCTCTGCAGAGTGTACAACACTTGTTAATGCCAAAAGATGTGTTTTTATGGAAAACTTAAACGGACATACAAATGGAAGCAAGATGACCTCGAATTAAAAATGACCATAGCGGGTGACGTGTTAACATGCCGGGACATTCCATTGTGTAGTCTGTACAGAACAGTGCTGCACTTACTGGGTTACACTTCATTTGCCCTGTACAAAAAGGAACAAAGGGTACTGAACTCATGCTTGAACCTTTCTTCCGAGTATTATTGTTTCACAAACAAGAGATCAATAGGCTGTCACAATTTATTTAGTATGGGAGATACATGTAAGTTCATGGTTCCAGCAAGGCTGATTATTGGCCATGGCTGAGGCTTGTCCGAATTGGCGGCTTATGCTACATTGTATGGTTACAGTTAGATTTACGCATCATCATGCGTTGAAGTATAGTACCTCCTTAGCAACACCTTTAGCAACTGCAGTGGCC
The DNA here is from genome assembly GCA_023634235.1 of Pisaster brevispinus. Classification (NCBI taxonomy): domain Eukaryota; kingdom Metazoa; phylum Echinodermata; class Asteroidea; order Forcipulatida; family Asteriidae; genus Pisaster; species Pisaster brevispinus. Next base: position 1,430,918 of record JAMKCF010000023.1, on the reverse strand, counting down.
GTCAATTTGGATACGGTCTTATTGCCAAGAATTGGCCAATTCAGGGTGAAGACAAACCTCATTTTCTCAACTACTCTTTTTAGGTAAATAAAATATATAGCAGGGCATTCAAGTTTAAAACAGTATTTCCACCACAACCCCAAACATTGAAAAAAACTTAAATAAGGAGTGCTGTTTAACTTATCAAGACTGTGTAAGCAGACTGTCAGCTTTCAACATAAGATATTAACAAGGGACAAGAGTTTCATCTTTGAGAGGGCAAGGCTGTTTTCATTTTGCAAAGGACACTTCAATTGGGAAATCTTAAAGTCTATGGGAAACTTTTAAAATGATACCAATGCCAAGACTCGGGCAACAGTGGTGGCCTTCTGACAGTTTTTGAATTTGTAAGTACTTATATCTGTATGTTATGTCAGACTTTCTTGAAATGTTACTTTTACAGACAATGAATGCAAGAGTCTTGGAATACCTTTCAAACCTTGTGGTAAAATACCCCGTAAAGATAGAATGGAATGGGATTTTGAGAATGAAGCCAGACGAAATAATACAGACTCGGAGGCATCTGATGGAGAATCTGATGATAGTATGTCTGACCTCTTACCAGGTATGTCCTCATTTATATCTTATTTAAAGGTTTGAAGGGAAGGTATACGTTTGGTAATGACTCTAAAAATTAATGGCAATAATAACTTACTTGGTTAGAAGTACAGCAGCTTTTGATGGTATAAAGCGTTTTGAGAAAAATTTCAGTTCAAAATAATGTGGTTATGGAAAAAGATATTAGTTTTTATCCCCCAATATTTGAATCTGAGAAATGTTTCTGTCAGAAATATTTCTCAGATTGTGTATTCTTATTAGGGATTAAATTCTTCCTGCAAGGACATGTAATATTCGCTGCGGATTTTTGGTGATATCTCAAAAACGCTACCACCTTTTGAAATGAAACTTTCATTGTTTTGTATCAATATCTACATTTACATTCAAACGGTTCCAAAAACCATAGGTATAGGGGCCTACTTTGCCTTTAAATACATTAATTCCACTGGCTATAACTTCAGGAAAATCAGAAAATGCTGCTAAAAGAAATTGAGTTAAATTTGAAGGTGTAATTTAAAGATTCTGGTGTTGTTGGTTGAAAAGTGCTCAAAGATTTCAATTCTACAACATTAAGTGTTAGTCTTTAAATCTTGCTATGTGTATTGGGTTGGTATTCAAGGCCTGGGCTACTAGTAAAACTAATACCAGAATAGTTGCACTTCAAATAGTCGTGACCTATTTTTTATTTCTCAAGATGCATTGTGGTAAATTTTTCGCAACAGAGCTGGGTGTGTGTACATTACTGCGTGCACCCAACTAATCATGGATCAATATTTTATTTCGTCATGACGGATTGTGTTTCGTAACTACATCATGCCGTCATGAATGAAACATTCAGTATATGAGGCAAATAATCGGGCAGTAAAAAAATGGCAGTCGCACCTAGACACTAGTCACCAATGCCTATTTGATGTATCCATAATGTTTGGACATGGAATGGCAAGAAATGTTGATGTTCGTGTGTACAATACATGGCATGCATGGATGCGTTGCGCATGCACAGTTATTGTTAAGACAAGGTCTGCTGGGCAGCCTCAGGTTTTTTACATGCATATCATCTGGACCTCATTCTATTTACTGATTTATGCACACATATTTTTGTGCACATGTTAGCATGTCAATTGAAAATGAGGTGTAGACGGAATTAGCTGAATCTCAATTGACTCAATTCACCTGACATTATCATTGATGGATCACACTAATCTTAGTTGCTGACTATAAGGAATTAATATAGTGTGTTATACATGTTATACAGCGTACAATGGTTTAGTGCACATATAGGCGGTATGGTGTAATGCTTCCCATTGACTATGGCGACAGTAGCCATGGGTCAATATGCCACGCTAGGTTTGACAATGAGTTTTGCTCCAGCAACACTGTTCTCTACTTGTTAATGCATCTATGGTTGTGATTGAGGTTAAATGTGTCAAAAACATTCTGTCAAAAGTTCTCTTAAATAAATTCTGTATTTTTTTAAAGCAAAATGCTTTTCTTTTTTTCTTTGCATCACACAGCTCAACAAGGGCGTCGATCGCTACTGAAAAGTAGGGGGACGGGCGAGCAAGTCTTGAAAAAAGTACAGCTTACATGGCTTACATAATAGGCCCAAAATACCATTCTGTGCGTGGTCCATCAGAAAAATGAAAAAACATTTCACCGTTTGTTCGCTATTCTTTTAACAAAAATTGTAATGAAATATTACATCAAGAAAATGGTATATGTTTTTATATTTTGTTGCATATTTCTAATGAACAGTCAATCAAAAAGTGGGGGGGGGGGGACATCTGATATGCTGTCCCCTCCAGTCTAAAAAGTGAGGGGGACATGTCCCCCCCCCCCCCCCCCCCCCCGTCCCCCACAGATCGACGCCCTTGCAGCTCAATATTCATGACCACCTTGGAAAATGCACCCCCAATGTTGTGTTTTGTCTATCATTAAACTTGTTAAATTACTCTAAGCTATAGCGCGACACTGTAATTACTATTTTTACTGCATTAGGATGACACACAACAATAGGGCAACAATGATGTCTCCTCAAAACAAACTTATAATCTAAACACATGGAAGCATTACACAACCATTTAGTTTGAAGATTATTGAATTATTGCTTGGTATAAAATACAGTTTAAAGTGTTAAACGGAACACACCTTAAGATTCCTAAACTTATGATAACAATTAATTTTCTTTATAATGTGTAACAAGTTTACATATATCAATAAAAGCTTACTGTCGAATGGCAAGTTTTATAGAAGAACTTGCCATAAGCAAAAACAAGAGAACTTGCTTTCACAGAAAATTAGTGTATCTGACAAGTTGGCAAAAAATGTTTGTGTGCTTGCCTAATTTAGGTAACTGACTAAAACACTGCAAGGAGACGATTTGAGGTTAAATCTCAGAGTGGAGAAGGATTGACGTCTGTAACTGCAGATTGTCATTGAATGTACAGTAAGACCATGGTATTGATCCCCAATTGCAACCAATATTTGCTTCCAAAACAGCCCTGGCCACTGTGAGAAAAACAAAAAGTAGCAATATTCCAGCTCATCATTTAAGTAAGCAAATAAACTCTTTTTCATTAGTGATGGTTCTGCGAGTTTTTTTCTTTGACAACCATTTGCATCAAAAACTCTTCTTGGAAAAAGTGTTCGCTTTGTTTGTTGGTTTTGTTGTTGTGTTTCACAACTCGCAACCTACATGTTTATCCTGGTGCAGGATTTGCCAATTCATATCATATGACACAAATTACTAAATTGCAATATTTTTTTATTTATTGACTCCGGTGAATAAATAAGTTTGCTCTTTGGATCGAATTGAAAAAAGAAAAAAAAACTACAGGAGGAAATGTGGAGAACTTTTCGGAATAAAAGTTTTAATTTCTGCACATGTAGTCTATTTAGGTAATGTCATTAGAAAATGTATATCTGCCATAGCAAGACAAAAAAATGAACTATTCAGATTACAGCCTAATGGGAACTAACAAATTTGTTGCAAGCGATTGTCTTGCAATAAGGGGGGTAATTACATCTTTTTGTTAAAATAAAATACTTTTGTAAATGCTCATTTCTGTGCTTGTACATGTACAACAAAAACATACATGTACATGTATGACACTTTGGAATGAACACATGTACAGTTGAAGTACCAAATGGAAGTTGTGATTGAGATTTTACAAACCGTTACAGCTGCAGATTTCAAGATGGAGTCGGACAGTGATGAATTAGAAGATGACAAATCACAAGAAGATGTGGAAAGTGCACATTTTAAACAGAGCAAGTCAGTCAAGAAGCGAAAGGTAAAGGTTTGACAGGTGTATGTTGTTAATTTGTTTTTAAGGCATGCAGGCAAACTTCAGTTTGGGTAGGCTGAAGTTGAGTTGGTAATAATTGTAAATCCTTCACTGAGTAGTTTTTATGCATCCAGTATAGTAGTCAGGTGTCATACTGCCACAGTGTTCCTATGACTATATGGCATTGGAAGTTACACTTTTTTGTTGTTGCAAATATGCCACCTGTCAACAACTTTCAATTAGTGATCAGTAAACTAATAACATGCTGGCACTCTGAAAAAAACATCTGAAATGTCTCTGAGCTTTCGTTAAAGGAAAACAAAAACACCCCAAAACATCAACATTTTGTTGCCGCATGGACACATTTTTGCTGACCACTTCCTTCAAAAGTACCATCTTTTCATTTAAATGTTATCCTTAATTTTGTTCTGCCCTCTAAAATATCTGTGCCAGATCCTGTTTTGCTTTTTAGAAATATTTACATCAAACAACATGCCCTCAATATGTGTGTATTGATCGCAAAATAGAAACCTGCTCAAGTTTCACTTGTGCAGGCAACACACAACATCATAATGTAGGGCAAATTTTAAACTCATGTGGGTTGCTACATGCTCAGCATGTAAAACTCGCCAATCTAGTTAGACCAGTACAAAATACAGTGCAGAGGTTTATAAAGAAATTTGGGCATCCATAAATAAATGCCTAAATGATTACAATTTGTCCATCTGCTGGGAAGTTAAACATGGTAATTCCTGTAAGGTGAAATATGTTCATAGTATCAGCTTCTAAAGGAAAGTGCTTTATGGCTTTGTGGGCTGATGGAAAACTCCTTTCTGACTGCTGCCATGATATGACGTTAAGTGTATTTATGCATGCACATATAAAGACACCGTTGATAAATTTAATCAAACCATCGATACAATTTTTTCTGTCAAAGTGAAAAGTAATAAATACTCTGGCAAAAATAAGCTGAACACTTCAAAAAGGTTGGTGAATATATTTTATTCTGATCGATAAACGTGTGAAGTGCTGTAGTAATATGGTAGGCCTATTCCATCCTACATACATGTACATGTAGATAAACTTATGATCATAAATGGACGCTTGGGCAATAAGTACATGTAGCATTTATGAAATATGGTTAAATGAAACATGCTGAACTAATTAAAAGTTTCCACAATATACATGGATGTATACTTATCATGCTTACCGTAAACTTTTTGGATTATCAGACTTGGCTTGTTAATTGATGTCAAGCTGAAAACATCTGTTACTAGTTTGAATTTAATTCCATGCGGCTTAATTGTGACTGGTAAAGTAAGCTTTGGCAGAATTGACCAAAACTAAAAAACTGCAAATTGTTTGACTACAGTAATAATTATTGTTAGTAAAAAGCCTAAACAAACAAAAAACAAAATGCCATTCCAAGTTTACATTTCAAGTCTGTACACATGGTACATGTGCTTGTGCAAAAACTTTCAGGTTTGTGAGTAATGTCAGATAGCCTGTAGTGATGTACACCTTTGACCCACTTTTGCCTAGACTCGCATGCAATGTATGGTACAAGTTGTGTCCCATGTGCACCAACACCACATACATGTACAGTCGCATCGTATGGCTATGATGTGAAGGGAAGGGCAAACCATGATGCTTAGTGGGTGAATGTGTGTGGTTTAATTGTGATAATTGTGCATGAATTAAAAAGCCATGTCAAGTTTACTGACATTTACTTTTACGACTGGTGGAGAAAGTAAAGCATCTGAGTGTTAATACTGTGTTTGTGGTTGATACAACATAGAACAAGGACCAGGATGCTGGTAGCTTTCAAATAATGTTTTTTAATACTGACACTTAGAGGTCTTTTATGAAGGAATAACCTTTCTTGCATTAACATAAATTTTACTAATTTCAATTTTACAATCTACATCTACTTGATCATACATTCAAAGTTTCAACTCCAACAATTGTCAATACATGTATGTAGCAATTACTTGTACATGTCTACAGTGGCACCATTTGAACCATTTAAGATGTTAACAACAAATCACTGCATTGTATGTGGTGTAGCTATAAAATTGTTTCTGAGAGGTAACTAGATACATTAAACTACACTAGACAAATGAGTGCCAAGATTAACGATGAGGTTCATACATTGTACCTCAATTATTTCTTTGTTCAGTTAGTATCTTATATTCATTTTAGACACATACAATCATATATAGTACATATACTTTAACCAAAAAAAAAAACAGAATTTTTCCCGCTCATGCTTATTACAAATAGTTTAAAGTTTTCACACTGAAAAAAGGGATTTTTGTATGCAGGAGACACTGCAAAATTTAGTAGCAAAATACAGTATATAGTTTTATAAGTTGAAGAGCTTGGTATTTACACTGTCATTATCCCTTAGTTAAACTTCAAGTACCTTTACCAGAAATCCCTCTGAATTGCCGACATTAATCCAGTGTATGGAATTTACTCATTCTACATGTAAAAGGAAAGTAGCATTGATAATGATTAATAAGCACCTTAAAGAGTTTAAATGCACTCTGATTAGTCGAAGACTGGTACTATGGGGTGTATCAAGATGTGATATAATAAGGTGCGTTCAAGTAGCTTTGACGTCACTGTCATGGCTCATCTAGTTCACCCAAGTAACCTGTTTGTGGAGTGGGTCACTTGGGTCTGACTGTGGCGCATGACGCCACGATGAAACATTTTCTCAATGGCCATCATTTTGTATGTAATTCAGCGGGACACTTTCAGGAAGTTCAATGCACCTTTTCACTCTTAAAACAGCAACTTTGTGAGCATTACGTTTTTTAAATATTTGTAGATGCAAACTTTTGTAAAACAATTTAACGTTGCAGTTTTACCACGAGAATACTTTTTTTTCTGACCTTTTTGTGAATCCATGAAAAGTTTCTGGCGTAATGCACACAATGAAAGTAGTTCCGGTCGGCTGTCCAAAGATACATTGGTGTGAATGCTCGAGGAAATTGACAAAGGGCCCCTAAACAAGCACACTGCTCAGTTGTTGTGTAAAAATTCTATATGCACTGTGTTGGTTGTGCTGTGAACTTTCAAATCAACCTTCTTTTTTGGGGGTGCATATTGTTTGTGTTATTTTGGCAAGGACAGATGGTGCCAAGTGAACACGCATACCATTACCATGCATAGGTGTGAACGCGCAGAAAATGTATCAATTTAATGAAGCTGGGACGCACATGAACCCAACATAATGCAATCATAAAGCCAAACACAAACCAATTTATAGTGCTGTTAATTTTCAAAGCTGATAGTCTGGTTACTGCAAATGTTCATAAATAGTTATTATGTGTGAGTGATTAATTGAAGTCCAAGCAAAAATTGAACAATCTGAAGAGTGACACTTGAACATGAATTGACAGTTATTAAAAAATTTACAAGAGAAAAATCACAAATTCTGATGATGTTTGCTTGTTTTGTACGTTCAAGGTATTTATTAATGGCAACAACAGTGCGAGGACCCGGTTTTCACTGCATGGTAATCTTTTTGGTGACTGTTAATTGGCCAGCAACCAACCTGATCCTTACCACACAGTGAAGACTAGGTTCTCACACTGTTTTCTAATTATTTCATCAAAAGTTTCCTACACAAATCGCACAAACTAGCAAATAGATGTAAAGTGATATTACCATTTTCCCTTAAAGTTAAAGGTTTAATAGTTAGTATAGGATTGCTTAGAAATCAGTATATTACTTTTAACAACTGGATTCCACCCCAACCATTAGGCCTAATAAACAAATCTCTACTAACTATTAAAAAATACATGAATTCTACTCCAAAGATAAGCAATGTTTAGTATAAGCATAACTGTCATCAAAGTGTTCAAAGTAAAATTTGCTTGACGTAAGCCTGGATACATTTGAAGCTGTTTGATTGGAATTGGTGGAGATAATCTGCTTACAAATGAGTGTTTTCTCCCTTGGCTTTTTTAATCAGCAGTTGTGCATTTAAACAGTTTATTTTATATTTTGGATCAAACTGTTCATTTTCAGAATGTTGTGGACGACACTCAAGGTATGGAACATAAGAATTCTGCAAAAGATGAACTACTTCACAAACAAGTAAAGAAATTTAAGCACACTCTGTGAAATCACTCACAAAATGTTGGAAAAGGTACGTGAATTTAAAGGTAAAATCCCTACAACAGAGTCCCTTTTCCTCTACATAACTGGACAAAACTGTTGTATTAAATTTTTCATTTGCAGAGTTTGTTGTGATCAAAAGATAGTTTTGCCCAAACTCCTAATAAAGAAACCATCCAAACAAATTTCAAATCTCATTAAATATAAGTTCATCTAGATCATTGATAGTGATGGACTATGAGGTGTTTTTTTTTCGAATCCAAAGAAATGTAGATGTTACTTACTCATTATTTTAGTTATGTTTTCACTCCTAAGCTGGGAGCTTCATCAGACTGACACCATGTCCAAAGCTCAACTGCCTTTTGTACCATGTCTTAGTCATCATAGAGGGGGTTGTAGGCTTCGTTTGGACTAGTTGGTGATAAATGTTCTAGAGCTTGTTTGCCCCATCGTCTTTGTTGAGAGTGTTCTCCCCTGTGTCTTATCCAAATTTGTCAGGTTCTCTGTCAATAACCTTGGCATTGTCCCATTCTATGGTGTGGTTGGTGGCTGCAACATGGTCGTTAATTGCAAACTGGTGTTGTTCAATAATGGAAGAAGAGCAAGCAGAATGGGTGGGTGTATGGGCAATTTTTACATTTTCCCACTTCTTTTTTTGTGCTCAAGTAGGCGGGTGACGGAAGCACAAATTGTTTCACCATTGTAGGTTTTGGGGGCAAGCAGAACATGGGATTTCATAAATTATGACCTCTGGTTCTTATGGAGATTCTAACTTGTCCATAGGGTGAACTGAAACCCAATGCCTACAACATCCTCTTCATCGACCAAGAAAGTGTATAAAAAAGCATTGGACATAGTTGCCAGTTTTAGGAAGCTACTAGCTTAGGAGTGAAACGCAACTAAAATAATATGTAAATAACAACATTTTTTTGATTCAAGAAAAACAAACCTCATAATCCACAAATATTTAAACTATTCATTTTACCGATTCATTTTACTCCACCTCTATGTTTTGATCTGGTACATTTACAGTTCTGCAACAAAGTTTAATATGAATTGAGAAGAACTTGTAAAAATTTACAACTGCCATGTTGGCCATTGTGATTATTAACCACACCCACTTTATAAATACAGGCTCCAAGGGCTATGCCCACATAAAACAAGTCTAGTCTTTTTCAGCATTTAACACAACAAACCTGGAGTTGGGATTTTTATAGTGCTGGTATTGTAGAGACTCGAGGTCTCATTCAAAGTGTCAGCTTCTCCTGTATCATGTGTTGTTACTCTAACATGCATAATGTGCCATAATTAAGCAGTAATGCTGAAGTGAATGGGGGAAAGGGGGGTTATGTGTATGTTCAAGTTCAATTATTTATATTAAAGTAGAATTTCCAACATATTGTTGGATCCATCCAATGTATTTGGAAAGCCTTGTGTAAAATCCATATCTCCCTGCCTGTGCACATCCTTCACCCCAACTGACAATACCAATTTGTACCCATCGTGTACTCCCATCACTCATAGGAAGTTTCCTCATGACTGGGCCCCCAGAGTCCCCCTTGCATGCATCCTGGCCACCATGCAGATCTCCAGCACAAAATGATGTATTATGGTTAAATTCGGTTATAAAACTTTTGTCATAACTACCCTTTTCAAAACTTTTGTCACACTTTTCATTGGTGACTAAAGGAATTTGAAGTTGCTTGAGGTTATCTGCTTTAGTGCTGGAGTCACACTCTTGAGACGTTGCACATGCTTTTGTCTTACCCCAGCCTGTCACATGCGGATGTTCACCACGTAATGAGTAAAGAATTTTATCTAGCAAAAGGAGTAAAACAACAAACATCTAATCATTGCTTTGCAAATGTATTATAAAAACAGTTACACATTTAATACTGCAACTGAACACTTAGATCACCAAACTACATTTTATTTAGTTCTTATTTGGTGAAATGCCTTCATTTTGTAAAGGTTGAGGACTCTAGAGGAGCTTACCCGTCATATATTCTTGTGGCAGACAGATAGTCCTTACTCTTTTGCTGAGTTTAGCATAGCCTCTCAATCTCAGAAGAGCTATATCATTATCAAAGGAACCTGTTGCAAAAGACTCGTGCTTTATCAAAGCATCTTCACCATCAACCTCATGTACTGTGGTTTCAGCTCTGAATAAACTCCTGTCATTTAGACCTAAAGAAAATAAATCGTCATTAAAAAAATCAGCAGTGAAAACTTGTGGTGTTTTTCATGGTTTTAATGCATAAAGTACACATGTAGGATACTGAGCAATTCAACAAGAAACCCTGCAGTACACAGTGATACTGAGCAATTCAACTAGAGAAACCTGCAGTACACAGTGATACCGAGCAATTCAACTAGAGAACCCTGCAGTACACAGTGCTAACGAACGATTCAACTAGAGAACCCTGCACTACACAGTGATACCAAGCAATTCAACTAGAGAACCCTGCAGTACACAGTGATACCGAGCAATTCAACTAGAGAACCCTGCAGTACACAGTGATACTGAGCAGTTCAAGTAGAGAACCCTGTAGTACACGGTGATACTGAGCAATTCAATTAGAGAACCCTGCAGTACACGGTGGTACTGAGCAATTCAAACAGAGAACCCTGCAGTACACAGTGGTACTGAGCAATTCAAACAGAGAACCCTGCAGTACACAGTGATAATGAGCAGTTCAAGTAGAGAACCCTGCAGTACACAGTGGTACTGAGCAATTCAAGTAGAGAACCCTGCAGTACACAGTGATACTGACACATGACTGAGCAATTCAAACAGAGAACCCTGCAGTACACAGTGGTACTGAGCAATTCAACTAGAGAACCCTGCAGTACACAGTGATACTGAGCAATTCAAACAGAGAACCCTGCAGTACACAGTGATACTGAGCAATTCAACTAGAGAACCCTGCAGTACACAGTGGTACTGAGCAATTCAAACAGAGAACCCTGCAGTACACAGTGGTACTGAGCAATTCAACTAGAGAACCCTGCAGTACACAGTGTTACTGAGCAGTTCAAGTAGAGAACCCTGCAGTACACATACAGTCTTGTTTTGCAGTCGTTGTGTGGACATTCCTTTGTTCTGTACACTTAAGGAAAATCCTATTCCTCAACACTGCAAATAACGTTGTGTGGACGTGTGTAAGTCCACATAGTGCTTCAGATCCCTACATTATGTGGACCTCTTTTGTTCTCAAGTCCACACTGCGTATGTAGCGCTTGCCCAGTGGTACTGACACATGACTGAGCAATTCAAACAGAGAACCCTGCAGTACACATTGATACCGAGCAGTTCAAACAGAGAACCCTGCAGTGCACATTGATACCGAGCAGTTCAAACAGAGGACCCTGCAGTGCACAGTGATACTGAGCAATTCAACTAGAGAACCCTGCACTACACATTGGTACCGAGCAATTCAAACAAAGGACCCTGCACTACACATTGGTCTCGAGCAATTCAAACAGAGGACCCTGCAGTGCACAGTGAGACTGAGCAGTCAAAGTAGAGAACCCTGCAGTGCACATTGATACTGAGCAATTCAAACAGAGGACCCTGCAGTGCACAGTGATACTGAGCAATTCAACTAGAGAACCCTGCACTACACATTGGTACTGAGCAATTCAAACAGAGGACCCTGCAGTGCACATTGTTACCGAGCAATTCAAACAAAGGACCCTGCAGTGCACAGTGATACCGAGCAATTCAAACAGAGAACCCTGCAGTGCACAGTGAGACTGAGCAGTCAAAGTAGAGAACCCTGCAGTGCACATTGATACCGAGCAATTCAAACAGAGGACCCTGCAGTGCACAGTGGTACTGAGCAGTTCAAGTAGAGAACCCTGCAGTACACAGTGGTACTGAGCAATTCAAACAGAGGACCTTGCAGTGCACAGTGAGACTGAGCAGTTCAAGTAGAGAACCCTGCAGTACACAGTGGTACTGTGCAATTCAAACAGAGGACCTTGCAGTGCACAGTGAGACTGAGCAGTTCAAGTAGAGAACCCTGCAGTGCACATTGATACCGAGCAATTCAAACAGAGGACCCTGCAGTGCACATTGATACCGAGCAGTTCAAGTAGAGAACCCTGCAGTACACAGTGGTACTGAGCAATTCAAACAGAGGACCCTGCAGTGCACAGTGAGACTGAGCAGTTCAAGTAGAGAACCCTGCAGTGCACATTGATACCGAGCAATTCAAACAGAGGACCCTGCAGTACACATTGATACTGAGCAGTTCAAGTAGAGAACCCTGCAGTACACAGTGGTACTGAGCAATTCAAACAGAGGACCCTGCAGTGCACAGTGAGACTGAGCAGTTCAAGTAGAGAACCCTGCAGTGCACATTGATACCGAGCAATTCAAACAGAGAACCCTGCAGTGCACAGTGATACCGAGCAGTTCAAGTAGAGAACCCTGCAGTACACAGTGGTACTGAGCAATTCAAACAGAGGACCCTGCAGTACACATTGATACTGAGCAGTTCAAGTAGAGAACCCTGCAGTACACAGTGGTACTGAGCAATTCAAACAGAGGACCCTGCAGTGCACAGTGAGACTGAGCAGTTCAAGTAGAGAACCCTGCAGTGCACATTGATACCGAGCAATTCAAACAGAGGACCCTGCAGTGCACAGTGAGACTGAGCAGTTCAAGTAGAGAACCCTGCAGTGCACATTGATACCGAGCAATTCAAACAGAGAACCCTGCAGTGCACAGTGATACCGAGCAGTTCAAGTAGAGAACCCTGCAGTACACAGTGGTACTGAGCAATTCAACTAGAGAACCCTGCAGTGCACAGTGAGACTGAGCAGTTCAACTAGAGAACCCTGCAGTACACAGTTGTACTGAGCAGTTCAAATAGAGAAATCTGCAGTAAACATTGGTACCGAGCAGTTCAACTAGAGAACCCTGCAGTACACAGTGATACCGAGCAATTCAAACAGAAAGCCCAGCAATACACAGTGATACTGAGCAATTTTAAGTAGAGAACTCTGCAGTACTCATACTGTAGATGCTGAGTAATTGATATAGAGAAACCCTGCAGTACACGGTAATACTGATTATGGAACAGAACATGTTCAAAGTGTTAAGTAAACCTCAGTTCTGCTAAAAAAACATACAGGCAGTCAAAATATTAAAACTGTAAATGTGATGCAATTAGCCTTTGAAACATCCTCATGTGGGTAAAAATACAGTGAATTTCATGTACCTGTATACACCCTGATAACATTCCAGGGCCATTTCTCGTTTAGGCAATGAGCTGCAGTAAGAACCCAATTTGAAGCAATAAGGGTGCCACCACAGAAGAATTCTTGCTGTAATATAAAAATAAACAACACTTGTTTGTTACACTTCAGCTTTGAACATATTGACAATGGATATACAGTCATTACAGTCACTCAGTGTTCTCCACAGATGTATAATAAGGCCCTAGATTTGTAGCCCTACATGTGTCACTGATCCCGTGTTTTCATCTCTTAAGGCATCTCATTTTGATAATTACGCATCGTATGCTGCAAATAACGACATATAGCTCACTGAAGCTCAATCAATCACAAGAACCATTTCGATTGTCACACTTAATCAGACCTCATTCTGTTGGCTTTGTCACCAGAATTCAAATTTAATGTACATAGATGACTTGGACACAAAGATTGCCTTAACCATCATCGAGGTGTGGGTTGAAATCCCAGTGATGAGTCTGCAGCCTCGACCAAGACACTTAACTAGAATTGGTTCTCTTTACCAAGGTGTAAATGGGTATCTGGATGAGGACAGAGATGTTCACGTGATTGATTTAGCTTTGTGTGCTAAATACTATGCATCACTAGGTGTATACTCCCCAGTGACTGAGATGGTTTAAAGAAATTAAATAAATGGCTCATTTACCAGGGTTATAATGTTCATGCATCATGAATGTCAACATTGGTGGATAATGATACTATGCATGTCCATTACTCCATTATTATTATTTTGCAATATCATAGCATGCAAAACAAAGATCTCATTTTCCTTTGTGCCAGTAACTGATGGTTTTAATGTTATGATTATTGTTGAATGTTTTTTCAATAATAATTTACAAAAACACCAATTCATGTGTGCTTTTCATGTAACTAATCAGTAAGTTATAATTTGTATCTAGTCTTGTCACTGACGTTAGGTTAATGAACTTCAAGGCCACTCTTTATGGATAACTTTTAACAACTCTGGCTGGACCTTTCCTTATACAAACCTGTTTAAAGTTTTTAATATTGCTACCTAGCTAGATATCCAGTTTTCCAAAACTGGCTCTATTAGAATGTACCTGACCGTTGAATCCATGGTAGAGGGCGACTTGCCAAGGCCATTTATATAATGGTGCATCCTCTCCACCTGCTATTCTTCCCTTGGCTCGTACTGCTCTTTGTGGACCGCCATTGTAACCACATTTAGAATAATCTGTAATTAATCAATCTTCAAACAGTTTAAGCTGAAAAGGCTATTACATGATTATGTCTATCTTCAGACCATCATTGTCACAACTCTCTTTTAATATAAAAGAGAGGTGAGAGTTATGAATATTCCTGATAGAAACAATATCATTACCCTTCTGTGTCGAGTCACTGTAACTGTTTTAATCTTGTGGTCTAACATTTTTCATCTTGGGAATTGAATAGTCTCAGGAACTTCCCACTGCTTGAAATCACTTTCAATTCTAAAAGATTATAAGTGTTCAATTGTGTGTAGAAGTTCCACATGCAAGAGGACAATTTAAGTGTCATATGTTAACCTACCTAGTTTTTGTTTTGTTATTGTCTGGGCTAGCAGATTGAGCTCTTTGTAGTTGGCAATTAGAAACAAGTGTTCAATAAGTGGCTTTGATGCTATGTCTTGTAGCTCGGACTTGTCTACTTCATGGGTCACTCCGATGCAGTGAATTTGAACTTTGTAATCATCTCGAAGTATCTTGGCTTCTTTTTGAGGATTAGCTTCACTAGCTCCCTCGTTAGTGCGGCCTGAAATATCCGTAGGAATATTGAGTGAAATTGACTTAGTAATATTAGAAATTATGTTTTCTAAAAGTACCACAAATCTGCCCAGTTAGTTAAAAGGAAACTTTCAAATCTGCAAAAGCTGAAAACAATCACACTTACAAACAGTTATACCTGAAAAATTGCTAAAGGATCAAAAGAGAAAGTTGACATACAGTAATGCAGGTTTGACATTAAAAAAAACAAGTACAAAAACAAGTTGAAAAATTGTATACCAATAGATTACATGTTGTTATAATTACCTACAGAATGGCATGAGCAGTGCTCACAACTGCATCCTTCTCTACCAATCTTGTCATAATGCTAACAGTGACAGTAGCTTTTTCCAATTCTGGAATTAGACTTTCACAAGTCAGACCTTTGTCAGACTTTTGTGCCCATTTTTGTTTATGAATTGTGAGATCAAGAAGCAGAGCTTAATGAATAAATTTCTTTTAATATGATCTAGCCTCAAAAACAATAATATAACTACACGTGTAGTGTTTGTAACATTACAAACACTTTGTGTTCAGGTTTTCAAACAACTTTAACATACATGCGTAAATAAATATTAAAATAAAAACCGTTAAAAAGGGCTTTACGAATATTTTACTTGAACTTCCTGTTTGGGCGGGAACGAGGTAAAATCGGATCACTAAAAATATAAAGAATTTTCATATATAAAACTTTCACAAACAATGACAAAATTCAAACTGAATTTTTCAAGTATAAACTTTTAATAAGCATTAGTTGAAAAGCAATGGCGCCGTCATGATTTAATTGCTTCTTAGCTACATGTAGGCATTGAGATTTGTCACTTGCTTTGCTATATGTTTCACTTTTTGAACACGCAACAGGTTTTTAAACTTGTCACAAGAGCACTGTTGATGAGACTGAGGTAATTTTTCTTCTAAGGGGTTGTTCACATTTATCATCAATTTTACTAGCGTAAAAACTGTATATCTTTTCGAGACCACCTCCCTACCCCCATAAAAGTGTACAAAGAAAATTGTAGATTTTTTCCCCTCTATTTTACACAGATATATACTTTATGTGAATTAGGCGTATACTTAAACCCTGTATGATACCAGCATATGTAAAGAGCGTACATATCTTAAACATATCCCGTAATTTCCTGTGTACACGCTTGGCTTATATGACTTTTAAAGGAAAAAAACCCACTAAGTCTTATCTAGCGGTGCATCTTATCTGATATTGTTTGAGTTCATTGCGACAACCACTGTGTGAAATCTCACATTTCTACTGTAAAACAATCCTTTCTTTTGTCCAGGGTAATCTTGGGTTATCATTTTATTAAAGTAAAAAACTACACCTTTTAAGATGTGTAGTTTTAACAACCTTGACGAAACTTTGTGAAGTCACTGGCCATGCATTCTGCTTCCCACAATATTAGTAACAATACTGGCACGAACCTGTGATAATCCATGGTGTACACAACTGTGGCGTGCACACCAGTGATATACTACTGTTTACTTCTTAAGTCGTTTTTATATGTTATCATGTAATGCACTGTTAGCTTTCGTCAAGGAGGGCGTACACTCTTGTTGTGAAAGCACCCTTTTATTTAGTGTTCACTGGTTCTTGCATGTTGTGTAGCATGCAAAACGATAAAAAAGACTAGCAGCCTATTCATTGGAAAACAATGGGACAACGTGAGTGTGTGTGTGAACTTGTTTTTAAAACAATCAAATCTTAAAAGCAAAAAGAAAATGTTGTGTGGGGATGCGCGATGCCGACTGGGGTGCATGGGAAAATAGATCAACACTAAAAAAAAAAATGAAAGCGTATGGTATTAACCCCTTCCCCCAGCACACATTTTGTATGCCTGTGAAAATGTTGATAATTGTGAATGGCCCTGGGGGTCAAAAATTATTTTATTCACAGAGACCATATCTAAATTCAAGTTCATGTTGACTGCAGACCCCAAAATAAGGCCTGTGAATATTTGTTCATTTCAGGTCAAATGTGGTATAATGTCAGTGCAACTTTGATACACTATGTTAAGTCCTTTCATATGATCTAAAGATTTTGAAAAAATACATTTTAAATTAATCAGTCAGTGACATCAGTGACATCAGTGCCATTTATATCTTACTATGTGTCTAGTTTGAAGGTTTTGTGAGATTCGCAAGTCTGTCTTTGTTAGCTGGAAACAATGCTCACATTTGACTGTTTTTTTTCTATTACAGTTGAGCTGTATAAAAGATTTAACCAAGCATAACACCTGAAGTGGAGACTTCAACGCATTTTCATGAAGATGTTAAAGCATCTGTAATGCATAATTTGTACAGCATTTAACTGTATCACTTCTTTGCATTATCAATGCGAAGGTGCGCTTAACGTCCAGATTTGACCGGAAGTAAAGGTCAAACTGGCGCCATCTCTCTGCAAAAAGTTTAAAAGGCTCAAACATCTATTGCCTGATCTAAAAATTGTGATTAAATGATAAGTAGTTCTTGAGATATGAATTTTTGAAATTTTCAACTTCTGGTTGGAGTGGCAAGACCAGGTCAAATTGAGGTCATATGTGTAAAGTGTTTATTTAGTTTTCAAAGAGCTTTCCAATGATTTATAGATTGTAAAAATGCATTGTATGGTTATGGGAGTTATGTTTTTTGAGCTATTAACCTTTGATTAAGTTTATTTTGCCATCTGATGACGTCATGTCATTATGACGTTTGAACTTTTAGATACATGTCAAAGTAAAGGTCTATGTATGTAAGAAGTTTCAAGTCTCTGAGCAACAAAAGTAAGGGAAGTCTTGCCGAGAAGATAGAGTGAGAAGAAGACAAAAAAGAAAAAAGGAAACAGAACAAAATCAAGGAGTTGTTTGGGTGGTGCCGGAACACCCAAATAATAAGTAAATCTACAAACTGTATAATACCTCAAAGAGCCTTGGGGTAGCTTTGACAATGTAGTCATTAACCTATAAAACACTACCACCAATATTTGACTTGGGGGGGGGGGGCTACAAAAGTAGTCATCAATTTTGGTAATACAGTTACAGTATGTTTTATAATTGGTTCCACAGTAGGCCCAATGGATCAGGAAATATATAAAACTACTCACTGAGACTCTACCCCTAGCCAGGCATCAATGCTGTGGGAGGGAGGGGTTAACTGATCATTATTTTATTGGCCTACAGTGCTAAATCAACATCAGTGAAAGGGCAAGAAAAAACACCTTAATTAAAGTTAAATTATTGTGACTGAGTAAAGCATACCATCAGAGAAGAGAAAGAGAACTCTTTTAGCAGCAGGGCGTGGGTGCCTCTCAGACAGAGGAATCATATCAGTGTGGATAAATTGAAGTGCTTTGCCGGTTGCAGTTCCTGTTCCTGTTGACAGAATAGGATACCTTTATTGGATTTTGAATGTGCACGTTATTATATTTCTTTTTCCTCTTTGTGTTACATGTTACTTGTGTGTCACAGGCAAAGGGGATTAAACTTTTTTTGTTACAAAAAGTTACATTAAAAAAGCTGAAAGAAAAAAGAGTTTCCTCAGATTATTCTTTCTACTTTTTGAAGTATATACGGGGATTAATGTGTTATGGGTAAGAGGTATGGGATTACTGGGGCATAATAGGATGTATGGTATTATTGAGGTACTGGTATGCTGGTAGGAGATATGGGATAAATGGGGCGGTAGGAGGTATGGGATTACTGGGATGGGTTGGAGGTATTGGATAATTGGGATATGAGTAGGAGGTATGGGATTATTGGGGTGTGGGTAGGTACAGGATTATTGGGATACTAGTATGATGTATTTGTTTATTTGGGATTAATAAATACCTTGGAGAGTTTGTGCATTCTGAATAGTGAAATACTGGTCACTTGGGGATGTATTTACATGTGATATAAGACTGGCTTTGTGAACTAGCGATTAAATGGCCCCTAAACAAGCATTTTGTGGTGCAAAAGTTTTGTGTGCAATGTAGTTGTTGTGCGGGGAACTATCAAACAAAATTTTCTTTGTGTGTATTGTTTTTGTGTTTCTGGCAAGGATAGATGGTGCTGGGTGCAGCGAATACCATGCTCACTTGTGAATGCGCTGACAATGTATCATTTTAAGGTAGCTGGTGCTTGCATGTAACCAATATAACACAATGCAGAAAGACATTAGGTCTCATGCAAAAATTGAACAGCCTAAAGAATGGCCCTTGAACATAATTAGAACAATTCTACAAATATCGACGAAAGAAAAATCACGCAATT
The DNA here is from genome assembly GCA_023634235.1 of Pisaster brevispinus. Lineage (NCBI taxonomy): Eukaryota > Metazoa > Echinodermata > Asteroidea > Forcipulatida > Asteriidae > Pisaster > Pisaster brevispinus. The sequence goes on along the minus strand of JAMKCF010000023.1, from coordinate 1,411,637 downwards.
CTGAAATGTTTACTTTTTTTTTCGTTAAAGGTATTTATTAATGGCAATAACAGTGTGAGGAGCCCAGCTTCACTGTGTGGTTGGTCACTTGGACCTGGCGTTTGGCTCACATTCCAATAACAGCAGCCAGCCACAACACGGTCAATGCCACGTACTGAAGACCAGCCTCGCACTGTCATTGCCTATTTGTTAGATACATAGTTTGATACACGACGTGCATAAACACCAATTTAACATTTACCTATGCGTACCCTGGCACGTGGATCAGCAATATCATCAAACCGACTTAGCATGTCTTCTTCTGAATCTTGTCCATTAGTAGAGAGACGAAAATATTCTGTCCTAGTTCCGTACAGACAGGCTGCATATCTGGCATTATTTACACCAATCTATAAAGAATATAGAGTCTTTGAGAAAACTTTCCAGCCTCAAAATTTGCCACTGAAATCCACTGAACTACATGTTAGCGCATGCACGGTGCAAAAAATGTTTAAAGTTTGGGTTTTTAGGAATAAGTGACAAAACCATTCATTTACGTTTTTTAGGCAGTGACAGACCTAAATACGCATTGGTTTGTACACCCGGGTAGGTCTGTTTGGGTGGTTTTATAAAGTGACAAATGTGTTAAGGAATTAATTAAACTAAACTAAACACTGAGCACAGACAAACCACATGATGCCCACATCCCACATATACAAAATAAAGATAATGTTCTAAATACTTGTAAGAAGTATGGGGCCTTATGTAACCACAGGATATGTTGCAAAGTTTAGCATTTTACAACATGGAGACCGTGGTGTATTATATATTTCGCGCGGAATTGTAGACAGTAAATACTTACAGTCATTGTGCAAAGAAGCTGCCATTACTGGAAACAAAAATGTACCTTATTGCTGGGAATGCAGGACATGGTGTGACCTTTGACATTTGCTGTGTGCAAAATATACAGTACTAAATATTTATGAGGTGAGTAGCCAAGTGGGCCAAAGCAAATGTATCACATTTCCTCCCCACTAAATACGAAGTTGTTTTTTAACAAGTCAGGAAAAAATAAATAATAAAGCAGTGATCCATCATCAATAGGAAAACAATTGGTTTAAATTGAGTGAACATCCAGAAATGTGTAATGTCCTTTAAATTCATGGTAGTTTTTGTTTGTTGAAAAACACAAATTTTCTTTTCTTTCTATGCTTCACTGCTGACTAATACCTGTATCCACTAGTAAGAAGATACAGTGGTGTGTTTTACCACATTTGTTTTTGGGTGGTTGTTTTTGTTTGATTTTTGTGTGCAGTCAGCTATATATTTAGTTTATCCGGAGGTTTATTTTTCGCTTGTGGGGTAGTGACGTTGAGCAACGTGGGGACTACCCAACATAGAAGGTTTAGTAGGTGATGACGCTTCGCTAGGTACAGTAAGGTCAGGTTCCACTGGCGTTGGTGTAGGATTGTCCATTTCCAACGGTATGATTTGTGGTATGACATACATGTAGGGTACAGGTACATTTAGATGAGGGGGTTTCCCAATGTCAGAGTCGAGTAGTTGGTCAATAAGTCGGGGCCAGCTCATGTTTGGGCCAACGTGAACTTCCTAGGACTAGGGTTCAGTGCAAGCATTTACCACAGCAGGTATCCATTTCTGTTTGCCTCTGTCATGTCTGTAGTCGCAAATGGAGACAGTTTGGCCAATGTGAAACTCACGTGTTTCATTGGCAGATGTGTGAGATGCAGTCTGATCCATTTGCTTGTGTTGACATGACAACAGACATAATAGGCTTTAGAATATCCAATCGTGAATGAAGATTTGTCCCCACGAACAAAAATGCTGGAGATTATCCGGTCTTTCTGTGTGGGGCACTCCTGTACGTAAACAGAAAGTTGGCCAATGTGGCTGCTGTGGAACCCTTCTCCCCCACTCATTGATTTCAGGGCTTGCTGAAGGTTTGAGCGAATTGTTCAGTGAGCCCATTGGTGGAAGGGTGGTATGGGGCAGATGTAACATGCTTCATACATTACACTTAAGAAATATTTGAAACTCATCTGATGTAACTGCTCTGGCACTCCATTCCGAGCAAAAATGCTGCATAGAATGTCATTTGTGACCCACTCTGTGAAAATGAGTCAGATGTCGCCCAATGCATTATTATGTAATGGACAATTCAATGTGGAAAATATTTATTTATTTTTTTTAAATTTTTTTTTTTTTACTTTTTAAGATCTATATTTGCATGGTTATCTTTCAGAACACTTATTTTTAGGCAATAAAGCTATGAATACAACAATTTTGTGATCATACTTTAGTCTAATTTGTATCCTTTTGCGCGAAATGGTAGTTTAAAACGTCACTTTACCTGTAATTCGTTTTTAACAAAAAATGATATATTGACTAATTTCAAACAGGAGTAACTCAGCAACACGATACACCCCAAAGCTTAGACATATACCAAATAACTGCTGCTGGTGTGTTCTTTCCAGCCATGCATATAACTCAATTCTTTAAATTGTCAACATCTGACTCATTTTCACAGAGCGGGTCACATTTGTGCGCATCGAGTCTGCAGATTTGGTGCTCACAACCTTAGACCACTTGGAGTGGGCATCCACAACAACAAGAAACATTTGGCCATGAAATGGGCCGGCATAGTCAAGATGAATACGCTGCCATGGTGTTGTGGGCCACTCCCATGTGTGGAGTAATGCTGACCTAGGATTGTACTGTACTTGTTGGCATCCAGCACAACTTCTGGACTCCTCATTCATTACCATATGAAGATAAGCCTGTCTCATATCAAGCTTACTGAATTGCTGACCACCAGCAAGTGTCGCGAAAATATCCTCAATCTTGGGCCAAGGATATTGTTCAGTCCGCAGATTAGCGTTTACAGTCACTTTAATGTCGCTGCTGATGCCTACTCCGCCACTTTTCTTTGCTACAGGTACACTGGGTGTTGCCCACTTGCTAGTCTCCATGGGTGTAATTATGTTCTCACATTGAAGCTCAACAAGTTCTGCTTTAATTTGGGGCCTAAGTGCAGGTTGAGCTATTTCATTATATATCAGGTTACCTTTGATGCCTTTAAGTTCCCCAATGTCTTCTTTGAAGAGCTGATCATACTCCTCAAGTAAGGCTGTCAGCTTAGCAGTAGTATCAGTGTGATTCTCATCAGACATTGCCAAAATATTTGGCCAGTCCAATGTGTGTGAGCCAGTCGCGTTTAAATAACACTGGTCCTCACACTGGAGAGCATATAACTCTCAACAGAAATGTTTTCCTTAGTAGGAAATACTCACATGCAAAAATCCAACTGGTGTCATGCCTCAACATGGGCAATCATCAGTTTCACATAGTTGGTTCTAAAAGAAAATGGTATGTCTCGTGTCTTTGGCGTAGACGGTAGGGTTGATTAACGTGGCTTAAGGAGGTTGTAGTTCGTTCGGGGACGGTTTGAGTGAGATTCTCGTTTGTTTGTGACTTTTTCCTCCAATTAGGAAAAAAGGGTTTCTGGTGCTTCAACAAGACCTTTGCCAAAAAGAATGTGGTTATCCCGAATGGGGGAGCTGTGCATGGATGTAAAGTCAAGTGAACTTCGATTAAGTTTATAGCTATGTTTGTTTTTCAAATGTGTTCGGTCTTTGTTTTAATGCAATGAAAAGGACTAGATGGTGTGACCTTTGACATAAGCTGTAAGCAAATTCTACAGTACTAAATATTTATGAGCTGATGTGTAGCCAAGTGGGCTAAAGCAAATATATTACAAAGACTAGTTGAACACACTCCCTTCCCCACCTGAAGTATAATAAATGTACCTGTGTATAATTATTCTGAATGTAGGGTACTATTATGATCATGGTAGGTTCGTCGCTAAGGAAAATACAAAATTTACCTTTTTAACAAGTATCTTTGCAAAGTCAAGAGCAACTTTAAATTGATCATCTTCAATGCTACCAGAGGCATCAAAAGCAAAGTAGATGTTGTATCCTCCACGATATGATAAATCTATGCTTCTTCCTTTAGATCTACTAGGGATATTGTTGGAAGTATCGATGGCAAGAGTCTCGGCAACAAAACCAATCCTTTCTGCAACCTCATTAATGTCATCAAAGTCAAAAGGACCTGTAAACAAAAAAAAACCAAACAATAAAATTAAGGAAAAGTGTAATCTAGTCAGGTATATGTTTGGTAATAACTCTTAAAATTAATGGCAATAAAATACTACTTGAGTAGAAATACAGCAGCTTTCGATAGTATAAAGCACTTTGAGAATCATTACACTTCAAACTAATGTGGTTATAGAAAAAGATGTCAGTTTTATCCCCCCAAGTTTAAATCTGAGAAATGGTACTAGTAATCCCAAATTAGCCATTTATTTAGCAAATCTGGAAAAAAATTGGAAAGAGGCCAATTTCAACTGATAATGGTAAGTATAGGTGTCACTATTTACCAAAAAATAAGTAAGGACTGATAGGGGGTGGGGAAATTAATTTTTAGGGGGGGTCATTGAAACTAGGGGGTCATTGACCCAAATTTTGCTCAAAGTATGTCGTGTTTGGTATCAAATGAAAGGAAATTGAATTTTAAATTCTGGAAGTGATGTTTATTTTGTCATTTTATCATCCAGTAAAAAGTTACACTTGATTGAAGACGTGGTGCTAGTTAACAAGGAATCGGCACGCTCATTACACAGTTTCTATGTAAAAAAGACATTGAAACTACCGTAATACGTTATGTATCCATCAAAGTGTATCACATTGTTTGGAGGCTGATATCAACATGGTTCAAGGCATTTTAACTACAAGTAAAACAATTTGTCTGCCCTTGAGAAAGGCACTACTGTTTCGTAAAATATTGGGAAAGTAGTACATTCTGTTCTACCAGGCAGGCTCCTAGGAGTAAGTGGCAACGTGCCCTTGGTGACAGTTGATTCGGGTCGACAGCCCAAATCAGTTAAGTGATCGAATCCCCCACCTTGAAGTGGCCGTCCGGCTTTGTGATATTAGGCGATATCTCGCCTTTACAAAAAAACATGTTGCCTTGTGCAAGCAAGTCATGACTTGAGACCATGTGTGACCATGAAATACATTTTGATGGTATTCAATTTAAGCATCAAATAGTGAGGTTTTTTTTTAAATAACATGTAGAGAGAAAAAGAGGACCGAAAAGAGGACTAAAAATGTTCAAAAGCTTGAAGTTTTGTCAGTTTCTGAAGCTTCTTCTCATGTCGAGTGAGAATCAACTATTGAAAGGCAGGCTTAAAAACGCTTGAGGCGTCATATACATTTCTTATAGAAATAAAGAGGGGAAAGGGGGAGGTAGGAAAAATGAACATGGTTAAGGGCAACAACAGAAGAATAGGGGTGTGTATGGGGGTGGGGCGGAGGGAAAGGAGGGGTGTGAGAGAAAAAAAAGAGAGACCGAGTGCCTAGGCAGCACACAGTTTCCTTTTTTCTCACACCTCTCTCCTTTCTGTCGTCCCCAACCCCCACAACACACACGCATACCTGTTTTCTGTTTTTGCCCACCATTTGTTCATTTTTCCTATCTCCCCTTTTCTCCTTTCTATTTCCAAAAAGAATTGTATATGACACCTCAAACGTTTTTTAAGCTTGCCTTCCAACACATGATTCTCACTCAACATGGGGAGAAGCTTCATTACTGCCAAAACTTCTTGAGAAAGCGTTTGAACATTTTGAGAGCATCCCGATCCAATTTTTGTCTTTGCTTGTTCTTTGATGCATATATTTATAGAAAACCATCAGAATGGTTTTACTGGTTATACATGGTCTCATCTCATGACTTGCTTGCACAGGGCCACATGTATGATTTCACTCTTCCCTGGCATGTCGGGGCCGAGTGGATAAGAACACCGAACACAAGCTCTGGTGTTTCTGATTAGCAGAGTGTGGGTTCGAGTCCCAGTCGTGACATTCTTGTGTCCTTCAGCAAGAATTTTTACCATAATATTGCTGTGTCCCTCGGATGGGACGTGAAGTTGTAGGTCCCATGTGTTGTCTAACGCATGTAAAAGAACCCAGTGCACTTATCGTAAAGAGAAAGGGTTTGTCCCGGTGTTCCTGGTTTGATCGGCAGCATATTGCCCCACAGCACCTTGTAAACCATTCAGTGGCGTCACCAGGGGGGGGGGTCTGCGCCCCCCCGCTCAGAACCCTTGCCCCCCCTCTTGCCCCCCCCCCCCCTATGAAATCACAGAGAAGTATATTCTTATAATATATAAATCGTTTAAGGCTGCATAAAATGCTGCCGTAAAAAGGAAAACAAACCTTTTATTCATATCAGTATGTGGACTATAACGCGGTCATGACAAATGCATGGAAACACGCGCGCGATCGTATTGGCGGTAAATGTATGTTGTGGTTTTGCGGTTACAGAGAGTGCAGGAAGTCACAAAGTTCGGTTTAATACATGGTGGTCTGAACGCAGACCAATAGCTCCGTTAACACAACGTAGTCAGATGCACAACAGAGAAATTTAAACAGCAAAATGGCCAGCGAAAAAGGTAGCCTAGTCCATTTCTTCTCCATATCAAAGTGTCTTTGCCTCGTGCTCCAACACCTAAGAGGCAGAGACGGAAAATACAGAAGACTCTGATTCTGATGTGGTACCATCAGAGTATTGCATGGACTCTGCATCCGAGGATTCCGCCGAGGAGAATTTCGAAGAAGATGTATCCGTTAGTAAGACTGGGAGCGCTAGTAGCACAAGTGCCCTGACAAGCACACGTAGCAGTGAAGCAAGAGCTGTTGGTCCTCAAGGTTTGTGGCCATTTATTATAAACTGTAGTTAATCATAGTAATAATGAGTATTTAATAATAATGATAATAAAACAATACAAGCACCGCATATTGCAACACCTCGACCACTTACATTTTCGCGGTTTATTCCATTGGTGAATAATATTCTGTTTAGTTTACAGGATTTATTGGACTAATGTGCATTGTAATGCTTTGTTTTGCTTTTTATAGTAAAATTATGAAAACCTAATGTGCTGTTAAATTGTTGTTTTCCTTTTCAGACATATTATGCTATCCTAGAGATGAAGCTCAACAGCCACGCCTTGTTGCTTATCCTAAAGACAACAAGAAGAGATAATTCTTATCAGTATGGTATAATGAGTACAAGTGGTTAGAGTATTCCATATCAATGGACAGTGTATTCTGCTTTGCCTGTCGTCATTTTGCTCCTCTTTCCTCATCACCTGATATTGCTTATACATCAGCTGGATTTAAGACATGGAAGAAAACAAAGGAGAAGAAGAAGGGTTTTGCTGCTCATTCAAATTCCCCTTGTCACAAAGCAGCAATGCTCACATGAATAGATTATAAGGCAATGAAGGAGAAGGATACTTCAGTGATGCAGATGGTCAGTGAAAATTACAAAAAAGAGATCCAAAGCAACCGGGAATACATCAAAACAATAGCTGACATACTTCTCCTCACAGCGAAACAAAACATAGCTCAAAGAGGGCACAGGGAGAAGGCTCAACAGACAAGCAAGAGTGATGCAGAAGATAACGACAAAGATGTCCCAATAAATAGAGGGAACTTCTTGGAAATCCTAACTCTACTATCTAAAAACAATCCAGCCATAGCAAGTAAACTTGTGGAGATCCCGCAAAATGCCAAATACACTTCTCCGAAGTTACAAAATGAAATAATTGCAGTGTTGGTCCAGATGATTCGAATAGATATCATTGAAGAGGTTAAAGAAGCTGGTGAGTTTGCTATCATGGTTGATGAGACCAAGGATGTCTCTAAAACAGAGCAGTTATCTCTTGTTCTGCGCTATTACTATTGTGGGAGCGTGAAAGAAAGCTTTGTTGTGTTTAAAGCAGCTGACAAACTAGATGCAACAAGTCTAAACGCAACAGTAAAGTGCCTACAGGACTTTGGACTCAACTACAAGGAAAAACTTGTCGGGCAAGGCTACGATGGGGCTGCTGTTATGAGCGGTAAGCATAGAGGAGTAGCCACTCAGGTAAAACAGGAGGCAAAATATGCCTTTTACGTGCATTGCCACGCACATCGACTTAACTTGGTGTTAGTTGACACGGTCAAAAGTGTACAGGAGGCTGCAGATTTCTTCGCGCTTCTGGAAAGACTGTACGTTTTCCTTTCACGGTCGTATGTCCATCAGAAATATGCACAAGTCCAGAAAGAAATGTACCCAGGGAAACCACAGCGTGAATTACAAAGACTAAGCGATACAAGATGGGCTTGCCGGTACTTTTCCTGTCGCAATACCAGAGATCGGCTACCAGCTATTCTCAAAACCCTTCAGGATATTTCTGATGAAGACAATGCAGATAGGGCTATTGATGCGCGAGGTTTGGCTTCCCAGTTGGACTTTACATTTACTGTAATGCTAACGGTATTTTGCAATATCCTTCAGGAATCCAAAGGCCTCTCTGATATGCTACAGAATCCTGAAGTGGACTTGGCAAAGGCAGTCGACATCGTGGACACTTTCAAGAACAAATTACAGAAGCTACGATCTGACGAGGATTGTTTTGATGGGATATGGAGTTCAGCGACAGAGCTATCGTCTGCCTGCAAAATATCGATCACCGAAGTCCATCTGCGTCGTCAAAGGCATTTACCAAATAGACTTCAAGATTTTGTTATAACAGAACAGGCGCCTCTAGAACACCAGAGGTCCACAACAAAAGACAACGTTCGAGTTCACGTCTTCAACTCTGTTCTTGACGTCATCATATCAAAAATGGATCGTAGATTTTCTACAGCAAGTTGTGCTATAATGACTGGTATTTCATCTCTTTATCCAAAGACGGAAAGCTTCCTCAACACTGAAAGTGTGCAGAAGTTTGGACAGGTGTTTGACGCTGACCCTGATGACCTAAGCCATGAAATTCCACAAGCAAAGCGTCTCCTGAAACGTAAATTTACAGACTCCGGAAATGCAGCTCCCGAAACTCTTCTTCAGTTTACTGCATTTTTAGACCCATACAAGGATGTATTTGCCGAGTTATTCCGTCTGGCGAAAATTGCAGTGGCAATTCCAGTATCCAGTGCTGCTTGCGAGCGCAGCTTTTCTTGTTTAAAACTCATCAAAACTTATCTTCGGAACACAATGTCGGATAAGCGTTTGAGTGATCTTGGTGTTCTTCACATTGAACGAGAACGCACAGAGGCCATAGACCTTGATGAATTTTTTGGGGAATTCGCAGATCACCACAAGAACCTCCGCATCAGTCTCCTTTGAAGCAAGCGGTGGAATTGAGAGGTAGGCCTATTTTAAATATCCGTTTCATAACTAAAATGTGATTATTATAATTACACCCACAATTTCAATCCTGTATTTTGATTTTGATTTTTTTTAATGGCTTACACATTGTCACAATTATTATGTTTTGGGTTTTTACACTGAAATAAAAAAAGCATACAAACAATAATTTAATTAGTACTCACAGAGCCTAATTTGAGAATGTCGTGTACAACTCTAAATTGATACTTGGTAATCACTGTTGGTAATTTAATCCTTGTATACAGTTGAAAAGTTTTATCTTATAAAAATGACAAGTTCTCTAAGATTTGGTTGTCTTCGCAATCTTTTGTTACCTGCAAACTATGTAGACTGTTTTAGAACTGCATTGGTGTGTATCAACTATCAGTTAAAATATTTAATGATAATCTTGCACTTCTTTGGCCCCCAAATTTTATCTTTGCCCCCACTTGCCCCCCCCCAAATGAAAATGTCTAGTTACGCCACTGAAACCATTTCATGGTGCCGTCGAGGAATAGGTCTCGTACTTCAAAATGTAGCTCCACATACCTTACAGGAAAAAAAATACTGAGCACTTTGATATGCCCGTAGGGGTGTGATAAAGCGCTATATAGGAACCAAGTATTATTACTATTTTTATAATTATAATTTTGGGATCAGATTACAGGGTAATTAATCCCCCCCCCCATTGAACAAAGTTAAAGTGCTTGCTGATTCCTTGTTAACAAGCACCACGTCTTCAATCAATTGATGGATACATACATGTAGTAACGTATTACAGTAGTTTTAAGGTCTTTTTATGCCCTGCGGTTGGCGAAGCCACCGAAGGGGTATACTGTTTCCGACATGTCGGTGTGAGTTTGTTTTCACATTCAAACCGGGGACCTATAACAAAAGAGGACAATAGGGTCCCCGGTTGGCTAAAGGTCCCCAGTTAGAAATTGTGTACAAAACCAATGGGAGCTGTTGCCAAAAAGTTAGAGTCCAAACAAAAGAGGGACAATAGGAGGTCCCCGATTGGAGGTGTTTACACACTTGTGTGTGTGTGTGTGTGTGAGCGTGTCTATCCATTCAAACCGAGGACTTTAACAAAAGGGATCCGGGTGTTTGACAGAGCGAGGAAGTCCTCGCTTCGTTTTCATGTACAAACCCAATGGGGACGTCGCTAAAAAAAACTATGTCCAAACAATGGGAGAACAAATAGAAGTCCTCGGTAAGCGGGATTTACAAACATGGCTGCCCTTACACATGCCAACTTACGGGGTACTTTTAACAATGGAACAATGGACCCCACAAGGCAATTTCAATAGGAACAATAGGGCCCCACAAGGGAATTCTTTAGAAAAGGGAACAATAGAACATCAATAGCAGTACCCCACAAACCGGATCCGTAAGGTTGTGTGTGTGTGTGTGTGTGCTTGCATGCAAATTGTAACTCAAGGACTCAAATGTCAACTCAAAACTTAGTGTTTGGATTGGTCATGGGATTCTCCCCAGAAGCCTGTCTTTATTGATACCCCTTTGGTCAAATGTTGAGGTCATTATGGCTAAAACAACAAATTTTTTTTGGATTGATAACTTGAGATGGACTTTGCATATTAACTGCAAATGTCTATTGTTTGTGGACCCCCCCCCCAGTCAAATGTCAAGGTCATTATGGCTAAAACAAAAGAAATGCTGTCTGAGCAATACCTCGACTAGGACTTGTCATATCAACTCCAAACTTTGTTTGAAGGACATGGCATATTATCTGCAAACTTGGTGTGTTGCCACTTTCATGAATGGGGACCCCCACCGTCCCCACCACTTCATCCCATCCCACCCCATGAAACCTCTTCCCCACCCTCCTCCCCACCCAGCATCTTCTCTTCCCCACCCTCCTCCCCACCCAGCATCTTCTCCTACCCCTCCTCCCCTTCCAACCCAACCCTCGCCACCCCTTGCCCCCTCCTTCTCCCACCCATTCCCCCACCCCTTTCCCACCCATCCTTCCCTTCTTGCACCTCCCCTCCCTCTTCCCCACCCCTCCCCTTCCAACCAAACCCTCCCCACCCCTTCCCCCACCCCTTCCCTACCCATCCTCCCCTTCTTGCACCTCCCCACCCTCTTCCCCCACCCCCTTCCAACCCAATCCTCCCCTCCCCCATCCCTTCCCCCACCCCTTCCCCACCCATCCTCCCCTCCCCCACCCCTTCCCCACCCCTTCCCCACCCATTGTTCCCTTCTACCTTCCCACCCTCTTCCCCCTCCCCTCCCCCTTCCAACCCAACCCTCCCCACCCCTTCTCCCACCCCTCTCCCACCCATCCTCCCCTTCTTTCACCTGATTCCCACCCTCTTTCCCCACCCCTCCTCCCCCTTCTCTCACCCATCCTTCATCCCACCCTTCCTTCCCAGCCTTCTACCCGGACACATCTTCAGCCATTGGTCCTTCCCCACCCACATGACACAGTATCCACAAGCATTGCACACGCTGGCTAAGATTGTTTGTGAAAAAAAATCACTCTGTTCTACATGTTTTACATGTATTTTAACTTAGGAACACTGTTTGCTTCAGATGCTGCCTTTTTGATGCTATTTAATATTTTATGCCTACAAAAAAAATTATGTCCCAGTGATAATTTTAAAAGGACTTGGCATATGAACTGGTGTGTGGCTTGGTCTCTGGATACAGACACCTCCTATTTTTAGACCACATAGGTCAAATGTTGTGAAACGGACTGGCTTGCGGGGCATTTGTGTTTACCAAACATGACTTTTCTTGTTTTACATAAAAACTGTGTAATGAGCGTGCCGATTCCTTGTTAACTAGCACCACGTCTTCAATCAAGTGTAACTTTTCACATGATAATAAAATGACAAAATAAACATCACTTTCAGCATTTATAATTCAATTTCCTTTCATTTGATACCAAACACAACATAATTTGAGCAAAATTTGGGTCAAAGACCCCCAGTATCAATGGCCCCCCCTGAAAAAAATTTCCCCACCCCCTATCGGTCCTTACTTTCTGTTGGTCAATGTTGACATCCATACCTACCATTATCAGTTGAAATTGGCTTCTTTCCAGTTTTTTTCCCAGATGAATTCTAGTTTATAGATACTATACCATCAGATCTATTTTTCAGACTATAATATTCCAATCACTTTTGAAAATGAAGGCCCAATTAAAGCCGCTTGGTCCATTTGTTTATTTATTTATTTTTTTATTATTTTTATTTTTTTATTAATTTACTTAATTAAAGCACTTAATTTGTGTCATATGTGCTTAATGTTATGCTACGTATTGATGATATGTCAGTGCTAAGGTGGATGATGTGCTGTAATTGTATAGTGTGTTACTGCAACTTCATCTTACACTCTACCTCGACATTTAGGTTCTTCTCCTGACCAACTTCTAGATGTATTACAGTGTCGTTCTGCAGAGCCAACCAAAGCTCGGTTTGAGTGACATGCATACCTCACCACTCCTCCTTTCTGGAAGTCTGCTGTTTCTTGGTTTTCCATATACCCTCCAATTGGTATTCCAGGATTTGGACAGTAAAAACCTGCCAGTTGACATACCACAATATTCGGTATTAAGAATTTTTAACTGCTGCACTCAATGAGCTCATTTATTAAACACACTAAAACTCAAAGATTTTGTTCAGATATGTTCTGCCAACCTTCATGTACGTGCTACCTATAAGTGCAGTTGGAATTCACTATCAGCACACATGGCATACTACAGATATAATTATTTTCTGTTTCTGTTTTGGAAGATGAACATAGCTACATGTATGTGTGACAAGGTCGTTTCTCTCATCAGAATGAAGTGTACTCAAGCTCAGATGTTTTGTTACTTAATTAAAGACACAATCTTTTGGCAGTTTATGAAAAGTCTTATCAACAAGTTCTTATCCCCAACCTTCGTAAACTACTGGAGCTAAGATAAATTCAGACCTATTCTGGTATTTTGATATCCTGAAAAACTGGTATTTTGAAAAACTTACTGTCATGATCACATGATGTCAGCTCTCCACTCCATTTACCATTAGGAAGACAATGTCTAACAGCTGTGCCTCTAATCTGGTATCCTGATCTGCAGTAGAAGCTAACACTACCTCCGATACTGTTTGATTCCAAATATAAGTCTCCATATTGGATTCTACCGGGATGAGGGCATACAATCTCTGCAAATAACAAATCAAGGTTTTCGTTACAGTAACATAATTAAGACAGAAAAAGTATCTTTAATTTATACCACAATGTATACATTGATTAAAGGTTATTGATTAAAGGTAAGGTTATACGCTTGGTAAATACTCTTAAAATTAACGGCAATAATAACTTTCTTGGTTAGAAGCAGCAGCTTTCTAAAGTATAATGCATTTTGAGAATCATTTCACTTCAAAGTAATGTGGCTATGGAAAAAGATATCAATTTGTATCCCCCAAAATTTGTGTCTGAGAAACGGTACTGTCACATACGTTCTCAAATTGTGCATTCCAATTACGGATCATTCTTTAACGTAGACATAAACGCTCCAGATTTTTTGCGATATCTCAAAAAAGCTACCACCTTTTGAAATGAAATTTGCACAGGTTGGTTTTATTGTATATGTCTACATGTATAAAGGATTTAAACAACCGAACGGTAAAAAACCCAAAGGTATCTTTTGCCTTAAAGGATAAACCATTAAAAAAAACATTAAAACATGGCAATGAAGAAACAATAGCCCGAGGATGTTCAAGAGTGAATACAATCACTATCTGAGAGTGCAAAACTTTTTTTTTAAAGCATCATAATAAACCGTATATTAAACAATAAAACTGAGCTGACCCCAAAAGATGCCAACATCAAGGGAACATTGGATCCAATATATTATTTGCAAGAAATTTTAAAGGAGAGTGGGTGAAACTTTTCGGTTGTAGAGGAAACAATTTAAAAACATAGCTATGAAAAGGAATTGATGGTAACTTTAAAATTCAGTCATCAACATTTTGGGGATCATTCTAGTTTCTGCTTACTATGATACTTTTGATTCAAGCAATGTACACAGGTAAGGAGATAGTATTTGTCTCGCTTCAGTTGATGCAACTTAAAAAATAAATGAGTGAAAGTGGTAGCTGACTGTTCAAGGTGAATCTGTCGAGTTCAGCACAATAAATATAATTTGATTTGATTTGAAGAGAACTGGAATTGCATATAAAAGATGAGGTTTACAAAATGATTTAAAAAGTAAAAAAGAAAGAAGCGGAGTATTTTCAACAAACAGTGCACTTGAAATAAGCCCATTTTTGATCTTCGAGGTCCTCTTATCCTTATCAATAAAGCTAACAATCTTAACATTAGGTTTTGCCAAATAAAATTACTAGTTACAGATTAGTTGCATGCGGAAAAAAAGATTTAGAAGAGGATTAAGGAGCCTGAGGAGAGGATGATAATTAATGGGTCCAAAATGGGTGTTTCGAAATTGTATGGCATTTGAACTTAATCCAAGTACTCACAAAATGTAATATGATTTATTGAGATCACTTACAAAATGTAAGGCATTTTATTGAGATATATCATTCATGAAATATCATATCATTAATTCAAAGATAAGTGTTCTTCAAATAAAAATACTTCTCAAGTTGGAATGGTATCAAATGTTAATCCAAAAGACTGCAGTTAAGTTTTTGTTGAAACAATAACAAGGTGTTCGGTATATACACAAATGTATTTCCAAATTAGCAGGCCTGGTGAAAAGTAAGGAGAAAGTTTGGTTAACACGTCTTTGTAGGAAATATTGATATACGTTAATTGTGGTTCTAATTTGCATTTTAAATTCAAGAAGCTTTGATCGAACCCAATTTGAAAACGGATGACGTTATCTTGATGTCATTGTTACGTCCTCATAGCTCATTTTTTATCCGGACATTGAGATTTATAACTTTGTGCAAAATGTTAATCTTTTGTCAAATATGCAACAGGTTTTCAGCAATAAATACATGTAGTTCCTTTTTAAAACCTTGTCACAAGAGGGCGCTGTTGAAAATAATTACGTCATTACTCTTTTAATTGAAAGGGTCATGGTCAAGCTTTATTTCGTAAAAAGAGACCATGTCTATTTTCTAAATCATATGGTTTGCAGATCTCAAAACATGGCCTGGAATATTTATTTTCACTTCATCTTCTGGTTTCAACCGGAAGAAAAGTTTTCACCGGGTCACACTTTGTGTATGAGCTGTAACATACTTCACAAGTAAAGCTTTCATATTGTGCAAATACCTTATTTGTGGCAATTATGGTTCTCCAGATATGAATTTGTAAAATATTAAATGTTGATTTAATGTTGTGATGTGATCTTTTAGGCATCATCACCCCGAAAAAATTTGGGTGTCATCTACACATCTAAGTACGAGGTACGTTTCTAGACTGGACCCTTCGTGGTTAATAATATGAACTTTTGAATTATTAAATTTCAACTTCGGTTTTGACCGGGAGTAAAGAACACTTTATATGTGATTTGTATAGCATGAGCTTTTACATGGTGCAAATAGCTTATATGTAGCAATTATGGTTCTACAAATATGGTTTTAAGTCTGAACATAAAATGTTTATCTTCAATGCCAGGTTTCGACAGGAACTTAATGTCACATGGGGTCACACTTTGTGTAAGATTGTAAAATGAACCAAGGGCTTTTATATGGTGGAAAGATTTTGTATGTATCATTTATGGTTCTCTAGATATTACGTTTAAAATAGTTCACACTATTTTTAAACTTTAGTGTTACGACGTCATCGATGACATCATCATCATCATCATCCCGAAAAAGTTGCGATTTGTCTATACACTAAATAAAGTCTAAGTACATAAGATATTTAGTTTTTGTAAAATCGTGCTGAAAAGGTACACTGGGAAGAAGACACAGTTTTTGTTAATCACAAAAACGAGGTGTTCGTGAGTGATGTCATCAAATTGTAAATTGTAATTTGTGGTTCAGGGTTTAAATGTTTTCCAATCTAAAACTTCGACTTCCGGTTTGAGTTGAAAGCCAAGGTCAAATGGGGTCACACTCTGTGTAGCCTTTACAAGTTTTTGAAGAAAATTTCGATGAGTTATAGATTCTAGACATCCAATGTTTGAACCGGAAGCCCAGGTCAAATGGGTTTACACTATGTGTAGCACTTTGTGACTTTGTGAAGATCTTAACAACGATGTTTTAAATGTAGAAAACCAAATGTGTGGTTTAGGAGTTATAATCATTTCAGATATTTTTCTTCAATTTCCGATTTTGAACCGGAAGTCAAGGTCAAATGAGGTCACATTCCGTGTAGCGTGTGTTAAGTTTTAGGAGTCATTTTTGTTACTCCTAATCTTATTCTTCATTTGGCCATTAAATACACACAAACAGTAAGTAAAAAATGGATGAATAATTAAATAAATAAATCAGTATTTAAGTAAATACAAGCAATAAGTAAATATTAGCAAAACAACCAAATTAAAACCACATGAAGTTTATAAAACAACCTTAATAAGATGGCCAGGATCAACAAAAGTATACTAAAACACTATAGCTCGAAAGCCTGTTGATGATGTATAGATGATAAAAATCCAATGTGCGGTTCAGGAGTGATGATTTTGTCATAATTAAATTGCGTTTCAGGTTTCAACCGGAAGTCAAGGTCAAATGGGGCCACATTCTTTGTATCTTTTCGTTAATTTTTGCATATTTTTCGAATTATGTATAGATGTACAAACCAATGTGTGGTTTAGAAGTTTTTGAAACATGACATTTCAACTTCCGTTTCGAACCGGAAGTCAAGGTACATGTAATATGCGGTCACACTGTGTAGCGTGTGTAAAGTCTTAGGAGTCCTTTTTGATGATGTATAGATGATACAAATCAAATGTGGTTCAGGAGTGATGATTTTTTCATATACTAAATTGCATTTCAGGTTTGAACCGGAAGTCAAGGTCAAACGGGGTCACATTCTGTGTGGCGTTTCTTAAGTTACTTCTCCATTTATGTATAGACTGTAAAAATCCTCTGAAAAGTTATGATTTTTTGAAACACTAAATTTCAGCTACCGGTTTGAATAGGGTCACATTTTGTGTAGCGCTTATTTAGTTTATTAAGACCTTTCAGATGATGTTATCATCTCTGTGCAAAGGTTAAAGAGCAAGATTGCTCATCTTTAACCTGATGCAAAATTTATGTTCAAATTTTACGTAGTTTTTGCGGTATGAATTTTTGAAATTTTCACTTTCTGGTTTGAACCGGAAGTCAAGGTAAAATGGGGTCATGTTCTGTGTCGCATTTGTTGAACTTTTAACGACCTGTCCGATGATATGTAGATTGTAAAAATCCAACATGTGGTTCATGAGTTATGATTTTTTACAAGTATTAAACTTTGATATATTTTAATTCAATACCTGGTGACATCATCATGACATCATCAAGTTTGTGTTGTCTTGATACTGAGGTCCAATTTTCTGATGAGTTTCAAGGTTCAATTCAATTTCAATTTGAGTTATGTTTTCGATAAGCCAGAAAATTATTTTTTGAAGGAAAACAATTGAAGGCAAACTTCGACCTAGGGTAACGCCCCGGAAGTAAAGGACATATAATTTTGACGTTAACTATTCAAATGTTACCGAACAAAAACAAGAGGTGTTCATGCTTGTATTGTTCGAACACCTAAAAAAACCAGAACAAAAACAAGAGGTGTTTGTGCTTGTATTGCATAAACACACAACAAACCCAGAAAAATATCAAGAGGTGTTCGACGTGCACATGTTGTACGAACACCTAATAACAACAGGTTTTTTGCTGTTAGCCAAACACCCATTAAGTAAAGAAGAAGACGGAGAAGAAAAACAACAACATCTAAACAATAACAATAGGTTTTCGGCTGTTAGCCAAGCACCTGTGCAAAATGACATTTTATGTGCTATGGATGAAGGCCATGTGACTGCCCTGATTCTGCTTTAAGTGCGGCTTTTGACACCGTGGATCACACTATTTTGCTTAAGAGACTACGTGATATTATTGGTTTACAAGGTAATGCCCTTAAATGGTGCCAATCCTATTTGCAAAACAGACCACAACATGTTCGCATTGGCAATTCCACATCGGATCCGGTTGTTCATGATTTTTCGGTCCCTCAGGGGTCGGTTCTTGGACCACTGTGGTTCACAGTGTACTCCTACCCAGTTCATAGCATCATCATGACACTCGGTTATATTTCTCTTTTAAACCATCCAAACATTTTGCTGATGTAAGCATCAGTCGTATTGAAACGTGTGTTGGTGAAATTCGTGTTTGGATGCAAGAAAATTTCCTTAAGCTTAATGACAACAAGACTGAATTTATGATACTTGGTTCACGCCAACAACTCTCTAAAGTTACTATTCCCCATATTAATATAGGTGACTCCGAAGTTACCGCTGTTACCAAAGCTCGTAATCTTGGTGTAATATTCGACTCTTCCATGACACTTAGTTCGCATATCTCTAGTATTGCACGTTCTACTACATTTCACATTCCGAATATAGGCAAAGTGAGGAAATATTTAACACAAAATGCAACTGAGCAAATAGTCCACTCTGTCGTTGTTTCCAGACTTGACATGTGTAACTCACTTCTATATGGTCTTCCTAATACTCAAATTGAACGTCTTCAGCATATTCAGAACTATGCTGCTCGTGTTATCACCTTGAATAAAAAGTACTGCCATATAACACCGATTTTGAAAGAATTACACTGGTTACCAGTAAGCAGTAGAGTTAAGTATAAACTTCTGCTTTTTGTGTATAAATCACTCACTAACAATGCCCCTGCATATATTGATGATCTTCTCAAACCATACAATCCTCCTCGCAAACTCCGATCTTACAATTCTAGCCTCCTTATTGAGCCCATATTCATGGGGAGACCGATCTTTCTCACATGCTGCCCCACGCCTATGGAACAAATTGCCAGCACTAGTAAAATTATCTGTTTCTTTAACCCAATTTAAAAAACCCTTAAGACACATCTTTTCAATCAAGTATTTGAGTAAATGGTTTGATTTGGGTTTTTTTACCCCTCGATGTTTCTTAGCTATTGCATTTGTATTGTATTTCTCTACCACATGTTCGGGATTTCTTCTTAGCTTTGGCTTACGTTTCAATTCTGGTTATTGTACATGTGTATGTTATTGTTTGTATTTAGCGCCATGAGCACTTTGATGGATTTGTGCGCTTTATAAGTTCTCATTATTATTATTATTATTATTATTTTATTATTACCTAAAAAAGAACAAAAACATGAGGTGTTCGTGCACATATTGCATGAACACCTAAAAACAAAAATACAGAACAATAACAATAGGTTTTCGGCTGTTGGCCGAACACACAAACAAATACTCTTCAAATACTCAAAGTACATAAGTATTTGCAGTGTTTGATAATGACTCCATGCCGAATGCAGTTTGAATAAATTGTTTCCCTTTTCCTTTTTGCAGATTACTCATGATAGTGTTTACCTTCACAAACAGGACTAAGGTGAGACCATGTTCCTTCAGAGGTTTGAGGAGAACAAACCCTGGTTGTAACACCAAAGATCCGATAGCCAGTATCACAGAAGTACTCAACTACATCTCCTTGCTTGTATGTCCTGTTCGTCATTTCACTGTTTCCATGGGGAATACTTTCAACAAGCTGTGGACATCGGATCTCTACGAAATTGATAAAATCCGTAAAATTATTTATTGAAGTTGTAAACGTTATTAAAAGAGTCGGCAACCAATGTAGAAAAATGAAGGGGGAAAACAACACTTACTGTTGACGGAACTTACCTTCACACAGTGGTATAGTTGGATTCCATATTCCATCCATTCCACAACTGACTGTGGGTTTTCCGACCAGTACAAAGCCAGGCCTGCATGTTATGTGTACTTTCGTGTTGGGACTAAACTGACTATTCGTCTTGCTACTCCTTCGTTCAGCTGAGACTAGTGTCCAATCACCATCTGTTATATTACCTGGGTTGTTGCATTGATTACTAGCTGTATTAAAATGAACATAAACAACACTTTGGTAGTCAATGGCAAATTATTTCACACTTGCCTCAGTAAAACACATAGAAAGTTATGGTTTTGAGGGAGCTGGGAAATACATTCATTCTAGGGGACAACTCAAGTTTTAAAAGTGAAAACAGTATGCTTTGGGGACATGCCAATACCCATCCCCTTCCACTAACAATGCCATAAATGCTCCTTTACTTTTCATTCCCATGAACCCATAGCTTGAGTTCATACCATTCCCCTCTCCTGCTATTTTTGACAATGGATAAATGTATAGTTTTGTGGAATAGTTGGAGGAAATGTTACCTCGACACACTGTGAGTGGCCATTGCGAAATACCTGCTGCTGTCAGTGTGCATGTAATCCTTTTTTTCCCATACAGTGTAAATCCTGTGTTGCAGCTCACTGTTGCCCAGCGACCTCCAATCCGTTTAACTTTGCCGTTCCAGGGTTTAGGTGGCTTTGTGCATTTGGTGTCCCCTGTTTGGGGGAAAAACTTGAACTGTATATTCAACAAATCTGTATTAAAGAATCTCTAAAGAGACAGGCAACGCAAGAATTGAACAAGCCACAAATTATTTCATTCCTGCAAAATGTCCTTTTGAGGCAATACACAACACCTTCGTATAGAATTTTGGGAGAGAATAATGTCATGATCCCCTCATAGGTGGATTTTAACTCTTATGATTTTCTTGAATTAGCTACTTAAAATTGAAATTGAAATGTTGGGCAGTGATGCTAGTCTTTTGAATGCTTTATCTTGCATATGTCTTTGCTCTACCCCCCCCCCCCTCCGATTTAAAGTGTCCAGTTATGCCAGTAATTTAGACTTAGGAAGGTGTTTACCAACTGCGTGATATTTAATCAACTTGATGTTTTATTGTCTGTCATTACAGTTTCAACAAATAGGCATTTGTCCAGCGATTTTATAATATTCCATTGTAAGAAATGTCACTTGCCTTTTGTACGCGTGCAGGTTGGTAGAGTAGCCCATGTGTCTGTCTCCAAGCAGCTCACAAACCGATTTCCTTGGATGGGAAAAAGAATAAACAAATAAATGCTTCAATTGAATAAATCAAACCAATCCATAGTCTATTATTTCTGATTTACATAATGTCAATGTTAAAAAGGAATGCTAAACAAAATCAAGATCAATCTCCTGACAATGACTAAATAGAGCAGTCATTTGAAATGTTGAGACCATGTCATCTCACTCACTTAGCAGCAGTGAAGATAACCAAGAAGTCTCTGATAAGGGAGAGCAGAAGTGCCGCGGTTTAGTTTCCAGTATTTACTCCTAGAAGGAGTAGACTTTGGTGTTCCCCAAACTAAATATTCCTGAACACAAATCTCAAAATAAATCTGTTGGTCCTTGATTGGTGTTATATAGGATACATTGCTTTCATCACATTTTTGCTATATTTTATGATTTGGACCCAAGCTAAATGTCCTGGCTGAAGTACACTTTTTCATAAGCGGGTTTGAGGCATCTTAAAACCTAACTTAGAGGGCCTTTGCAGTATTTAAGTACTTGACAGGTTGGCCTATCCAACACACCCTCCTTCATCTGTGCTTTTCTTTAGATGATTATTTTGGTCTCATCTGTCAGCATATCCAATTTCAGCTGTTTTCGTTTTGTATGGGCTGGAGAGAGATTATCAAAGCATCATGCTCAAACAACTCCCTTGTGCTGACTATATAAACGGCGCCCTTTCTTCGTATGGTCCAGAGTTCCCATTGGCGCATGTTCCTACTAGCCATTTGTCCAAATTGTCCGACAAAATGACTTGATGGCCTTATGGACCTTCGGAATATCGAAACGCAGTCCCTAATATCAACTTTGTTGGAGCTGACATAGGCGGGTTTTCCTTGCTTGCCCTTGTCAGTTTCTTTTGCTCAGACTTTTGTTGTACATATTGTATACAATACCATAATCCTAGTATATATTTCCAACTACAGTTCTAGATTGCACAAGACTGAATCTGTACCGCCCCAAAATTAAAAGAAAGTCCTGAGGCGTGCAGTGACCCCCCCTATTTGAGTAGAGAAATTGAAGTTGGGCAATTTTGGAATGAATTCTGGAATGAATGAATGAATGAATGAATATGCACTTTTAAGTAAAACTTGGTAACGTGGGGTGCTGAATCCGAAAATGATGGATACCAAGCCTAAATTTTAGTCCTTTTCCCTGAAAAATCAACTTCAAAACAGTACAGAAAATCTAGCAGACGACAGTACTTCCATGTTCATTTTGTCTGAATACTGAGTCAGGCACCCTGTTACTAGTGTAACGGATCACTCATGCACCCGCCAGAAGGGGAGGGGAACTACTTGCTAAACTCAGGTGCAAAATAATAATTCTAAAATCGAAACAGAATTGAAGGTACTTGCTCATCTTGTAATTATTCCCCAAAGGGGAAATGAACAAAATACATATATAAAGTAAATTAACAAAGCAAAACATAGCAACTGGCTGAGATGAGGAAATTTAATGATACTCCTCACTTAGTCAATAAATAAATACAACATTACCTAAATATTATGAACCTTTCTGACGAAGTGCCGAAATAAATTATACAGAAATAAATAATTGTAGGCTGACCACTGTCTGTGCTAGTACATGTAGTACTTTTGTACTGAGAACCTTCAGCTTCTACATAGAAAATAGAGAGCCACCGTCAGACCACTCTGACCCAATAGGAAACTCTGAAATGGACTAGAATTCACTAAATCTAAATTGAGAGGAAATAATTAAACAAACAATGTGGTCCTTGCTGGCCAATGGTGGCTGGCAAGTGAATGATAAATAAATAACATAACTGACTACCCCATCAGGCACAACACTTCCAGAGCCAGCACGTGTGTCAACACTACAACAAGGGAGCTTGTAATGCAACACAAAGAATGTTCATTACATAGTCGTTTACCTTCACTAACAGCAAGTCGCATTTGGAGATGTCAAAGTGTGTTGATCTGCAATTGAATTGCACTGACAAGAGGAGGGACCAGTAAGTGTTTAAAAGGTATTTTTCCCCTTCTAATAAAGAGATAGGCCTATTCATTAATGGGTGCTGGTGAAATTGCTCATTAACACTGATCATAACCCACTTGCGTTTTGGAACTGTATCATTGCTGGAAGGAGCAATGTAATTGCGGATGTGTAGGCGCCTTGATCAGTTTTCTGGAAAATTGAGCATTATAAATTTACATATTATTATGCTCTGTCCAGAGTCAAGATAATGTGCATGAACGCAGTTGGTGTTTATGCCTGACGTGTGCAAAACCAGTAACCATTTTAAGAAGATTGTTGCTGTAAGATACGGTAAAATGTCTAAGTTAGACGTGACTATTTTAATAAAGACAAGTTTTGAAGTTTATGTAAAAATTTCTTTTAACGAAATATTCCTTGTGTAATTTGTTATTTTATGTTATGGGGGAGATGTTGTGAGCTTTACTACTTTTGTTTGTTTGTTTGAATGCTATTCGCGAAACCACAGGTGTCAATCATTCTCTCTGCGTAAGACCGTTGACCCAGTGGGCGGCGCTAATCCGTTTATGGGTGAATGGTTGTTCTAGAATTGTGTTTGGAACTGGCTAGAAATTCAAAGTTAGTTTCAACAGTTTAGGTATCTTCCAGAAAAGAAAAACAAAATGTATAGATATATTTTCGAAAGGACATAAATTTTCAAGACTGTTTGAAGCTCATGTCATAGTCACATCGGCAGAGAGCTGTTTGCGCCCCTGGATTTGGTCAATTGCCAGGTTGTTTGATTTCTGTTGCATCTGAGAAGATTCAGGCTTTTTGAGTGATTTATATAATCATGGATAGATTGGAGATTTTTGGATCGTAACAGCAGACTGTACCTTTCATTGTTGCACCCATAGAACACTGTACCGAGATCACGGTATCCCGTGGGTAGAGGCCATCTTCACCCGGTGAGTCGCTAAATTCAATTTGTGCTTTGGCTACCACGGGTTCCGCACAGCCGACACTGTCTAAACGTATTGCATTAAAGAAAAACATCAAATGTTACTCTCAAACAATGTTATTAAATACACTATGTCTACATCACTCTAATAACCTGTAGAACTACTACTAGTTTTCGCATTCCTAAGCCGGCAGGCACAAACGCTAAGATTGTTACTTACGACAGAGCCTCATGTTGACTCCCCCATGGTGCTAGACTTGGTTCCAGGTCTGTGATCGTTGTTCTGATATAGCCACCCAGAAGAGTATTGCCTGAAATAAAGCCCTCTTGTGGATTAACCCCCGGTATTAACCTTGAAATCAAGTCTACCATAATATGATGCCCATGTTAGCTTCCTATAGTTTCTCTTGGTGCCCACACATACACTGGACATTTTTCTGTGAGCTCCGTCTAAGAACGCATTCGCTGAGTAAAAGGAGTAATTTTGCGGATGCGTGGCTGAACTGTAAGAAGAAACTGTCATGAGGTAGCTTGGCACAAGGACGATTGTTCCCAGGACGCATGGTAAATTGGTACAGCAAAACTATTCTTAGGTGAACAGCTTGTCACGCATGGTGCATCAGTAAGACAAAGCTGGTGTCAGGTGAACGGCTCGTCACCAGGACGATTGCGCCCAGAAGGACACATGGTACATGTAACTTCTGAAATCTTGTTACATGGTAAATAATGCATTGCAAGTTCAAACGCACTAACAAAGGAGGCTTATTGACACATTTCTTCAGCTTAATAAACTGTTCCATCCTGATCCAATGTCAGCGGTTCACTGTAACAACAACAACGACAACAACGACAGTGACAGCGACAGCGACAGCGGCAGCGGTAGTCACTACCCGGGGGGGGGGGCGGACACGATATTGCGCAATTCTTTCCCCAATGCTGTGTGAACGTACCATTACAAAAATAGGGGTGTTTAATTTTTACACTAACACGAATGGATTAAATTAGATAAAAGTAAGGCAGTATTTTACCAATTATATATGTATAGTTTATTTGTCAGGTTTTTGGAGTGGAATAAAATGCAAATTTTTGACAAATATCTAGACAAGACTATTTTAAAAATGCATTCGTCCCTCCAACATTAGGCGCATGGCCAGGCAACAGCACCATACCGTTAATCAATGTATAATATTGCTTTGAACGAAAATTTCGACACCCCTAAAACAGTGTCACAAAACGCGACGAAAGTGAAAAATTGAACCATTCTACCCCTGAGATTTTTCAAGTTCTTGTTTAAATATATAGTTTTCTAGCATTGTGAAGTTTTAAAAAAAAATTCGCCCATTCTACCCAATCGATTTTTATGATTTTCAAAATGTAACGTTCGAATTAAATAGTAACTTCCGTTAACGGTTTCATGTGTGGACCAGTCGGCGTCCGGAGTTTATGTATGTTGGTATGGTATACCGAGCAGTCAGGGTGACACACAAAGGCTGCGTTTCATGTTATGAAGCCTGGGACCAATGAGAGCGCTTTATTGTTGCGACCTGACTGCATGAACAGAGTTTCGACTGCATGCATGTAAGGCATGCTCATGAATGAGACGAGTATCAACGTTGATGGCGCCTTTTTCTTTTTCCGTTTCTGCCCCCCCTGCCACTATCCTCTCAAGAGGCCACTGTCCACGCGAAGCACTGTCCTCTCCATCCTCTCTGGCATTGCTTCACCAAACATTCGTCGTGACTACATGTCTGCAAAACTTGCTCAGAAAGGCCTTAATCCAGGCAGCCTAGTGCCCTCCATCTTTGATCCGCAAATCGCTGTAGGCTGAACCGCAAGCACTTTGCCTCAGAAGCACTCCACATCGTCACCACTAACCCTCTTTCCCCATCATGGATCTTGAATCGATGGAAGGAAGCCTGGTCAAAATCCTCATTCCAACCACATCCTTCAGACCTACAGGCTGGGATCTTCCTCGTGGGACATGGGTCCAACTCAATCGTCTTAGAACTGGCTGGGGCTGTAACGCCTCATTCCTTCATAGCATCGGAGTTACCTGCTCGAATTTGTGTCAGTGTGGCAGACCAAAAACCATCAACCACATCATTCATGACTGCCCTGACTTCAGACCACAAAAAGGCAAGCAGGGACTCATAGACCTCGATGAGGACACCATCAAGTGGCTTGAAGTCACTAAATTACCAATCTAATTTGTATTCAATGTTCACCTAGGTCCAGAGATCAAACGAAAGAAGAAGAAGAAGAAGTGACAAATACTCTCGGACCCATCTCCTCCAAAACTGGTCTACAAGGTATTGGGCTTGCCTCCATCTTCTTCTGCTGTAGCAGTCTTCTTTGACAAAAACACCAGGAGGGAAACTTGGACTTCTTCTGAGCAGGTGATTTGGAGTTAAAGGTTCATCGTCCTTGGGATCCATGCTTAACGGTGTGAGGGGACGTGCGTTCATGATATATTTCACTTCCGTCATGATGGTGATCAGGGACTCATAAGTGACTGTTTGGTGCTGAAGGAGACTTCCAAGGATCCTCCCTACTGAACGGATCTTCCTTTCCCGAACCCCACCCATGTGACTTGCTCCAGGGGGGTTGTAGTGTCAGTCTACACCTCGCGGTACCAGGAATTTATTGACCTTCTTCTTGTTCAGTGCAGCAAGACAGTCTTGAAGCTCTTTGTGACCTTTAAAATTGGTCCCATTATCACTGAAAATAAGTTCCGGAGGACCTCGACGACTGATGAACCGACGCAATGCTTGGATGAACGAATCCGTCTCAAGTGAGAAGGCCACCTCCAGGTGAACTGCCCTGCTTGACATGCAGGGAAAATGCAAACGTATCTCTTTAACTGGCTCCGCCCCTGTTTGACTAACGCGCCAAAGTAGTCAACTTCAGTGCTTCTAAGCGGTGGCTTGTCGGGTGTCTCCCTTGCTTCCGGCACATCAGCCATGAACTGCTGTCCACGCCTTGCATTCCACTTTTGACATATGATGCAGTTCACTATGGTATGCCGTACTCTAGCACCACCCTTGATTATCCAAAACTTCTGCCTAAGAGAAGTCCAAGTTGTTTCTGCACCACAGTGTCTAACGTCTTGATGGTAGTGAACTATCAGGAGCTTGGTGATGAGATGATTACTAGGTAAGATTAGGTAAAATGGAGGTTGGAACACCGCTGCAGATAGCTCAAGCCTAAGAATCGTCGTCTTCTTCAGTGGACACACCCTCGTTTTGCCCGTCACAAAGGCACATCGAACCTTGCCATCTAGGTCAACAACTCTCAGGTAAGAACATGCAGCGTATGCCAGCTCTGAAGCATCACAGATTGCATGCAGTTCATTGTTTGCATCCCTGAACCATGGGGGCCTGAAGCACCATGCTATCTTAGCTGTCGTCAAGTCAGAGAGTTCTATGACCCAACACTTCCAACATTGAACTTCTTCATCTCCCACTTTCTCATCCCATCCTTTGCCTTGAGCACAAATATCCGGAAGCAGCAGCTTGGCAATGAGGATGAAGGGAGCTACAAACCCTAGGGATCATACAGAGAGTTGGTAGCCGAGAAGATGCTTCTTCCGTTACTGATACTGTGGCGGATTTCCCGCGAGTCTCATTCAAATTCGGAAGTTGGAGAGAGGTTCACCATCTGTAGCGAAAGTCTCCCAAACCCAGAATCCAAATGCTCTCTCGGACCTAGGAAATACTTCGAGCAAACTCAGGCCCAGGGATGTGAGCTCGTTTGGAGGAGATTTACCGCCGATTGGTAACTGGTTGTCTGGGCACTCTTGGGCAGGGCAGGATAACTCACTGGGGGAGGACACACAAATAAAATGACTCTGGCACAGTTCTGTGTCAATTCTCACTTATTGCCTCCTGGGCAATCCTCTTTATTGCCTCTGTGCAATTCTCTCTTTGTTGCCTCCTGCCAACAATCTCTTGTGGAAATTAGATTTCCTTTCTCTACCCTTACACGAACCTTTAACAAGTATTGTATTCCCGAGTGCACCCTTGCGCAAACGATCCAGTACTACCAAGCAGTTTTAGCGACCAAACGCACTCACTAGCACGCCGATTGTTTACAGTGCATCTATCTGAGTTTCCCTCCAGTTGGACTACTCGACTAATAATGAACAGCCACACCAAGACAATCTCTATGATCGCCCCTGTGCCATTCAAGTTCTCTGTGAACTCAACTATTGGCCGCCACTTCGTCACAACTATCCTACAAGGTAGCTCAAATCACTGCCCACAATCGCAAAGCAACAATTTACGCACTGACCGTATACATTGACACTGTCCACACTGGATCGCTGAACGGAACGCTACACTCAGCAAGTTACACAGTCTACTGGATTCGGAAGTAGGTCGGAGGCAGCAATGTGCATCCGGCTGAACAGCAACGGCTAACCACACTCACCCGGTGTTCGTTCGGAAGCTGTACCACCAAAGCTTTACGTCTTTCGCAGGGACCTTTTAGAACCCGTCTGTCCTCTTCGCTTGCTAAAAGCACTCTGCCAGGCTGGACGAGCACGCCCGTACAAGCCACGCTGCAGCACTCGGCCTGGACACACCCAGGCATCATCCAGCCACCAATGATCGGACAACGCCTGCCTGTATCCATGCCAGGAGCACGCTCTCGGCAGCTGCTCGCGCTGGATTGGTCACTGAGACCTGCCACTTACACTGCGCTCTCCTCCACCCTACTTCCAGACAGAAGGTTCAAGAACCTTACCAATTAAAGGAAGATTAGACTTGCGTCGGTCCACCCCAATCTCGTCACAATACTCTGTAAGTAAATGGGGGTCTAAATGGGGGAGGTAAATGGGTGTATATAGTCACTGGATGCCGGTATGGGTGAGCTCCTTACGGGATCTAAAAAATCTGAGTGGCGCAGACCTCAAGTCCTACTCCAACCTCCATGTGGTGCCTCCTGGATTTGAACTAATAGGAGAGGGCGACTGCGGGTTCCTGGCGCAGTATAACCAGGTTGCTCCGGGCAGGGGGAGCTCGTCAGCCTTGGTCGGCTACCCGCCTAGGAGAGGGAAACTCCGATATAAAACCTACGACCCGAGGACCTCGCTGTCACCATCCCAGCTCGCCAGGCCATGACAGATGAACCTTGTGTTTAAAGGGTGGGGCCAGTTTGCGCGCACTGAACTCCACCTTAAAACTCCTCAGCGCAGGCCGAAGGACATGGCCACGTTCAACGTCCACAACCACAAGTCCTGTAGCGATGGGAAAGGGGCGAAATCGGCAGGTGGAAGATGTCACTGGAAGCCGCAGTCTCAATCCTGCATGCAGGCGGTTCAGGACTTTGGTCGCTTGGTGTTGACCCGGAGACGACAACACCACTCGGCAGCATCCTGAACGACCAAGCACCCTTATCTAGGGACAGCACTGCTTGCTCCACATGGAGAGGGGTCTAGAAAAGGTCGGCCTAAAGAAAGCTCGTTTCCTCTATACCCAGTTGGCTAGCCGCGGTCAACGGGCATCTTCTCAAGCGGTCGAACAGAAACAAATCGAAAATCCAAATCAAAGTCAAAGAGACTAAAGCAAGGCACCCCTTTACCGAAGGTCTACAAGGGTTTGAAAGTCGCATGCTGGAACTTCAGGACCATGCTTGACTTAGCCGGCAGCAGTCGTCCCGAACGTCGCTCGGCTCTCATCGCACACGAACTGTCACCACTCAATATTGACATCGCAGCCTTAGCGAAGTCCGCTTCCCAGAAGAAGGCAGCCTCAAAGAACAGGGCGCCGGTTACACCCTATACTGGTCAGGCAAACCATCAACTGAAAGACGCCTTTCAGGCGTAGGCTTTATGATGAGGCACTCCATCGCCTCCAAGCTTGAAACACTGCCCACAGGGCACTCGGACCGCATCATGTCCATGCGTCTCCCGTTGTACAACAAACAACATCTCACACTCTTCAGTGTTTACGCCCCAACTCTTCTGGCAGACCCTGGTGATTTCAACGCCAGAGTTGGCCGAGATTCAGAAGCCTGAAAAGGAGTCCTTGGGAGATATGGTATTGGAAACTGCAACGACAACGGGCGCCTACTGCTAGAGTTCTGCACAGAGTATCAACTCAAAATCACAAACACAACCTTCCATCGAAGAGACAGTCTGAAAACGACCTGGATGCATCCCCGGTCGAAACACTGGCACCTTATTGACTACGTGTTAGTGCGCCAACGAGACCAGAAAGACGTACTACACACCAGAGTGATGCCCAGTGCAGAGTGCCATACTGATCACCGCCTTGTCCGCTGCAAACTCAAACTGCAGTTCAAACCCAAACCAAAGAAAAGAGGTCCCAGCAGGAAAAAACTCAACGTTGACGACCTCCGCCTAGCTGAGGTGGAAGCTAAGTCTTGAAGAGCCATCCTGCATTAGTGACCCCTATCCAGACACTCTGTGGGTTCAATTGAAAACCACCATCTTGAAGACATCCAAAGAAGTCCTTGGGTACACCAAGAAGAAGAACAAGGACTGGTTTTATGAAAACGATAGAGAGATCCTGGACTTGCTAGCAAAGAAGAGGTCTGCTCATCAGGCTCACCTGGCACGGCCGTCTTGTCCCGAGAAGAAAGCCACCTTCCGGCGAGCTTGCAGTGTTCTCCAGCGCAAGCTCAGAGAGATCCAGAATGTGTGGTGGGATCACCTGACACGAAAAACTCAGCTGTGTGCAGACACTGGCGACTATCGTGGGTTCTACTAAGCTTTGAAAGAAGTGTATGGCCCCACCCACCAGATCCAGAGCCCCCTGCGCAGCTCAGATGGCCAGGAGCTCCTAACAGACAAGGTGTCCATCCTCAGCCGCTGGTCCGAGCACTTCCAGACTCTCTTCAGTGCAAATAGCACCGTTCAGGACTCAGCCATCCTCCGTATCCCTCAACTACCAGTTAAAAAGGAGCTCGACGACCCACCCACCATCGAGGAGACAATCAAAGCCATAGACCAGCTCAAGCGTGGTAGAGCAGCGGGAGTTGATGGCATTCCACCTGAGATCTGGAAGCATGGAGGTCCTACACTACACAGCAAGCTCCATGAACTCCTCGTCTGCTGCTGGGAACAGGGCAAGCTACCACAAGATCTTCGAGATGCAATCATCATCACCCTGTACAAGAACAAAGGTGAAAAGGCTGACTGTTCCAACTACATGGGGATCACCCTTCTATTCATCGCTGGTAAAATCCTTGCCAGAATTCTGCTCAACAGGCTTGTACCGTCCATCGCCAAAGAACACCTCCGAGAAAGTCAGTGTGGCTTCAGAGCCAACAGAGGTACAATGGACATGATATTCGTTCTCCGACAACTCCAGGAGAAGTGCCGTGAGCAAAACAAGGGACTCTATGCTACATTCGTCGACCTAACTAAAGCGTTCGACACTGTGAGCAGGAAAGGACTATGGCAGATCCTAGAGTGCCTCGGCTGCCCGAAAAAGTTCCTCGAGAGGGTGATCCAACTGCACGAAGATCAACGCGGCCAGATCAGACTCGACGGCGACCTGTCGGAGCCCTTCCCCATCTCCAACGGCGTGAAGCAGGGCTGTGTTCTGGCACCAACTCTCTTCAGCATCTTCTTCAGCATGATGCCCAAGCAGGTCACTGAAGACCTAGACGATGAGGATGGTGTCTACGTCAGGTACCGCCTGGATGGCAGCCTATTCAATCTACGGCACCTGCAGGCCCACACCAAGACTCAGGAGAAGCTGATCCAGGACCTCCTTTTCGCAGATGACGCTGCCCTTGTTGCCCACACTGAACTAGCCCTACAGCGTATTACGTCCTCCTTCGCAAACGCTGCTCAGCTATTTGGCCTCGAGGTCAGCCTTAAGAAAACAGAGGTTCTCCACCAGCCTGCACCTCGGGAAGAATACCATCCTTGTCACATCACCATCGGTGAAACAGAGCTGAAATCAGTACAACAGTTCACATACCTGGGTTGTACTATCTCATTCGATGCCAGGATTGACAAGGAAATCGACAACAGACTTTCGAAGGCAAACAGGTCCTTTGGAAGACTCTATAAACGTGTATGGAACAACAGGAACCTGAAAAGTAGA
Organism: Pisaster brevispinus; assembly: GCA_023634235.1. Classification (NCBI taxonomy): domain Eukaryota; kingdom Metazoa; phylum Echinodermata; class Asteroidea; order Forcipulatida; family Asteriidae; genus Pisaster; species Pisaster brevispinus. The sequence goes on along the minus strand of JAMKCF010000023.1, from coordinate 1,379,338 downwards.
ACAAAAATCTACAGGGCCGTAGTCGTCACCACCCTTCTCTACGGCTACCGTAGTCACATCAAACTCCTCGAGCGTTTCCACCAGCGCTGTCTCCGCACAATCTTAAACATCCACTGGAGCGACTTTGTCACCAATGTCGAGGTCCTTGCACAGGCTGAGGTCCCCAGCATCGAAGCCATGCTTCTAAAGTACCAGCTCCGTTGGGCCGACCATGTCCTAAGAAAAGGTACAAAGACAGCCTCAAAAAGTCCCTCAACTCCTGTCACATAGACCCCCACCAGTAGTCTACCATGGCTGCTGAGCGCAACAGCTGGCGCCACACAGTGTACAAAGCCGTCAACAACTTCGAAGGCACCCGAAGAGAAGCCCTGGAAGAAAAACGTCAGAGAAGAAAGACCAGGGCTGCTTCGGCTTCCCCAAGTCCAAATCCCGACCAGACCTACATCTGCCATCACTGCACCAGAACTTGTCTGTCCCGGATTGGCCTCGTTAGCCATGAGCGGGCCTGCAGTCGACGTGCACGTCCTTCTTGATCTTCGTTCGCGAAGCCACGCCATGATGATAATGACTCTGTAAGTGAATTCATCAGTATCTACGTTCCATAGGACCCCGAGAGTTCTCTTAATTGGTAGGTGGTCAAGATCTAAGTCGACAACGGAGGCAGCTCTTTCAGTGATTGGCACAGATGACAACACTTCTCTGTCGTTGCTTACCCACTTAGTAAGCTTGAAGCCACCTCTTCTAAACAGCTCACACAACTGGGGGAGCAGCTTCATAATGGCGCGCATGCCAATGGGAACCTATCAGACGAAAATGTTGTTTGGTGAACAGCTTGTCTTTAGGACGAATGCACAAAGAAGGACGCGTTGTTAATCGGTCAGACGAAACTGTCGTCAGGTGAGTGCTCGTCACTAGGATGATTGTGTCCAAAAGGCACTTGGTTGATCTGTAAGACAAACCTTTCGTCAGGTGAACAGCTTGTCACCACGAAGATTGCACCCAGGAGTGCGCGTGGTTGATTGATAAGACAAAACTGTCGTCAGGTGAACTGCCTGTCACTAGGACGATTGCACACAGAAGGACGCGTGGCTGATCTGTAAGAAGAAACTGTCGTCAGGTAGCTTGTCACTAGGAGGATTGCGCCCAGAAGGACGCGCGGTTGATCAGTAAGGCAAAGCTGTTGTCAAGTGAACAGCTTCTCCCTGGGACGGTTGCGTCCAGAAGGACGCGTGTTTGATTGTAAAGACGAAAATTGTCAGGTGAACAGCTTGTCACTAGAATGATTGCTCCACAAGGACGTATGGTTCATCGGTAAGGGGAAGCTGTCGTCAGGTGAACAGCTTGTCACTAGGACGACCCGGGGGCTTCGCCCCCTGGAACCCGCCTGGGGCCGTAAAACCGGCCCCTGGACCCCGACAAGTTTTTTTTTAAAACCCCACCCCACTAATACAAAATCCTGGATGCGCCGTTACCTCCGGTTAAAAACCCCTGGATCTGCCCCTGAGAACGATTGTGTCCAGAAGGACGAGTGGTTGATAGGTAAGACAAAACTGTGTCAGGTGAACAGCTTATCACTAGGACGATTGCGCCTGAAGGATCCTTTTTTGATTGATTGGTAAGACAAAACTGTTGCTCGGGAATCTTTTGGCTATGAGTATAAGGCCATTATTTAGGGGGGCTATCGTGTGTATGGGCAAGGAAGATTTGCCGCGTGCAGTCTGTCTCTGTGGAACACGTGGTTGCTGAGTGACTCATTGGCTTGACATCACAGGGTGCTTGTCAAGGCTGGGCTATTAGGATCGTGCTTTGTGCATGGTAAACTCGTAGCTTAATAAGTTGAAATGCGCTAAGCCCATTGGCAATAAAGAGTAAACCACATACAATTTTAGTTATTGAGGACTTGCATCTATACTAATGCAAGTAACGTGTCTGTTTGTGTAAGAAAAACTCCCAGGTGCCTGTATAGATCGGGCTGCAAATTTTCGTACGGCCCTTTTTTCGGTCCGGTGATCATACTAAGGGGGTACGATTTTTTTTATTTTCTTCGTATTTCACATATTTCACATATTTTTTTTGAAAGAGGATGAACGAACGCAAGGTATGAAAGCGTGGCTGATGATTTACGAAAACATGCCCAACGAAAACAACGTTGACGTGCGGCACGAATCACGTGCGGCACAAAAACCCGGCCGCTCTCCCATTTTGGTCAAGTTCGCACACGGACCATTCATTATGCGTAAATTATTACACCGATTTTAATTGGTACAACATCTGGGCCCAATTTCATTATTTCCTGCCAACACGTCTGTGTGTGTGTATCTCTCTGTGTACTATTGAAAATACATTTCCATTATTATTTTTATTTTCTGAATCGATCAAACAATTACCTCGACCAATCACCACATGAAACTAACAGCCTCGCGAAAGGCCGCCAAAGGCGGCCTTTTCGCGAGTTTTACTAAAGACACCAAGGTTGGCTTTATAAACCACATGGCTGATGCTGGTGTTCATGAGTTGAATGTCATTGTGAGTTGTTTATTGAGTAATCTGAGTAAATGTCACAATCAGAAAAGTTAACAATCAGAATCGGCGCGGATATACTTCCCCCAAACCAATCTCGTCTCTTAGTCTTTAGGTCGCCTAGTGACGTTTAGCTTAAACCAACATAACCGGGATCAAGTTAATAACTAACAAAATGAATTGCAATCAGGCAGGCACACCTTGTTCGGTTCTCGCCCCGTTTCTAACTGTCATCCCTGTTATTTCTAGGCGACCGGGCCAGCCACACATAACGCGCATCTCTCGTCTCTCATGATGCGTGCACTTTTTATAAGGGGCGCACGGCGAGTCACGTTCCTCTCCCCTGGTTTGGGGGTAAGACTCACTCACACCGACCTACCATCTACTTAGGTCACGCCCCGTTCGTACAGGCAGTAGCATCTCGCATACCAACTGTCTTTTCTTTGGCGCTAGCCTATTTAAATGTAGTAGCTCTACAGGTAAGATTAGAGACGTAGAATCCCTCCCCACTGTAGTGCGGGTAGGGCCAACGAACGATTCTAACATGTAGAGCACCCTCCTTACTTGATCTAGTGATAGTATTCTTACGCGCAAGAGCAAGAAAAGAGGAAGATAACGCGTTGTCTATGCAGCGGGGCACCATGGGGAAGTAAACTGGGGGCGCTTTTGTGCGTACAAATCTTAGCTTTTGTGTCTGCCGGTGTCACAGGGAAATCCGTCCGCGGAGATTTTGTTTGACATATGGGAAATTAACACGCGCTGAAGGAGGAGGATTAAAAAGAGGGCGATTCTAAAGGAGGATGCAGAAGAAGTTTGTACAGAGTTCTCAGTATTGGGGGGGGGGAATTTCCTGCCAGACAGCCTGGAGAAATATGCAATTGTGTAGCTCTACAGGTACCGTTCTAGACCCTACCAACACTACTGTGGGAGGCAAATATAGTAATACTTTTATTTTGTATGAATAAAAATTAGCAGAGAGTGATGCCATAAGGAAAGGTTTGCGTTTTATTCGGAGATCGAAAAATAATATGACTGCGTGTTGATGTGCAAACTTCGAAAAACAATAATAATAATGAAAGCACTGCTGGTTTGATATCTCGATAAAGATATTTATTTTGTCAAAAATTTCCTTTCCTTTACCAAAGAGGCTGAAAGACGTACTCCTTAGGAATTAGTGTGATATATTGTAAAACAATAAAGGAAGGGAAAAAGGTAAACATGTTATTTTCGATAGGGGATTTAATTCTTCCAAATAACAATGGTGTCAAACACAATACCAGGTTTCCTGGCTCAGGTGTAATAGTCGGTTGGGGTGCCTCTGTGTGCGTGAGTTTGTGTTCACATTCAAACAGGGGACCTATAACAAAAGAGGACAATAGGGTCCCCGGTTGGGTAAAGGATCCCAGTTGGAAGTTGTGTATAAAACCCAATGGGAGCTGTTGCCAAAAAGTTAATGTCCAAACAAAAGAGGGACAATAATAAGGTCCCGATTACAGGTGTTTACACACTTGTGTGTGTATGTTTGTGTCAATGAACGACAGACTGCACCAGTGATGAATTCATTGAACAAAATTAGCAACTCTTTAGAGCTCTTCAACAATGATGGTAGTCTTATGTAGAATGATCATACCTGTGATTGCACATAATGAGAGGATGATTACAGCAATAACAAAGACGTCCTCAGTTATCATTATGATACTTTCTCCTGTAAATCAACAGAAAAAAAATACGTGTAAATATCAACCGGTGCATAAAAATCTCAAGATAAAGGCTTGCAGCTTTCTTTCTATAACTTAATATTTGTTCGTGCCATGTTTCTTCAAAACAAATTTGTCACATAATTGTTCAAATGCATTATACTCAACAGAACTGATAATCTATACGCTTTGGTTTTACATTGCACTAAAGCAGCTGGTATTCTCGGTCTACAGCCTGTCTGCGGACGGGTCAGTAATAACTTCCGCTTTCGGGTTTCGGGGATCGATTCTTTGGCACGTTGTTCCGACAGAAAAAAATGAGGGCGCTCTTCACACAGGTTTGAAACATGAATTATGCAAGAGTTCACGAACAATGTAACACGACGAAGTCTGGTCTAGACACAACCACATTCCAACTCCGTGCGACCATTATTGCTTCATATGCGTGGTCTGTTAATACGTCCTTGCTATCTCTGTGCTCTGATCATGCCCTGATGGTGCTACCATAGCCGTTTGCTGAACACAGAAACCATTACAAGATATTTTGTGTTTTTAAGCTGTGCAGTGTTGGCCCAGAATTGTACTTGGTTTATAGCATTTAGTAACAACAATACTCCAAGTGAACAAAGCGTGTATTGTCGTGATAGTCTGGATTAATTCGTTAATTGGTGGGGGATGGGGTGGGTGGTCTTGAATGAAACTAGGTAAAGGGAAAGTTTAAAAGAGGTTTATTTATATAAATTATAAGAATAAGCAAATAACGGTACAATAATTGACAGAGATGTCTGCTTGTAAAAATCAACAGTTTATTTTTAGGGTATAGAGTCCCTGTTTTTGTACTGAAACTAGAAGGCTTATACATAGACACATAAGGTCTTTATTTCATTTAAATGTTTTACACATTCTTCTGAGTGATATAAGTATGATACATGGGTGTAGGCCTACACTACCTATTCCACAAAGATGGTTCAAGCGTCCTTGATGAATATTTTGAAGACAGGGCTCGAACGGGAACTTTTCATTTCTTTAATAAGTTCCTGGGAAGTAGTATAAAATTGTGTAATCCTGCATGTTTGGTTAATAAAGGTAAAACAGTATATACATCTTGTTAAGTAAAAAAACCCAAAAACAAACAAACAAACAAAAAACCGGTTATTTTTAACATATTAGTAGACTTTTGTTTTGCGTCCCATTCATCAAAATGAAAAATAAAAAATAAAATAATAAAACCCCCCAGGAAAACCCCCAAAACCTAAATGACTGGCTTCTATCCAAATCAGGGTTCAACCAACTTGAATAAAAAACCACATACCCAAATTTTAAAATATGAAGTATTTAAAGGAGCATTACAGGATTGGTAAGAAAAAAATCGTCTAAGATCACAGATTTACATAAAACTTACACGGTCTAATGATGATGATGGTAGAAAACATCCCTTGAAATATTTCGGTCTGAAATGTCATATTTGATGAGAAATAAATAAAACTAATTTCCCGTTTGGAGTTTATCGCTCAGTGAGCGTTTTATTCATTTTTTGAATCGATTTCGTAGATACTGCCCTCACACGACCAATAATAGTTATTTTTTCTTTCAATTTGGCACACGCAAATAATTCGCGAACGGTCGGTTTCTAGGTTCGCAGCAAACGTCGTTCTGAAATATGATCGATCTCGCCGCGCCAATCTGGTATGGTTGAACTCGCTTTAAGCCACCAAATTAACCCGCCGTGGAGATGAGCCAAGAATACGAGGTTGTGTACTTAAACGTAGTCTGGCTCCCAGACCCAAACATCTCCGACTTATATTTCCATTAAGAGACGTCATGGAATATTTGGTCAGGGAACTAGAGTAACTTAAACCTTAAACGCGGTCACACACACACATCCCCGGCCAGAAGTTCTGCACACACAACGCTCGGCCCATTGATCTCTACACAGTGCGCCCGTTACGGGTCTGGATCTGGACAACCGGACAGATCGACCATCAGCAAAAATGGAAGATCTATTTTTTTAAAAACAGGGCGTCCTAAACAGTCTGAAAGTGCCAAGAAAAAGATAAAAGTACAACAGAGAACACAGAAAGACGATATCTCTGTTATCCACGTCGATGAAAATACCAGTATCCATTATGCAGAGATGGCGTCGTACTTCAACTGAATTGAAATGTCGCATGCAGAGTTGGCCACGTTTCTGCTAGACGCACACGTACCTACTGTACATGCACATACGTCGAGCACAACAACAAGAATCAGCACATAATCTATGTACTTTTCACAGAGCAAAATATGTACTAGGCTATAGTTCCACGGACACTCGACTAATTTTAATTTCATTTGTATAAGTTGAGGAGCTCATGATTGAGAGGGCATGGAGGTAGAACTCCCTTTATGGAGAGGGTAACAAAATAAAGTCACGGTTTTGGGCCAGTCACAGACTAAAGCAGCATTCACAATTAGTGTTGAATTCCTTTACTTCAGTCTATGGCCGGTTGATTCGAAAATGGTCAGGTTTATGTAAATGACCCTCTCGTTTTATCGTGAGTGAACGACACAAAATGTACAAGGAAATAAACTTGACAGTGATATTTGAATTTATTCATGTTATTAATTATCTAACAAAAAGCGCAACTCTTAAAAACGTAGAACCGCTTCAGTTCATTGACAGTACAATCACAAAGGATGAATTTCCTTCATTTACAAGGAATAATTATTTTTATGAGACTGGCGTATTTTCCGAGGTTGAACCGCTGCACGTAGTGCGTGTTCGGCCGGATGTATTGTACAAAAATGTAAACTTATTTTTCCCACGTAAATAACTCATTCCATACAGCGTACACACATTTGTGATAGATACCATTGTGCGGACAGGGGTGTTTTAATTTCGTGTAACTTAAAACGCTCACGTTATTGATGCAAACAATTCGATGCAGAAAGGAAAATGCGACGTGTTACTGTTTTTTTATTGAAAATATATCACCTGTGAAATTTTAATTAACTTTCCAAAACATTTAAACACAACAAAAGAGCAACGCTGTAGCTAAATAATGGTACTCAAAAAATTCCACCCTGTACTATTGGTGGTACCGTCTATGTCATCGCCACACACAAAAAACATTCACGCAGCAAGTGACAAATTTTCAAGAGAAGCAAAATGTGTCTTGCTATTTTTTAAATGTGTGACACTATCTTAGAACAAAATGTTTACAAGAAGAAAGGGTATACGTTATTGATTCTGTTCAAATAACTTTGTCCAGTTAAACCTTCCGATTAGTGCATGAATTTACCATTTTAGAAAAATGCGTTGGAGTTTTAGAGTTGACACCACGGAAGTTTTGACATGGACGTTTTAGCAACGGCTGTTTTGAAGCTGTGAAATAACTTTTCATTGGTCTGAATTTCAACTAAAAAATGACGTTGGAAAAACTTGTCCAATCACAAAATTTGTTAGAGCAGTGTGTTGGTCAGGATGTACACTTCCCAAATCCGTTTTGGACTAAGCAATCGGCCGTCGGGTTGCAGAAATCAGGTAGACTTTAGGAATTTCTCAAATTTGACCAAGACTGGACGTAAAACCCTCAAAATTACGTGGCAAAATGTTTTCTGAATGTAAAATAAATATGACATGATAAAGGAGTAGATATTCAGAATTATTTTACCGTTTTGGACTAGTTTGTACGATAAAGGGTTCCAGAGATATGATTGCATTTATCCACCAAACTTGTGTTTTCCAGGTAATTTGTACACGGGGACGTAACGAAGGCGCGCGCGAACTAGCGAATGTATTCAACAAGTTTGCCACGACAAATTCATATGAATATCCTGATTGCACGCAGCTCGGAGGTAGCCAAATATACGTACCTCCATGCTGTTTGCAACACACATGCCCACACACGTGCCGTACGCGTATGAAAGAGAGCCTCATTATTTATGCGGATGACCCTTTGGTGGCCTTTCAATAACAACCGCAAACAGCCACCTCCATCCAAAGCCCGATTAGGAATGAGGGTATCAACGGCTGTCCGTCCGTGCTGAAACGCATGAGGGCGATATTCAAAATCTATCCAGGGAAATTTGCAAGCCCGGACCATGCTTGGATATTCACATGATTTCATGCAAAAGTGTAATCGGTTTTTCACTATTTTCTCGTGACCCAGATGGCCGATCGATCTCAAACTTCTACAGGTTTGTCAGTTTATGTATATGGTGGATTACATAAAGTGCTTACACTGCCAGCAACTGTTTTGTTAGCAAAAACCAATCCTGTAATGCACCTTTAAAAGATTTTTTTTATAAAAGCAACATAAAATTCCATAATTATACTAGACGAGCTCACAATGAACCACTTCACTGTGGGGATGGGCAGAAACTGATAAGAAAACTTAATTATTCCTCATAAATATGTCACTTCCAGTGCATTCCTTGGTGTTGCTTTAGTAACCGCCGACACACAATGTAATGCACAGCTGTGATTAATTCTCTGACCATTGATGCCATAAAAGCACCTAAAGGAACTTATAGGGACACCTTAACAAAAAAGTGAAGCAAATAAGAATATTAACTGAACTTTCTGAAATAATCTCGAATAATATCCACTTATTAAAAGTATGATACAAACTTTTAAATTTCCATATCGACTATGATCTGATGTGGCTCTAAATATCTTCAAACTTTAAGACATTTACATTACTCCTACATCCGACATAATCTCACTTGACCAAGCTCACTTATGACCAAAATAACCCTGCTGCTGCAATGAATTGAAACATTAACTTGGCTATGAGTACAACAAGTCAAATTTAGAGGATTAATAAGACATTGTTTATGATCTCTAGACCACTAGTCTCTGGCCAACTCCTTACTCGTCGCTAATCATGTGCCATGGGGCATAATATGTATCCATAACCACATGCCCGCATTATAACCGTAATAGTACCACAAGCTGTTCCAACTTTTATAAGAATTTAGCTAAAGGCTAGCTTTTGGGAACAACGAATTCCTCTTACCAAAAAGTTCAGAATGAGCGGTAAAGTTACTTTTAAAAATTCGTTTGTATGTTGTTTGTTTTTAAGATATATTTAATGCTTCAGTAAATACTCATAGCATTATTTATCTTAATCTAAAACTTTCAATCTCCAAATTTCTTTCTTAGGGAAATCCGTTTTTCTTTACTGTTCATCACAGAAATAGAACAATTTAATGTTTCATTCCAAAACTAAATATGTAAAGAGCATTTAAAAGTCTTTACTTCTTCTGTTACAATATAAGTGAAACAAAGTCGGATAAGTTTCCAAACTGTACTTTGTTTAATTTGCAGAGCTCTAAAATTTCAGGCTTAACCTGCAAGCATGGGTTAAACTACAAAGAAACGCTTGTCTCTAGAGAAATGATTTGGGTTTTAGGATGGAGGATCGAAGAAATTGTTTCGTAGGCCTAAAGCCGAGTACCAAGGACAGTCGACTAGTTTAGTTTGTCGCTGTAACCAATAACGGATGTCCCCTCGCTCTCTCGTACAGTGTACATGTACATATACACAATATGTACATGTTTATATTATAAACAGGATAGGCAACCACACATCACACACATACAGTATCCTAAAAAGTCCTAAAAGCAAGTTTTCTGCACAATTCCACAGTGCAACACTTTACATGCATATTCATGCTTCAAACTTGTGTGAAGAGCGCCCTCATTTTTTTCTGCCGGAACAACGTGCAAAAAAGAAATTGCTGCCCGCCCAAACATGTGGTCCTGTTGCAGAGCAGGAAAAGGGCAAAGCTTGGGTCACTTTATATCACAGCTTCAAGCAGCAAACAAGTTTCCTCTATCGAAATCAAATCCCTGATGATGTTGAGGGCTTGGTTAATCCAAGGGATGTTTGGTAACAATTATATTGTAAGCTTTATGATCAGGGTGGCGTCGTGATGTGCCACACAGGCTATTACATGCCATACACCAATGGCAGAAAATTAACACATTGTAATTGATTAAAGAATATTATAATTAATGTTAGGATTATGATCTAGTAGCGCCGTAGTGTGCCATCCGTGCTAAATTCATGCCATATGCACCAATGGCCAAAACTAATCACACTACACATTAAGTATATTGTTCTATTAATAGCGCCGGATAGTTCCCCTCGGGCTATATCCTTCCGCATGTTCCAGCCGCGGTGGCGCAGGGTTTTCATCTGTTGTATTCTTATGGGGTAGTCTCAGGACACTCCGAGTTGTAAGGGTTATTATGTGAACTTTGATTTAATGATAACCTTTCGTGTAATAAGCCACAAGGGAAACTGACTGGGTAAATTTTTAATTAATTTGGGTTTGAACAAAGACAAATTGACTGGAGCGGGACTTGAACCAACGACCTCTAGATTAACGTACCGGCGCTCTACCAACTGAGCTATATCAATATCTTTGTTCGGGGGTGCCAGTCAGAAGCCATTCAACCGTTAGCTGCCGTGTAGCCAGGGATCACCCCCAAGTTTACAATACAACCTGGGAAGTGGCAGCCACGGGATCACCTTAAGGGGATGCGACTTTTTAATAATAAATATCAAGTAATAAGCCACACTGGGTAAATTTTTAATTAATTTGGGTTTGAACAAAGAAAAACTGACTGGAGCGGGACTTGAACCAACGACCTCCGGATTAACGTACCGGCGCTCTACCAACCTATCGTGATACAGCAATAGCCGGTGTATGCTGGGGATGGTGCTCACGGGTATCACATTTCGAGGTATTTTTGGTGGTCAAGGGTATAGCTTTTTATTCTTTACCTGGTGGTAATGGGTGTCACCTGTTAATTTTTACCTACTGGTGGTCAGGGGTACCACAATTTGTATCACCCTTTTTGTTACCTCTGGTGGTAATGGGTGTCACCTGTTATTCTTTATCTACTGGTGGTCAGGGGTACCACAATTTGTATCACCCTTTTTGTTACCTCTGGTGGTAATGGGTGTCACCTGTTATTCTTTATCTACTGGTGGTCAGGGGTACCACAATTTGTATCACCTCTTTTGTTACCTCTGGTGGTCATGGGTGTCACCTGTTATTCTTTACCTACTGGTGGTCATCTACTAGAAGCTACTGCATTTCCTTTCATGACTGTTGCATTTGCTGAAACATATTTCAGCCTGAAAATACATGTATACTCAACATGTTTGGTGATCATGAAAGAAAATTAAACAACCAACACGCTGTCCGTGCTGTGCGGCATTAAGTCTAAACTTACCGCGCACAGCGGTCATGTTGACCGGCAATCGCACGTACATGCCCGGTAGCAGTCAATCAGAACATCACGCTGTGCTGTATCGCCCAGCGGCAAAAAATGTCGACGATTTCAACTTTCCCTTTTTTAAGGTATTTCACATCCAAATATTTCAAAAACAGTAGCTTGGTTTAGGCACAAAAACAAAATAGACAATGATGTATACATGAAGATAAAATTCTATAGCCCGACATAACGCTAGGCCTACATAATTTTTTTGTGCACTTTGCTTTATGCACACATTGCAGTTGCCTTGTAGAATTTGACGTTGTGCCGCAGAACTCGCTAAGTTTCGGCACTTAACTTTCCAAAAGTTGCAGCTGGCTCTATAGATCTATGTCTTCTACTTTTTAAATTCCTTGTGGTCGAAAAACCAAAACTGGATTATCCGGGTATTCGCAAACTTAGGGTTAAAAGAGACAAGGCGCACACGGCACCCCAGATATCACGCACGAAAAAAGACCAGTGCGAGCGGCGAGGCGTCAAAGCGCCTTTACCAATTCGTTTTGTGGCTTTATGTTTTCCTTTTCTTTTTGCTACCGATTTTGGTAGGAGTCTCAGAATGCATAATGCATTAGCTCGCTTTGATGTTGGCCAATAAGAAGACTCAATTACTTGCATGGCGTCGCATGAACGTTTGATGCCAATTATTAGCAAGATGTCGACTATAAGTGCCCATTGAACTACCGTACCAGTACTGACGATTTTTTTCCCAGCAAAGCATTAGCTTTGCTGCTCAACAAAATGAACATTTCCGGTGAATTTTAGCCACAATAGTGTCCATGCTATAACAAATATATTGGAACGTAGATATTTATTTGTAAATCTCACCCCAAGTGGGTGTAAACACAGCACGTCCGGGGTTTTCAATTACGGACATGACGTTTCCTATCTCATCAAATGCATGATCATACCTTAGACCTCCAAACACTGGTTGTCATGTGTATAACCTTGCACTTTTTGCTAACACTGATTTGCCCACTTTTTGGTATCCTTTGTGAGAGGATAATAAACTGGCTTGAAGCTACTACATACACACACTTGTTTCCGTTCCCCATTTTTCTAAATTTCTGAGTATAATTAACTTATGAAATGTGTTCCTGCCATGTTTGCTTTTATACTTAAAGACACCTAATGATAGGTGATCCTGCAAGGTTGACATTGTCGCCCGTCGCGTCGCCTTTTCAAATGATTTTAGTGAGAATTTGGTGCCGTCGTCTGTCGCGTCTTCCGTCACGACTTCCGTCGCGTCTTTCGTCGCGGCTTCCGTCGCGTCGTCCGTCGCGTCGTCCGTCGCGTCTCCCGTCGCGTCGTCCGTCATCCGTTGTGTCGTGCTGTCACCCGTTGCTTCGTGCCTTTGCGTCGTGCCGTTGCCTTTCGCCCGCCGTTGTCAACGTTTTTAAGGATGGATGGTATTTTAAGTTCTCTTGATTTGCATCACTAAATGTGAAACTTGTCTAGTGAATGAGGTTTGCTACTTCCTTGATTTACTTATTCGAATCCACTGACTAGTGACAAGAACATTTGCTTGGTTTCCTTAATGATTTAATTCAAACATCGTTCTAAAATTCTACGGTCATAAGCATTACGGTACGTATAGGCTGACCATCTAAAATGCAGTTACACCAACGTTGTTGATACCCAAATCAATATTGAGTTAATCTTCATATTAATGTTGTTTTGTTTTTGTAATTTAGCAGGACTGCTATTAATAACAATCGTAAAAACCCGTCATCAACGAATCCATCCTTGATTTCTATTAATGTCTCTTAGGCTTATTTACACATAACTCTAATCTTTGTTTATAGGGACATAGATGGTTGTTTAAAAACAAATCATTAAAATATTACGCAATTTACGAAAAATGGGGGAAATACAAAAGGCGGTCAAAGGTACGCTGACCAGCCGTTGTAAATGTCAAGTTTACGTGACATTGTTACGCAATGTTGTAAGTAGACTGGTGCTTGGTTCATGTATCAATTGCAACAATGGTAAGAAATGAGGATCCAGTCTTCGTATCCATCTAGGACAAAATTCACGTGTAAATAAACAACTGACATAAACCAACATCAGTCTAGCCCGATCTGCACCATCATTAGCCTTTAGTCAAGGCCCACGCGGCACACCCACATCACGCACGATAAAAGACCAGCGCGAGCGGCAAAACCGCGAAGCGCCTTTACCAGCTCGTTTGGGGGCTTTATGGTTTTTTAAACTTTTTGCTACCGATGTTGGTAGGAGAAATGTTTTGCATAATGCATTAGCTCGCTTTGTTGCTGGACAATAAGAAGACACAATTACTTGCATGACGTCACATGAACGTTTGATGCAAATTATTAGCAAGATGTCTACAAGTGCAGGCATGTCTGTCCTACCACGTAGCACGTACCAATATCAACGACAGGTTGATTTAGCAAAGCAAGTTAGCTTTGCTGCTCTCAGCAAATGGAAATTTCCTGTGAATTTAAGCCACAGCAATTTTAATGATGTTAGAAATGTATTGGAACGTAGATATTTATTTTAACATCTCACCAAAGGTGGGTGAAGACTGTAGACACAGCCGTCCGGGGTTTTCAATCACGGACACTATACGACGATTCCTGCGTCACCCAAATAATGCATGATCCTGCGAAGCCAGGCCTATGTTGCGTTTTTTTCACGATTTGTAATTTTCCATTGTCAGAACTTATTTACCTCAGTATTCTCTTTTATAGCCTAATACTTGGCCCAAATATTGGGCCCATTTCTTGACATTGGCTTGGCCAATAACCTATGCCAAGCGAACCTCCCGGCTTCGCTGCAAACAGTTTGCCCTTCTCTTTGCAGCTTTTGCGATAGCGTTTTTCAGCCAATGATTTTCACGGACGGCCACTGGGGTCCTTTTGTGATGTTTTAGGGGAGAAGATCCATCGTATGCAGCAACTTCCGAAACATGAACTGTGCATCTAGACCAGCTGGTGGTTGTAGATAAATAGTCCGTCGTCCCGAATGTGTAGTAGGCCTACAGGCGCCACGAATGTGACGAAAGTTAGGGGTACATACTAAACTCCCCTACCCCTCCCACCAACTCCTAAGCTCACAGCCAGACCAGCAAGCCCAGGGAGTTCTTGCCCCGGGGTTTGTCTCTCTGGCCCCACGAGACACGACAACGGCTGTAGGGTATATGCCTCAAAGCATCCTCGTTCCCAGGGATGATCGATCTCGCTGCGCCATTTTTTCCCAGCATACCTTGCTCGATCATAACCCCTGGAATTGGTTCATTAAAATGTGCTAGAATCTAGCACATTTTAATTAGGCCTAAGGCCGATCCATTCTACGCGCGCACTCAAGTATGGTAACGCACAAAAGAGGCATCAAGTCAAAGAGCAACGGGTCCTCTGCACAGACATATAATACCTATAGACGGACAGCAGGGGGCGCTAAACTGAAATTTTGGACTTTCTCAAACTATGGGCGGAAGTGAAGACGCGTCAACACTTTTTGTACACGTTTAGGCATAGCCGCGAGGCAGTGGTCCCGTTTTCATGGACTTTTTCTGAATTTTTAGGAGATATTGACCCGATGATGGATTGTAAATTAAGTGATGGAATTTAAGGAAGTTCTTGTAATAACTGGAGTCGTCAAAAAAGTTGTTTGATTAACTTTTGCTGATTTTGGGGAGGAAATCGTAAAAATTTGTAAACAAAATTATTATACATATAGCCTAGGCCAAGGCCTACAGGACTGTCACTTTCTACACGTTTGTGTCGTTTTCATTGTGAAAATCTAGTTTTTACCTTGAAATTTAAGAAACCACACTTCATGAACATTCCATAACAGCCGTTTACAATGTTGGGCGTTGAGGTTTAACCGTATAAAACGTCGTTTCTATAACTTCATTTTCGGGAAATAATCCCTGGACTCGCTCTATAACACAACGTTGTGCACACTCCGGCCCGCCTTGCATGCATGCCTTCGGCACGTTTTGCGTACGCTCGCGTGGAATGCACTTCAAACAATCGCGTATAAAAAATTATCAGTAGCACGTTAATCTATAGGCGGTACGCGTCATCAGCGTCCGCGCAAAACACGCACCGACGCGCACTTTGGCCGGAAAGTGTTTGACGAACGAATTTTTGTTGATACGAAGAATAATTCCATCTACTTTTATCGATTTGGAGAAAGTTCAGTAAAAAGAGGAGAAACGGCAAACAACTAACGTGAGAAAAGGTATCTAGTTGTTGATTAAACATTGTTTCCATGTCTGTTGGTGATTTTTTCACCCTTAAAACAGAAATTTTCTATCATCATCCACCCGCTCGCCCATTGCTTTACACGTGTTTTCGCTTGCGTTTTCGCGGATTTTGCCCATAGTTTGGGTATGGTCGGGTACTTTCAAAATTACGGTATCCAGACGTTGATTTCCATAGGTGCTGTCGGTCTATAGGTATTATATGTCTGTGGTCCTCTGTCATTCTTCTTGATTTTGTGATAAGTCTAACTGTATGCAGTTTAGAGTGACCGTGTAAAAACATGATTCATTTGAAATCGAATCGCGTCAAAATACTTGCATTTTTCACACGCGCGTACTAAACGTCCTACACACATAGATATAGAATATAATACCTAGATCGGCCGCGCGTACATACGCGGGTTCTGGCATGTGCGCAGCCATTGGTACCAAGCGGTCACGTGCTGGTGGTCAAAACATTGAACACGCACTAGACGTGACGAACGCGTGTACGTTTAAAGTGGTGTTATAGTATAGCAAAAATCATTTTGGTTTAATTTCGTGACTTTCCTCCAGCCGAATTATTCATACAATTGAGTGTAATTAGGCCTTTTAAGGCTAAAGGATGGTTGCAAATTGCTCTGCAGCCATATGTCTCAGCAGAGAAAAGAGAAAGGGGCCCGGAGTCCTTCGTAAGCTGACATACCATAGGTAAGTAGGCCTACATGTTTATTTAATTTTAAAAATGTTAGCAATTAGCTAATTACCATTGATATGAACTCCATTTCGGTTATTTATCAGGTTTACTCTTTTCTTTCCTCCATCGTATGCTGTAATGATGATATTCATTGGGACTTTGGGTCTAATACTACTCTAGGCTATAGTCTAGAGTGTTTATTGCACGGTAATGAATGGGTTTATACGGTGCGATAGTATTATTGGGTAGTGGTTGTGATTTTAGTCGTTGTTTAATTAAACTCCTCTCAAGTGATACGTACATGGTTTTGTTTAATGCTTGTAAAGAAAAACTCCATTTACATTTTAAATAATTGTTATTTTACTCCGGATTCCCCCATGAAGACTCAAAACTGATGCGCGAGTGGGTTCATCGGATAAAAAGGATGCTCCCGAACGGTAGAAAATGGAGTCCCACTGCACAAGACCGGCTTTGCAGCGACCATTTTGCACTTTGCTGACCCTGACTGTTCACATTGTAAAATGATGGAGCAGGATTTGAAGACAAACAATTTAGATATTACCAGATTAAATGGTATCAACTCAAATTGGGGAGGGGGAACCTTTTTTGTCATTATCTTCAAAACTCTATCGGCGACATCCGCTGGGTTTTTCCTGTTCGCATCATAAGGGGTTGTGTCCGACAATTCTGTCTGACGAAGTTTCAGGAGGTGCATAGCCTCGATTGACCTTATTTCGGCAGGCTTTATGTTAGTTTTAATGGCCTTTGGCCGGCTGATGTATAATTTCTGTTGATAGTTTGTTACTTTCTTGTATTTTTCAGTGTATATTTTAATATTCTGAAATAATTGTTAACATCTGTACTTTTTACTATTGTAATACGCATCTGAATATTTTTTTTATGAAACTTGCGCATATGAATAAATTATTAGGTTAGATTAGATTAGATTAGAATTATTTATTCAGCCAACGTTAAAAAGTTAAAACCAAAAACATCGGAAATTGTAGTGCAACTCGAGCTCTCTAGATTTTACATTATAACTGTAATGGTCTGTTTTATGGGTTACCCGACTCTCTTCTTGTTAAAGCTTCAACGGTTTCAAAACTCTGCTGCAAGACTTGTTACTTATTGCTTTGTTTTCTTTAATTGTATAATTCAAACTATGCACGGTCTACGTGCACACTGCAGTGTTTTTATGCTACAACCGGTGACAAATAAATGACTAGTCCATGTTATAATTATTTACACCTTTGTGCTTATGTTGAGTTTATGAATCTTGCTTTTTGTCATTTATCCAAGAAATAGGTCTTTAATTTGTGCCACAAACCTGTCAAATAATATAGCCCACCGTGTGTTTAAGGACTATTCTCCATGTTCATCTTCAGTGCGTTACCACCAGCACGTGACTTTTTAGCGCGTCCATGAAGAACCAGGAATTTTTGTGTACGGGCTTATGGCGCGTATGTACGCGCGGCCGATCTAGGTATTATATTCTATATCTATGCCTACACACAAGCGCCATGATGCGCTCGAAAGTTTTTAACAAGCGTGCACGCAAAGTAGTCACCCTTGGGAGCAAATCAGCGTTGTTTTTCAGTACATCCCTACCCGGGGTTAGTGACGAAAGGTATCGATACGGCGCGCTGCCCATGGTAGCGAGGCTGGCCTCAAAGGTTACGTTTCGCCAGCTCTCACGCTGGGCGCAGTAAAACACGCTTCCGTTGCACTGAGTCTCTGAATGAGAATCTAAGGCCGTGTCCGAAACGGGCGTCTAGAGCTAATGTCTAGGTCTACGGCTGCAGCTATGGCTATACACAGGCGAATAGCAAAATGAAATTCGGACGCTGCTACGGCCTAGCTTTGCGCCCTCAAGTGTCGATTGAAATGTGATGTACGGCGATCGTCTGCTAAAATAGAGTGCTCGTTACGCAATGTTTGTTTTTATTTTTATAACAACGCAGGATGCTCGATTTATATGATACAATTACTGGTTTGGTGGCTGCAATTAAATTAATCATTATTCTAAATAATCATCAATTAGTCCAAGTGCAGCAACGAAGGGCTTTTATTCTGCAAATTTGGAATATCCACAGACAGGAAAACGTAAGTAAACTTTAGCATAGAATAAACGGATGGTGGTTTTTTCCACTATTTAGTATTGGTTGCTATATAACTTATTATGTTAGTTGTTTGCGAAATTTTCCCCATATTTTAAATAGCTGTTCACAAAAGGCCTATGTACATGTATTACTTGTTTTAGTATCTATTAATGGGTAATATATTTAGGCATATTACGTGTATAGCAACTGTTAATTTTGTCATTCTGTTTTTGCCAAAACTTTCCACATTTCAGAATCTTCCAAGAGAGCCCTACTGCAAACTTAAAGTCCATTTGTTGTTGGATTTGCTCAGAGACCCACAACAACTGAAAAAACACTGTCGAGTGAAACAGGCCACCTTCATCAAGCTGCTGACAGTAATCTCGACAGAAAGTCACCACGGCTGGGATGAACAAATTCAACTGTTGTGCTTCTTGTTTTGGCTTGCGTGTGGATCGGCTTACAGGGTAGTCTCTGCAGCAACAGGTATTCCCCGGTCAACCACCTGTGATATAGTTCACAACGTCTTGAAGAGAGTATTGAATGGTATCAGAACCATCATTAAACTGCCACAGCAGGACGACATCCCTGCAATTTCTCAAGGGTTCTGTCGATTGGCACACACAGATTGTATTAACATGGCTGTGGGTAGCATAGATGGGACCCACATCAAGATCATGCCTCCCAACACAAGGCGTGAGGACTATATAAATCATAAACTCTTTTACTCCATTAATATGCAAGCAGTTTGTGATCACAGAGGAGTATTCCTGGATATATTTGCTGGGTATCCAGGCTCAGTCCACGATGCACGAGTTTTGAAATGTAGCCCATTATACCGCCGGAGGGCTACTACATTGTCGGAGATACAGCATATCCATGCCAGTCCAGGCCACTGGCTATTCTCACTCCATACAAGGCTCCCGTCTCTCCCATTCAAGGAAGATACAACTACCACCTCAGCAGGGCGAGAACAACCATTGAGAGGGCTTTCGGTCAGATGAAGACGAGATGGAGGAGCATCTTTACAAAGACACTTGAAGTAAGGAAATGTACTTGACTATACATGGTTTTTATTGTACCATGCCCCTGGATAGCATCATTCAAGTTGGCAATTGATCAATGGGTGTAAACTCACACAAGCACAAACTGTGAAATCAAGTAAAATCAAAGACAGATATCATGTGATAAGGACTCACAAAAACTGATAAGTCGAGCAAAAAGTTAGTGCACAGATTTCCGTAGGAGTTGGTCAGGGGTGTGTGGCTACGCGTACATGATTGATACTTGATTTAAAAAAAAAAGGAAATCATTGGGGGAAGGGCTGTCCTAAAGAAAAGATAATCTGTTTGCCAACATCTCAATACAAAGTATATAGATAAATCCCACTATTCATTGTTTTTATTTATCCCAATTTCCAGGAATATGTAGTAATACATAGTTGTTTGTATCCATTTAGATTTCTCCTGTTCTGGCACCGAAAGTAGCTGTTGCGTGTGCGATTATGCATAACGTGTGTATTTTATCTGGTGATGAGTGGGGAGAGGAGGCAGAAGATGATGAAGATTATCCTCCCATTGAACAACCTGTCATAGAGCCGATTGATCTAGAGAGGGATCATGTATCTGCAGAACCACTCAGACAGCATATTGCTGCTCAAATATCTGCACCATTGGATATGGTTCAGCAGCTGCATGAGCATGACTATATTTGAGCATTGAAAAAGGTAGTGTTCCCTTACATGTAAAAAAAGGTTGGAGCACCACCACACTCTCTGTGGCGCCCGCCACGTTTAAGAAGTTGCTGCCAAGGTTTAAAATCCATCTTCCAAATGTTTCCTTTTTTCAAGTTTATGCATTTCAGAGTTCTTTAAAACCTTTGCTAAATTAAGTCAGGAGAGAGTGGCCATCAGAGAGGATTCACCACAGCGTGCATCACCATGATGAAAGAGCATGTACAATCAAAAAATGTCAGGGCCCTTAGGCGGGCCTCGGCTCACATAGGACCCCCCTCCCCAACCCCTATCGCCATACTTTAATTTTCAAATTTGGAGAACACTGAATAGGGTGGTTTTTTTCGACAGCTCTCCAGTGCTCTTTACCGAGTAGAATTTTATGGTCATTACATTTTGGAGTAAATACCAAAGGTAGACCCTCCCTTTAAGTCCATTGATAATAAAATGTAAACAATTAGTATGATGCTAGAGAACATGACAACATCAACAACAATTTCAAGCATTATAGTTTCTAAGAGACAAAACATATTTATTTATTTATATTACATATATCATAAATAACATATAAACCAAATTTAAAACTGGAAATACCGTTGTTACCTTCTTTTCATTTAAAAAAAATACTTTCATGTATACTTCTTTATTATTATTATTATTATTATTATTATTATTATTATTATTATTATTATTATTATTATTATTATTATTATTATTATTATCATATTTAAACAAAATTGTAGGTGTCTTTTTGCTTCTTATTAGTTAGGCCCGGTTTGTGCTTATTTTGGTTGAAATCTGTAATAATTTGTTTGTAAGGTTGTTATTTGGTCGATTTCTGAATGTTATAATTTTAACTCATTGAACGTTGAAATTTTTTTTGCCCATTGTAAATTAAAAAATATTTCGTAAATGTTGCACTTTCTTGCATTCTAATTTAAATAATAAGATGCCTGTTTACTCTATATTACTGAAAGTACTATTTATTGATGCTTTAATGCTAATAAATGAAAATTCAAACCAAAAATTGAAGCCCTATATTGTGCCAACGTATTTATTACTATGTGCCAAATCAATTACATTGTGTTTGGGTGGGGTTGTATTATGGAAGGCTGAAGCCCATGGCCACACAGAATGATTTTTGTGTGCAAACAAAGCAACATTAACAAATTTGACACAAATTTCATGAAAGAGGCAGCATCAAAAACACATTTTTTCATCTACTTTTCATGTGCCTTCATTTCAACTGCAGCAACAAGACGCTCCATGAGGCCAATGAGGGCATTATTTTGATTTTGTATTCGTTCCTCTTGATTGCGCAACAGACAACTTTGCTCTTTAATTATTTCAACGATTGTATCATTGGCATGTTTTTTCTTTTTGGACGGAGGACTGAATTCAAAACCTTGCTCTTTGGTTGAAGTGGATGCAGCCTCTTCCTCTGGAAATGTCTCTAATGAAGAGACCAGACAGGGTGGAGCAATGATAGGTCTTGCCCCTAGAACTTTGTCCATATCTTGGAAATACAGCCAAGATACTGTTGTGTCTTCACCCTCCTCAGTTCCTTTTCCAGTTGGTGGGTGCTTCAGTTCCTATTCACAGAGTGGAAAGTTAATTTAACCTGTCGTAGTGCCATGGTACTGCAATCAACAGTCCGTTTTTAATTAAACAATCAGTACTCCGCCATTTTTTTTTCTAATCTAAAAAGATCCAAGTTCCTCATCTACACCTAGCCAAATAGCATGGAAAAAGTATTGTTCCCATCCGGGGTCTCTTTCACACACAAAAAATCCATCAATGACCAGCTCTCCCGGAATTCCCATAGGAATTGTACAGCAATTATTTATCATTGGGGCCAATGGACACTGCTAAGTGAATTGAACCATATGGTATACAATCTACAGAAAAGACAAATGTGGGCTCATCTAGAATTTTTTTTTTGCTTGAATATGTTTGATTTAGTCAAAAGGGTCTATATCTAAAGGTTTTGGGCCATTTGGAAGTGATTGGGTTATCCACACAAAAAAATTACACGCAAATACAAACGGACTGTTGATTGCAGTCCGATGGCGTAAGTGTGTATAAATTTTTTGATGGGGTCACGCAGGGTTTTAATAAGCCAAATCTTAAAACTCACATCAATAGGAAAAAAACCCAGTATTTTTCTGTTAAATATCTTGTGACATCCTTCTTGTTCCTTTTTGTTTAAAGTCATGTTGAGTCTTCAATATTCATTTTATCCTTTTCTTCATTTATTTTGGAAATTTTTTTTCTTCTGATTTACACATGCTTTAAAGGCCAATATACAGACCGTTTGCATCATACATTCAAATGAAATTACGAGTAAAAAAAATATAAAACATCCCCTTTTTGCTTCATGAAATCAACAATTTGTCTTTGATAGACATGTGTATGAGACAAACTAAAAGACATGCTCTCTGCATGATATAAGTGCAATATGTGGTATGTAAATAAAGATAGGAAGGATACTTCAAAAATGGAAGACAATTTACCTTATACTTCTGGGATAGGTTAGTCCATTTTGTGCGTGCCTGCTCAGCAGTCACCTTGCCCAGAAGGTCCATCTCCTTTAGTATTATTCTGTACAACATGATTAATGCAAGTACAAAATTAAATGTCTGTAAACATTGAATTATTATAAAGATGTAAAACAGTTCATAGACAAAGAGTTGAAAGAGCTTCAGAGTAAAACCATGTCAGATGCACATTTAAAACATATCTGAAACCGGTATTGAATAAATTGGGTTTAAACATGTTCAAGGTTATTTGAAACTGTTACGGGTATTTATCCGATGACCACTTTTTTAAACATCTTTCCAAGATTCAGAACACAACCTTAAAAACTTACATGAAAGCATCGCGGGAAGCCCCTCGTTTGCCAGTTTTAAATTTGGAGTTGTGCTTTTCACGAAGCTGAATGAACTTGCGGCTCTCATCTTCAGTCCCTATAATTGAAAAAGAATAACAGAACTCAATACACATTGGTCCATACTTCCATATCTTTACATACATGTACAGGATAGACAATCATGTAGAAGTTCGGTCACTCTAGGTTAAGCTATAATGTGCATGGTATTGACAACAGAATTGCAAGAAAATACTAAAATAGTTTAACCTCATAAGCAACATTATATTTTAAGAATTGTTTGATGAAAGTGAACATTGGTTTTTATATGGTTCTGTAACAATCGCACAGGATTTTTTGTACAAAATCACTCCTTTAAAACCCTAATCTCTAAATGCTATAAAATCCACCCAAATGCACCAAGCTGTTGCAATGATCATTGATAGTGCATTATAGCAACGGCATATAAATGCACATATCAATAATTGTAGTCCCAGCCCTGGGGGACCCGGGACTTTGGAAGAAGTAGCCGAGACATAGACAGTTCACAGGGATGTTAAAAAAACTGTGCCCCGCCCTACTGGGCCAATAGCGTGGACTTTACCTAGGTTGTACAATTTTTCCATGCCCCACATGGCGGGGCTGGGATAGTGAAAAAGTTGTGACACACACCCTGTATGGGGCCGGCTAGGAATGTGATAAACGCCCCGCATGCTGGGGCCTGAATCGTACGGGGGTTGTGACAAATGCCCTGCGTGCCAGGGCTGGGATCATACAAGGGTTGTAAAATAATGTCCCGCATGCCGGTACGGGGGTATAGCCAGGGATGTACAAAAAGCAAGTTCCCCGACCGGCGGAGCAATAACTCTGGCTGGGATTACATCCCCAGCCAAGTCCCCGCTAGTCCCGGGTCCCCCGGGGCCGGCCGGGACTAATAAATACAATTACAATGCAACATGCATTATTATCTAACTAAATAGCACTACTGGCACTACCCTAAAAACTATCAAATCTTGAATGATGCATTGCTTAACAATTCAGAATTTTAAGTTGGATTTTGTTGAGAAAAAATATTTGTTTTAAAAATCATCTTTTTCTTGGGGAGGACCTACAACAATAATA
Source organism: Pisaster brevispinus (assembly GCA_023634235.1). Lineage (NCBI taxonomy): Eukaryota > Metazoa > Echinodermata > Asteroidea > Forcipulatida > Asteriidae > Pisaster > Pisaster brevispinus. Next base: position 1,355,129 of record JAMKCF010000023.1, on the reverse strand, counting down.
CACTCCCCCGTACATAACGTTGACTGAGTAATCTAAACAGACTTACAAAGTACCATGACACTTTTTAAACAAATGTATGTACACTACTCACTAGGACTAGCCCTCTCTTCTACATGTACACTCGTTTCTCTGACACTAAAGTGACAGTGACAGTCCCAGCGACACTCACTGTCACTAGGCATGCTAGGCTCTACTCTACTCTAGTCTCATGTTAAATTTCTGACTTTTCCCGACTTTTTTTCACCGAATTTTACTTACATTAGGCCACATAACTCAAGACGTGGACCTGAAACAGGAAAAATGTCCTTATCCGGCCACCACTTTTTCATTCATTATGAATATGATGAATGAAGAAATATACTAAAAATTAGCCCCAACTAAAATGAGATATTACTTTTTGTAAAAAAATGAGTGAAAAAGTGGTGACCGGATACGGAAACTTGTCCACAAAACGCTCTTTCATCAAAGGACAAAAGATTCGTGGACAAAACACTTACATTTATGAGTTTCTTGAACAGTTCCTGCTGCAGCTGTCGTCAGTGTCACTGTACTCTCGGTCGCCATTTTGTTACCAAGAAAGACAGCTAGACAACAACTCTCACGGCAAGATTTTGATGACGTTGCAGCCGTAGCCGTAGCGCTAGACGTCATTTTGGACAGCTCTTCAAAATGGTCGATGCTGACAATAGACGTAGCCGTAGCTCTAGACGCCCGTTTCGGACACGGCCTTACGTTCGTTTTTTCATCATTAGTTATTTACAATTTGTATCCACAATTTGAATACATAGTCTCTTATGTCAAATACTCATGAATAATAATTGTTTAAAAAATGTTAAAATTTGGTTTAGTTATTTACTTTTATACGGCTGGAAGTAAAACTAAATCCCACGTAGCCTTCGTTTTTTTGAAAAATGCTTTAAAACGGCAAAATTTGATGGTTTATTTTAGTAACTGTTCTTATCCATTCCTGGAAGACCATTAGAATCATGTTTTAGACGGTATTTTGTAGCCTAAATAACCCAATGATTCCGGTGTGTCCCTTTAAAAGCACACAGCCTACGTACTGAGCCCATGACTGTATACTTGTAGGAGTTTTGTTTAGATGAATCAGTAAGAATAAAATTGACTCACCTAGCACGTAAAATACCGCAGTTTGCAGCAAATCCTTGTGCCTGCCCTGGAACCTACGCTTGTGTTAAGGATCAACAATTTCTGATCACTTGCATTAGAGATCAGGTTAACATACTCATGCCGGTAACCCACGCACTACAGCAAACCCTGAACGTGGAGGCAAACATGTCCTTCACTAGTTCTGCTTCGATGTTTTAAACCGGGTGCATGGGTATAATGATAATTGACTTGGATTTAGCAGAAGAAAGAATCATTATGGGGATTCTGACATCAAATGACGCCCACCAGCCATTATGCACAAGCAATTGAATTAACCTTTTACGTGTATTGTGTGGTTGTCCGTGATTTATGCTTAAATGAAACAGCATCCTTGTCAAAAGTCGTTTTTTTCTCGTTGATGTCAAAACAAACCTAAAAAAAAAATGAATTATTTGATTTATTGATACATTGACTTATCGATCTGCTGCTTAAAGGGTTTGAAAAGTGACCCAAAAAATAGAATAGATCCCTCCTAGCGTCAAAGTACGTAGGTACCGGTACCGATATGGTTTGGTGTTTTAAATCTGGTTATTTAGTCAGGATATCGACAGAGCTGTAACAGCTGGTCTATGTACAGTAATGGAAAGGTTGAGGGAAATCTATGGTAGCCCTTTAGGGACATCGAACATTTATATTTACGTAAATATTTACGTGAATATTCACGATTTAGGCCCCAAATCGCAAATATTTAAGTAAATATTCACGTAAAGTATTCACGTTTTTGCCTCAAATCGCAAATATTTGGAGCCAGATATATGAGAGATGACTGTTTCGTGACGGATGGTCTCACCGAGTGCAACTTAAAAGTCATCAATTTGGAGAACAAAAACATTATCGTGAGTACAATTTCTTGCCCGATGTTGCGTCTTATACATATCGAGAAGCCAGTAGACGGTTTTCAAGCCATTTCGTTGTGTCTTTTGTCATTTTGGGGGATTTTTTTTGTGGCTTGATCTGGTGAAAATCATAGCGAATTGGGGTTTCGAAGTAGGGGTGAAAACGCCGCGCAAACCCGTCTTGCGGGCCTGTGCTTGGCGCCAATGTTGTGTGGATGTGGAGACTGCAAGTAGGGAGGCCGTCGAGAGCGGCCATACTGCCATACTGTTGATTTTGGTCCCGAGTCCTTTGACGCCCTGCCTGGCGTTTGCCATTGGGATCTCGGTTCCTGGTTGCGATGAATTCCCCCAACACCACGTCAACACCTCCACTGTTGTGGAAGGCTTCATCAACGCACACTGTTCTGCTGTTGTGGACGGATCCTCCAGTGCAACTTGCCTCGCGCTGAAGCATGCTGATCTCATCATAGACAAAAAAACATACAGGACAACAACTTTGACATTGACCAATCAACTACAGGACACTGACTTTCAAGTTCAAAAGACGACAGCTCAGCTGGAGCGGCATCCTCCAGCAGCGAAAGTAGCCCCACTGGAACAAGCAGAGGCATCGACGGACCACCTGATGCACGATGCAAAGAAGAAAGGACACAGACAGATGCAAGACGCATCACAGAAGACAAGGCCGAGGGTACAGGAAGGACTACCGAAGACAGGATACCCGTTGGTGCGTGGAGCACCAGAAGCTAGGTATCTGCTGGTGTATGATGCACTGCGGAAAAACAGGCTGCTGAAGTATCCGCAGAAGTCAGGGGATCCGTTGGTGAGGGATGCTCCACAGACAGAGTGCCTGAAGGTGGAGGGATCAGCAAAGACAGAGTAACCACCCGTGCTGGGGGCACTACAGACATGGGATCCGCCGGCACCAAGGACATGACATCCACCGGCACCACAGACAGGGGAGCCGCCGGCACCGAGGACAGGGGATCCGCCGGCACCACAGACTGGGCATCTGCCGGCACCAAGGACATGACATCCGCCGGCACCACATACTGGGGATCCGCCGACACCGAGGACAGGGGATCCGCCGGCACCACAGACAGGGGATCTGCTGGCATCGAGGACAGGGCATCCGATGGCACAACAGACAGGGAATCCGCTGGCGACACAGACAGGGAATCTGTCGGCACCACATACAGGGAATTTGTCAGCACCGGCTTGTAAGTTGTGCCAATCCACACGGAGACTTTAGTAACGTCATGTAGGTGTCGGTTAATTCATTAGGTATCGAAAATGTGGACAGCATGTGATATCAGAGAATGTGGACAACTGTGGTATCAGAGATGGTGGACATCATAAGGTTTCAGAAATCGCAGACAGCATGAGGTATCATAGTTTGTGGACAGCATGGTGTATAAGAGATCGTGCGCAGCATGATGTTTCAGAGGATGTGAACGTCATTTAGGTATCAGAAAATGCACAGCATGAGGTATCAGTGATTGTTGACATCATAAGGTATCAGAGATTGTGGACATCACGATGTATCAGAGATTGTGGACATCATGATGTATCATAAAATGTGGACATCATGAGGTATCGAGATTGTGAACATACAAATAAAGAAAGGCTTTCTCTACCTGGTTAAATTTTACCTTTTTATATAATTTGTTAGCTGATGATGATAACTGTTGAACTCCAACTCATCAGACTGCATTATACACAGGAACAGGATCATTGTGTAACAATTTATTGTATGCTGAATCTACCAGCTTTCCCATAATCTTCTATAAAGGCAACATTCTGAAAGGGTGCGCACTTTACTGGATTGCACATTTTTTTTACAAAGTTTATCAGATTTCTTTACTTTTCCATTCTCTGAGCTGACTGAGAAACATCGAGGAAACTCTGCTGCTTGCCCAAAACGTGATCTACACTTATTTTGTCTGATTTGCTTCCAAGGACATTATCAGGAAGATCTTCGCAATCTGTGACAGAAGACTATTTGAGATGAGGAGGACGGTCACTATTTTGTTGTTGTTTTTAAACAAGTGATTGTGAATTTGTCGAGATTGGCTGCAGCAAATACATTGTCTAGTTATGTGCGAGCAGTAACCAAAAAAGTACATGTACCTTCGGTCAATAAAAACAGCTAACCCAGAGTTAACGGTATTTATGATATATTGTTTAACCCTAGATGAAGCCATCAGGCACTTTTTAGGTGTCCGTTTTTAATTAAAAAGTAATTACTCCGCCATTTTATTTTATTTGTATTTAAAAAAATTAAGGTTCCTCAACTACACCTAGCCAAATAGCATGCCAATTGTCTTGTTACCATCGGGGTTGATTTCAACAACGTGCAAACAAAAATTGCTGCCCGCCCAAACATGTGGTCCTGTTGCAGAGCGGGATTAGGGCAAAGCTTGGCTCACTTTATATCACAGCTTCAAGCAGAAAACAAGTTTCCTCTATCGAAATAAAATCCCTGATGATGTTTGAGGGCTTGGTTAATTCAAGGGATGTTTGGTAACATTTATATTGTAAGCTTTATGATCAGGGTGGCGCCGTGATGTGCCACACAAGCTGTTACATGTCATACACCCAATGACAGATTAAAGAATATATAATTAATGTTAGGATTATGATTTAGTAGAGCCGTAGTGTGCCATCCGTGCTAAATTCAGGCCATTATGTACCAATGGCCAAAACTAATCACACTACACATTAAGTATATTGTTCTATTAATAGCGCCGGATAGTTCCCCTCGGGCTATATCCTTCCGCATGTTCCAGCCGCGGTGGCGCAGGGTTTTCATCTGTTGTATTCTTATGGGGTAGTCTCAGGACACTCCGAGTTGTAAGGGTTATTATGTGAACTTTGATTTTAATGATAACCTTTAGTGTAATAAACCACAAGGGAAACTGACTGAGTAAATTTTGAATTAATTTGGGTTTGAACAAAGAAAAGTTGACTGGAGCGCAAACTTGAACCAACGACCTCCAGATTAACGTACCGGCGCATTACCAACTGAGCTATCCAGCCCTATGTTGGCGGTCTCCCTATTAGTCAATATCTTTGTTCGGGGGTGCCAGTCAGAAGCCATGCAACCGTTAACTGCCGTGTAGCCAGGGATCACACCAAAGTTTACGATACAACCTGGGACGCGGCAGCCACGGGACCATCTTAAGGGGATGCAACTTTTTGATAATAAATATCAAGTAATAAACCACAAAGGAAACTGATTGGGTTACTTTTTAATTAATTTGGGTTTGAACAAAGAAAAATTGACTGGAGCGGGACTTGAACCAACGACCTCCGGATTAACGTACCGGCGCTCTACCAACCTATCGTGATACAGCAATAGCCGGTGTATGCTGGGGATGGTGCTCACGGGTATCACATTTCGAGGTATTTTGGTGGGCAGGGGTATTGCTTTTTATTCTTTACCTGGTGGTAATGGGTGTCACCTGTTATTCTTTACATACTGGTGGCCAGGGATACCACAATTTGTATCACCTTTTTTGTTACCTCGTGGTCATGGGTGTCACCTGTTATTCTTTACCAATTGGTGGTCATCTACTAGAATGCTACTGCATTTCCTTTCATGACTGTTGCATTTGCTGAAACATATTTCAGCATGAAAATATACTCAACATGTTTGGTGATCATGAAAGAAAATTAAACGACCAACACGCTGTCCGTGCTGTGCGGCAGTAAGTCTAAACTTACCGCGCACAGCGGTCATGTTGACCGGCCATCGCACGTACATGCCCGGTAGCAGTCATTCAGAACATCACGCTGTGCTGTATCGCCCAGCGGCAAGGAATGTCGACGATTTCAACTTTCCCTTTTTAAAGGTATTTCAGATCCAAATATTTCAAAAACAATAGCTTGGTTTAGGCACAACAACAACATAAACAATGATGTATACATGTAGATAAAATTCTATAGCCTGACATAACGCTAGGCCTACATCCTTTTTTGTGCACTTTGCTTTATGCACACATTGCAGTTGCCTTGTAGAATTTGACGTTGTGCCGCAGAACTCGCTAAGTTTCGGCACTTAACTTTCCAAAAGTTGCAGCTGGCTCTATAGATCTATGTTTTCTACTTTTTAAATTACTTGTGGTCGAAAAACCAAACCTGGATTATCCGGGTATTCGCAAACTTTAGGGTTAAAAGAGACAAGGCGCACACGGCACCCCAGATATCACGCGCGAAAAAAGACCAGTGCGCGCGGCGAGGCGTCAAAGCGCCTTTACCAAGTCGTTTTGTGGCTTTATGTTTTCCTTTTTCTTTTGCTACCGATTTTGGTAGGAGAATGCATAATGCATTAGCTCGCTTTGATGTTGGCCAATAAGAAGACTCAGTTATTTGCATGGCGTCGCATGAACGTTTGATGCCAATTATTAGCAAGATGTCGACTATAAGTGCCCATTGTACTACCGCACCAGTATTGACGATTTTTTCCCCAGCAAAGCATTAGCTATGCTGCTCAACAAAATGAACATTTCCGGTGAATTTAAGCCACAATAGTGTCCATGCTATAACAAATATATTGGAACGTAGATATTTATTTGTAAATCTCACCCCGAGTGGGTGTAAACACGGCCCGTCCGGGGTTTTCAATTACGGACATGACGTTTCCTATCTCACCAAATGCATGATCATACCTTAGACCTCCAAACACTGGTTGTTATGGGTATAACCTTGCAATTTTTGCTAACACTGGTTTGCCCACTTTTTTGGCATCCTTTGTGAGAGGATAATAAACTGGCTTGAAGCTACGACATACACACACTTGTTTCCGTTCCCCATTTTTCTAAATTTCTGAGTATAGACCTTTCTTTTGCAACGTCACAGCCCAAGTTTTTGCCAACCCAGGTTGGAAAACTATAGAAAGCCATACATTCAAAACAAAGACAGATAGCTACAGTTTGTAACAATGTTACACAAATATTCAAAAATAGTGTTGAATTTATTGGAAACAAAGCAACCGATCATGGGAGGTATTTTATTTAATTAGAAGTTTGCCGAAAATGTTGAATTTGGTTAAAACATCTGCTAACCTGATTGAATGTTTTACTAACATTCGGCGGTCCATGCCAACCAGCGCTGTTTGTTTATCAACAATGGAAAGGTCTATACATGTAATTAACTTATGAAATGTGTTCCTGCCATGTTTGCTTTTATACTTAAAGACACTTAATGATAGGTGATCATGCAAGGTTGACATTGTCGCCCGTCGCGTCGCCTTTTCAAATGATTTTAGTGAGAATTTGGTGCCGTCGTCTGTCGCGTCTTCTGTCACGACTTCCGTCGCGTCGTCCGTCGCGTCTCCCGTCGCGTCGTCCGTTGCGTCGTCCGTCATCCGTTGTGTCGTGCTGTCACCCGTTGCTTCGTGCCTTTGCGTAGTTCCGTTGCCTTTCGCCCGCCGTTGTCAACGTTTTTAAGAATGGATGGTATTTTAAGTTCTCTTGATTTGCATCACTAAATGTGAAACTTGTCTAGTGAATGAGGTTTGCTACTTCCTTGATTTACTTATTCGAATCCACTGACTAGTGACAAGAACATTTGCTTAGGTTCCGTAATGATTTCATTCACACATCGTTCTAAAATTCTACGGTCATAAGCATTACGGTACGTATAGGCTGACCATCTAAAATGCAGTTACACCAACGTTGTTGATCCCCAAATCAATATTGAGTTAATCTTCATAATAATGTTGTTTTGTTTTTGTAATTTAGCAGGACCGCTATTAATAACAATCGTCAAAACCCGTCATCAACGAATCCACCCTTGATTTCTAGTAATGTCTCATAGGCCTATTTACACATAGTCTAATCTTTGTTTAAGGGACATACCGGCTTACCGTTTATGACCTTAAGTGATGTAGAATCACAAACCATAATTTTTAGATGGTTGATTAAAAACAAATCATTAAAATATTACGCAATTTGCGAAAAATTGGGGAAATACAAAAGGCGGTCAAAGGTACGCTGACCAGCCGTTGCAAATGTCAAGTTTACGCGACATTGTTACGCATTGTTGTAAGTAGACTGGTGCTTGGTTCATGTATTAATTGCAACAATGGTAAGAAATGAGGATCCAGTCTTCGTATCCATCTAGGACAAAATTCACGTGTAAATAAACAACTGACATAAACCAACATCAGTCTAGCCCATAGAGTTATATATAGGGACTAGAGGGCGCAGTAGCCTATTTACGCGGCCCGACAAGGGCAGCGCGGCGGCCATTTCGTAAGTACTGAAGTAGCCCAAAACAACGTCTAAACCATTTGTGCGTGTTGCAAAAGAGCAATGGTTAACAATGAAAGGGTTTACTGTGAAATTTATGAACGCCAGTGAAGACCGTTTATACTACTAAATAATCCCCGAATAAATATAATAATTTAGAATTATATTCCTTCACTTTGGACAATTATATCATGGCATGTGTGTCCATCCTCTTTTGAAACGAATAACCTAAACCCCACGAAACAACTTTAATACAGCCGCTCGTTTTTAAAAGTTTTTTTTAGACCGCATAACGTGTGTTTAATTAGCACACCGCGTATTTCGTATTCAATGTTGCCCTCGTACAAAATGGCGCGCGTGCCTCCTTGCGGTTCCGTCGCGTTTGTGCATGTAGCATTACCAGTGCGCCCTCTAGTTCCTATATATAACTCTATGGTCTAGCCCGATCTGCACCAACATTAGCCTTTAGTCATGGCCCACGCGGCACACCCACATCACGCACGATAAAAGACTAGCGCGAGCGGCAAAACCACGAAGCGCCTTTACCAACTCGTTTGGGGGCTTTATGTTTTTTTTAAACTTTTTGCTACCATTTTTGGTAGGAGAAGTGTTTTGCATAATGCATTAGCTCGCTTTGTTGCTGGACAATAAGAAGACACAATTACTTGCATGACGTCACATGAACGTTTGATGCAAATTATTAGCAAGATGTCTACAAGTGCCGGCATGTCTGTACTACCACGTAGCAGGTACCAATATCAACGACAGGTTGATTTAGCAAAGCAAGGTAGCTTTGCTGATCTCAGCAAATTAAAATTTCCTGTGAATTTAAGCCACAGCAATTTTAATCATGTTAGAAATGTATTGGAACGTAGATATTTATTTTAACATCGCACCAAAGGTGGGTGAAGACTGTAGACACAGCCGTCCGGGGTTTTCAATCACGGACACTACACGACGATTCCTGCCTCACCCAAATAATGCATGATCCTGTGAAGCCAGGCCTTTGTTGCGTTTTTTTCACCATTTGTCATTTTCCATTGTCAGAACTTATTTACCTCAGTATTTTCTTTTATAGCCTAATACTTGGCCCAAATATTGGGCCCATTTCTTCACATTGGCTTGGCCAATAACCTTTGCCAAGCGAACCTCCCGGCTTCGCTGCAAACAGTTTGCCCTTCTCTTTGCAGCTTTTGCGATAGCGTTTTTCAGCCAATGATTTTCACGGACGGCCACTGGGGTCCTTTTGTGATGTTTTAGGGGAGAAGATCCATCGTATGCAGCAACTTCCGAAACATGAACTGTGCATTTAGACCAGCTGGTGGTTGTAGATAAATAGTCCGTCGTCCCGAATGTGTAGTAGGCCTACAGGCGCCACGAATGTGACGAAAGCTAGGGGTACAGACAGACTAAACTCCAACTGAACAAAACGTATATTCATATATGGTTCCCTACCCCTCCCGACCAGCTCCTAAGCTCACAGCCAGACCAGCAAGCCCAGGGAGTTCTTGCCCCGGGGTTTGTCTCTCTGGCCCCACGAGACACGACAACGGCTGTAGGGTATATGCCTCAAAGCATCCTCGTTCCCAGGGGTGATCGATCTCGCCGTGCCATTTTTTCCCAGCATACCTTGCTCGATCATAACCCCTGGAATTGGTTCATTAAAATGTGCTAGAATCTAGCACATTTTAATAAGGCCTAAGGCCAATCCATTCTACGCGCGCACTCAAGTATGGTTACGCACAAAAGAGGCATCAAGTCAAAGAGCAACGGGTCCTCTGTCATTCTTCTTGATTTTGTGATATATCTAACTGTATGCAGTTTAGGGTGACCGTGTAAAAACATGATTCATTTGAAATGGAATCGCGTCAAAATACTTTTCACACGCGCGTACTAAACGTCCTACAAGCGCCATGATGCGCTCGAAAGTTTTTAACAAGCGTGCACGCAAAGTAGTCACCCTTGGGAGCAAATCAGCGTTGTTTTTCAGTACATCCCAGCCTCGCTACCATGGGCAGCGCGCCGTATCGATACCTCTCGTCACTAACCCCTGGTAGGGATGTACTGAAAAACAGCGTTGATTGGCTCCCAAGGGTGACTACTTTGCGTGCACGCTTATTGAAAACTTTTGAGCGCATGTACAGCGCTTGTAGGACGCTTAGTACGCGCGTGTAAAAATGCAAGTATTTTGACGCGATTCCATCTTAAATGAATCATGTTTTTAGACGGTCACCCTTAACTGCATACAGTTAGACTATCACAAAATCAAAGAAGAATGACAGAGGACCAGTTGCTTTTTGACTTGATGCCTCTTTTACGGGTTACCGTACTTGAGCGCGCTCGTAGAACGGATCGGCCCAGGCCTAATTAAAATGTGCTAGATTTGATCGAGCATGGCATGCTGGGAAAGATGGCGCGGCGAGATCGATCACCCCTCTTTTGTCAAATACTCATGAATAATAATTGTTTAAAAAATGTTAAAATTTGGTTTAGTAATTTACTTTTATACGGCTGGAAGTAAAACTAAATTCCACGTGGCCTTCGTTTTTTTGAAAAATGCTTTAAAACGGCAAAATTTGATGGTTTATTTTAGTAACTAGTCTTATCCATTCCTGGAAGACCATTAGAATTATGTTTTAGACGGTATTTTGTAGCCTAAATAACCCAATGATTCCGGTGTGTCCCTTTAAAAGCACACAGCCTACGTATTGAGCCCATGACTGTATACTTGTAGGAGTTTTGTTTAGATGAATCAGTAAGAATAAAATAGACTCACCTAGCACGTAAAATACCGCAGTTTGCAGCAAATTCTTGTGCCTGCCCTGGAACCTACGCTTGTGTTAAGGATCAACGATTTCTGATCACTTGCATTAGAGATCTGGTTAACATACTCATGCCGGTAACCCACGCACTACTGCAAACCCTGAAAGTGGAGGCAAACATGTCCTTCACTAGTTCCGCTTCCATGTTTTAAACCGGGTGCATGGGTATAATGATAATTGATAATTAACTAGCAGAAGAAAGAATCATTACGGGGATTCCGACATCAAATGACGCCCTTCAGCCATTATGCACAAGCAATTGAATTAACCTTTTACGTGTATTGTGTGGTTGTCCGTGATTTATGCTTAAATGAAACAGCATCCTTGTCAAAAGTCGTTCAAATACTTTTTTCTCGTTGATGTCAAAACAAACCTTTAAAAAAATTGATTTATTGATTTATTGGTACATTGACTTATCGATCTGCTGCTGAAAGGGTTTGAAAAGTGACCCAAAAAACAGATTCCTTCTTGCGTCAAAGTACGTAGGTACCGGTACCGATATGGTTTGGTGTTTTAAATCTGGTTATTTAGTCAGGATATCGACAGAGCTGTAACAGCTGGTCTATGTATCTATTATTTCTTCCGCGACTCTATACAGTAATGGAAAGGTTGAGGAAAATCTATGGCAGCCCTTTAGGGACATCGAACATTTATGTTTACGTAAATATTTACGTGAATATTCACGATTTAGGCCCCAAATCGCAAATATTTAAGTAAATATTCACGTGAAGTATTCACGTTTTTGCCTCAAATCGCAAATATTTGGAGCCAGATATATGAGAGATGACTGTTTCGTGACGGATGGTCTCACCGAGTGCAACTTAAAAGTCATCAATTTGGAGCACAAAAACATTATCGTGAGTACAATTTCTTGCCCGATGTTGCATCTTATATACATATCGAGAAGCCAGCAGACGGTTTTCAAGCCATTTCGTTGTGTCTTTTTGTGATTTGGGGGGAATTGTTTTGTGGCTTGGTCTAGTGAAAATCATAGCGAATTGGGGTTCCGAAGTAGGGGTGAAAACGCCGCGCAAACCCGTCTTGCGGTCCTGTGCTTGGCGCCAATGTTGTGTGGATGTTGAGACTGCAAGTAGGGAGGCCGTCGAGAGCGGCCATACTGCCATACTGTTGAATTGCCGTTTTAACGCCGTAAATTAGGGCGTTATAACGCCGTAAATTAGGGCGTTATAACGCCCTAATTTTACGGCGTTATAACGCCGTGTAGGGTGTTATAACGCCGTATAGGTCGTTATAACGACGTCCTGAAAAAGTGTGTTGTTGGTGGATATCAGCCACCGTAGGTGCGTGGAGCACCAGAAGCTAGGTATCTGCTGGTGTATGATGCACTGCGGAAAAACAGGCTGCTGAAGACAGAGTATCCGCAGAAGTCAGGGGATCCGTTGGTGAGGGATGCTCCACAGACAGAGTGCCTGAAGGTGTAGGGATCAGCAAAGACAGAGTAACCACCCGTGCTGGGGGCACTACAGACATGAGATCTGCCGGCACCAAGGACATGACATCCACCGGCACCACAGACAGGGAATCCGCTGGCGACACAGACAGGGAATCTGTCGGCACCACATACAGGGAATTTGTCAGCACCGGCTTGTAAGTTGTGCCAATCCACACGGAGACTTTAGTAACATCATGTAGGTGTCGGTTAATTCATTAGGTATCGAAAATGTGGACAGCATGTGATATCAGAGAATGTGGACAACTGTGGTATCAGAGATGGTGGACATCATAAGGTTTCAGAAATCGCAGACAGCATGAGGTATCATAGTTTGTGGAGAGCATGGTGTATAAGAGATCGTGCGCAGCATGATGTTTCAGAGGATGTGAACGTCATTTAGGTATCAGAAAATGCACAGCATGAGGTATCAGTGATTGTTGACATCATGAGGTATCAGAGATTGTGGACATCACGATGTATCAGAGATTGTGGACATCATGATGTATCATAAAATGTGGACATCATGAGGTATCGAGATTGTGGACATACAAATATAGAAAGGCTTTCTCTACCTGGTTAAATTTTACCTTTTTTTATAATTTGTTAGCTGATGATGATAACTGTTGAACTCCAACTCATCAGACTGCATTATACACAGGAACAGGATCATTGTGTAGCAATTTATTGTATGCTGAATCTACCAGCTTTCCCATAATCTTCTATAAAGGAACTCTCTTAAAGTTTTAGTTTGAAATTCACTCTAATCGAATGTAACCAGTGACAACTGCAAATGATTTTGTCCCTAGTTTCAATCGATGAGAGTGAGTTTCAGTCTAAAACTTTAAGAGAGAAACATTCTGAAAGGGTGCGCACTTTACTGGATTGCACATATTACAAAGTTTATCAGATTTCTTTACTTTTCCATTCTCTGAGCTGACTGAGAAACATCGAGGAAACTCTGCTGCTTGCCCAAAACGTGATCTACACTTTTTTGTCTGATTTGCTTCCAATGACATTATCAGGAAGATCTTCGCAATCTGTGACAGAAGACTATTTGAGATGAGGAGGACGGTCACTGTTTTGTTGGTTGTTTTTAAACAAGTGATTGTGAATTTGTCGAGATTGGCTGCAGCAAATGCATTGTCTAGTTATGTGCGAGCAGTAACCAAAAAAGTACATGTACCTTCGGTCAATAAAAACAGCTAACTCAGAGTCAACGGTATTTATGATATAAATTGTTTAAACGACGGGTTGTAATAACCAGTGTCGTGTTTAAGGAGTAGGATGTAAGATGTGATGAGCATGCAGTTCAGATTAAGTAAGGGGAGAGATTGGTCAGGGGACACAAATCTATGTGCAGATCTGGACCCAATTTCATGGCTCTGTTTACCGCCGATTTCTGGGCTTGCGATCACAATTCTCTGCTTACTCTGCAAGTGCCAAATTTATGTGCTAGCTGTGTAAGCAAAGAATGTCTATAGTAGAGTACGCACACGCACTAGTAAAAAATCTCTACCAACCCGTGAAATAATGTTTGACGTAAGTGCGGAATTCCCTGCTTCCGTAAGCGCCCATTTTTTGCTTACGGTAAGCAGAGTCATGAAATTGGGCCCTGGTTAGTTCAGGGGATTGTTCTATCAGATACGAACAACATCGACAGATCAGCACATTATTTAGTTGTTTGACTTGTCACGTCAGTTTGATAAGGGGTCCAGTTTAGATATGTTGTACAGAAAAGTTTTCTGAAAAATTTATGCAAGCAAAACTAAGTAGCACACCTACCATATACTTAGCGTGATTTCGGGTAGAAATTTTACTCTAGTACATTAAGAACAGTTTGTTATGCTTTGTGGGTACTTTTTGTGCTCAATGAGATTGGGTCATCGACATCATCGACAGATGAGATCAGAGGCCCCATATAATCAGATATAAATCATCGCTGGCATTTACAATAAGTAATGTCAGAAATTGCCAAGATAAGATAAAAGCGTCATCGACATGGCGGTTAAGTCATTCGGAGATTTATTAGAACGGTTAAAACCATCATCGGAATGTCAAGGGATTAGTCCGCGAGGCCTACGATGTTTATTTAAAAGATTACTACAAATGCCCATCACGTCCGCTTTTTGGACAATGAGATTTTAAGACATCATCCCCATGTAGACGAGGTAAATCTAGCAAAGAAGACTGGCGTAAAATTATATGAGACGTCATCCACATGTAGATCAGATAAGGTCAGATGATTCATCAGATAGTCATCATCAAAATGCAGATCAAGAGGTTGGAAAATCATAAGATGTGAAAAAGATACCATCAAATCACTGTGATCAAATCAAGTCTTGTGATTTATAATATCAGATCATCAGAGACGATATTATCAACATGCATATCTTAACAGGTCGGATGATTTTTAATATCAGATAAAACACCATTAAAATTCAAATCAGGAGAAGTCGGGCATAGATTGGAAAACAATTTTAATTCATCAAACACTAAGATCGGATCAGGTCAAGTGATTCATAAGATCAGATAAGACATTATCGACATCCATATTAGAGACATCAGGCTATTTATTGGATGAGAAAAAAGAAATCATCAAAGCGTTATGCTCAGATCAGGTAAGGTTTCTTATAGGCTTAGATAAAAAAAAAATCATCATTAATAAAAAAATATCTGGGTGGCTGATTTATAAGATTAGATAAGACTTTATCGACAAGCAGATCAGTCGAGAGGTTGGGCTATTTAACCTATAAAAAGAGAAAAGGACACAATCAAACACTGAGCTATAGCATGAGGTCAGGTAATAATATAACAATAAGATCGTATAAGACACCATTAACATGTTAATCAGATCTGATTGCCTGATCAATACGATCACATTATAAATTAAAGCAGACCAAAAGAGGTCGAGCGAGTTATTAGATGAAAAAGACACAATCGAAACACTATGATCAGAACAGGCCAGATAACTAATACGATGTAATAAGTCGTCATCGACATTCGGATCACTGGAAAAGTCGGTCAAATTATTTGCTGAGAAAAAAAGCACCACCAAAACACTGATATTATCGGGTCAGGTGGTATATAAGATAATACATCATTGACACGTGCAGATCAGGAAAGGTTGGGCGGTTTACCAGTTAAAAACAAAACAAAAACAACACCATCAAGACACTGAAATTTAATCAGATCAGACAAATTTATAAGAACAGATCAGACATTAATGACAAGCAACCCAAGAGTGGTCGGGCGACCTTAAGCTGAGAAAGAGACACCATCAAAACACTGACACTTTCTGATCGGGTGATTCAAATCATCAGATAAGACATAATCGAAATGCAGATCAGATCAGGTCAGGAAATTAAATAGATCAGCCTAGACATTTTGGTGATGACAGGTGCTTGATGCGATCACATGATAATTAAAAACAACAGATACAAAATGCATCTATATCAACACGACTGTCTACGCCAGGGGCATGAATAAAGATATTATCGACACGCAGAGCAGATCAGACCATCAGGCAAGCGGACTAACTGACATTTTCACTTTTTCACATGAACATAAGTAAGGCACATACCTGTACTGGCACGTAGATCGGGATATCTAAAATATAAGATATACCCTCGTAAGATCGATAAACATGGTCACGAATTATTTCATCGTGTCGAGAGTTTATAGTGTATATGATTTGGCAAAGATTTCTTTTCCTCAAAAATACACGTCAAAATTGTCTACGCTAGTTATCTCAACAGGCAGAAACATAATTAATGATAGAAAAATACCACCATTGCAATAAGCAGGCGTACATAACTTTACCACAAAATAATCAGTGTACATAAGGGAGCACATTGTTTTCCAATTGGGCACTTTGGGTATAAAAAGCAGTTTGTCCATGTGTAGTCCATTATTTGTTAGTGTTACAGAAGTTTCAGAGGGACAAAGTGCAACTGATCGTGGGAAGTTAGGCAGTCAACCCGGATGCGTGCAACTTTCAGTTTCACTTCAGCTGGCAATTTCATGGCACCATCCAATGTTTTCTGACCCTGTTGAACTGTCTCTCGATGTTTACAAACGTTCTACCAGATATCCTTGTTGGCAAAGAGCCTGGTAAAAAAAACCCCAAAACAAACACACAGTTTTTTGCAAGGACAACAAACTATTTCATGTGCAACGATCGATGTTTTTATTAAAAACAAAACACTTATACACCAGCCTACCAACAAACAAGCTGATGGGGCTTATGAGGTCTTGCTGATAATTACTAAAGCCCCTTTGAAGATAACATTGTGGGGAAACCAGTGCAATTGTTGGAAGGACGACACACAAAAATTGTACGAATCTCCGACAAAACAATATCATGAACCATTTATCGTTCTCTTTCATAGAGGGATCATCTAAGTTGTACACGTGTAGGTTGAACAACAGTAATGAGTTATTTTTCTCCAAAGCAGCTGATGTTTTATAATACCTCATTAACCTAATGACTGCAGTGAACAGCTTTCATAGCCGGGACGACGTCATTGTATCTAACAAGGACTTTTTCTGGAGCTTGTCCTTGCGTTACACAGAGTCAGCGAGAACAAGGTCATCATAAAGTCCAGTAAATCTAGCCAAGTTTGGGGTTCAGCCCACCACTTACTAATTGCAAAAGAATGTTTTCCCATCTATGTAATTCCCCTGAGACCTACTTAAAATACAATTTGTAGAAAGGGCTCAAATTTCATATTATGCAAATTTGAAGGTTCCCAGATAGCATCACTACATAGGACCAACGTTGGGCCAACGAAACACTTTCATTGGACCAACATTGGCTGTCAACAATGGCCCAACGTACTTTTGCTCATCGGTCTTATGTTGGGCCAATGAAAAAGTTGGCCCAACGTTGGCCCAACGTAAACATTGGCCCAACATTGGGCCAGTGTCCTGCCCATGTATGTTAAAACATTGAACCAATATTGGGCCAACACAGTCGAACATTCGGCCAACGTTGCGCCCAACTCTCTGCCAACAGAAAAGTTTTGTTGGGCCAATGTTGGCTGTCAATATTGGCCCAACGTACTTTTGCTCATCGGTCTTATGTTGGGCCAATGAAAAAGTTGGCCCAACGTTGGCCCAACGTAAACAATGGCCCAACATTGGGCCAGTGTTCTGCCCATGTATGTTAAAACATTGAACTGGGCCAACACAGTCGAACATTCGGCCAACGTTGCGCCCAACATTCTACCAACAGAAGTTTTGTTGGGCTGACGTTGGCCCAACATACTTTTGCTCATCGGAGTTACGTTGGGACAATGTTAAAGTTGGGCCAACGTTGGCCCAACGTAAGCATGGGCTTAACATTGTCCAACGTAGAACCAATGAAAGGTTTATGTTGGGCCATCGTTGATTACCAAATATACTTTTGCTCATTGGCGTTACGTTGGGCCAACGTTAATGTTTGCCCAACATCGGCCCCACTAATAACCTTTATGTTGGCTCAACATTTCCCCAACGTTGGGCCAACGTATCGTTATTCAAAAATATCGACTTTGTTCATGTAGTGAATGACCTTTGTGATTAATTCAAGTAATTAGTGTCTGTGAATATATACTTATAAGTTATATTAATTACATGTAAGTTATGATACCAATTACTAAATACTTTCTACACTTTCTACAACCTATATAGGCCTACACGTCCTTCTGCACTTCATGTTTTGTATTTATTGTCCAAGATCCATAGAATTTCCAGTCATGGTTTACACCTTTTTTAATTCAAATTGTTTACTTTTTAATTTACATGTTTGATTTACAAATGTTTGTTTGTACTTTGATGTTCATATTTTCTTACAGACGAATTACACACAAAAGCACAACAATTTGCCTTGGATAACTAAATTCACCCAAATTGTTGTGATATTATCAAAGAAAAATCACACACATCTAAGCCCAGCCCAAAAATTTGCATTTATGTCAATGTTGGCCCAACGTTGGCTCAATGTTGGCTCAACATTTAGCGTGATCGTCTAATGATATAACTGAGTACTGACTTCTATGTGTATTTTCGGGATTACTGGCATTTGACTGTCAACCTATAAAAAAAAACCTTCAGCAAACTTGTCCTATAACTAACAAGCAAACTGCTATTTGTAAAGACAGTTGATCTATTTTATGCCCAGATAGACTTAACCACATTTCGGTCATATCCCCTGACGCATATTGTCAAGGTATGATTCTTGTTATAAATGGTTGACGACTTAACATGAAGACCGCCGAACTAAAGCCAACATATAACTGCTGCAATATATCAACACAACTCCAACGTTTTCCATTTGAAATCTTTGTCGGATTACAAATAAACCCAACAACAAACAATCAAACTAGCAAACCAACACCAACAAGTGTATCAACGTTTTGGTTTGCAATGGTGTCCCAAAAATGATTGGCAATCGATATATAAAAACATTGCCGAATTGTGCCTATCAATCTCCAATATGGTTCAACGAAGTTGTCCTCAAATCACCATTACTGATGTTCCGACGTAATAAACCAATGTGGTAATGCCAACCTAGAGCCAACATTGGTCCTACGTCAGAAACCAACAAAATGCCGATATTGCTGTCCCACAAAATAACCAACATTGGCTCAACATTGAGTGCCGATGTAAAACCAATGTGGTAATGCCGACCTAGAGCCAACATTGGTCCTAAGTCGGAAACCAACAAAATGCCGATATTGCTGTCCCACAAATAACCAACATTGGCTCAACATTGAGTGCCGACGTAAAACCAATGTGGTAATGTCGACCTAGAGCCAACATTGGTCCTACGTCGGAAACCAACACAATGCCGATATTGCTGTCCCACAAATAACCAACATTGGCTCAACATTGAGTGCCGACGTTAAACCAATGTGGTAATGCCGACCTAGAGCCAACATTGGTCCAACGTCGGAAACCAACACAATGCCGATATTGCTGTCCCATAAATAACCAACATTGGCTCAACATTGAGTGCCGACGTAAAACCAAAGTGGTATTGCCGACCTAGACCCAACATTGGTCCTACGTCGGACACCAACACAATGCCGATATTGCTGTCCCACAAATAACCAACATTGGCTCAACATTGAGTGCCGACAAAAACCAATGTGGTAATGCCAACCTAGAGCCAACATTGGTCCTACGTCGGACACCAACACAATGCCGATATTGCTGCCCCACTATCAACCAACGTTGGCTCAACATTGAGTGCCGACGTAAAATCAATGTGGTAATGCCGACCTAGAACCAACATTGCTCCTACGTCGGAAACCAACACAATGCCGAGTATTGTTTAATTACTAAAAACCAACGTTGGCTTAACATTGATCGCCAATGTAAAACCAATGTGATTCTGCCGACATACAGCCAACGTCGGCCCAATGTCAGAAACAAACATAATGCCAACGCCGATCATGGCGACGAAGTGCCAATGTGGGGCCAACGCCAAAAGCTGACACAATACCAACGCCAACGGTGCCGACCGAATACCAACGTTGGCCCAATGTATGAATGTTATCTGGGTAGTATGGCGTTCTGGGAGACAAAGGCCTAATCTTAAATGCGTAGCAGTGAAGAAAAATTTCTTTTGCAATTAGTTGTGGGCCAACCACTAAATTGACTGGACTATTAGGCCTATTACAGCACATGAAAAAATATAAAGTGCAGTATACATAGTTTAATTTACAGCAAAGCTACAGAAGTGATATGCCTACTAATTGAAACATGGACTACATTTTGTCCTCGTTGGAGATTTCCTGTTACGCCTAGTAGGACAGTATTCAGTGGTTCTTCGATGTATATAATTTCACAAGTCTTTGGGTGCAGTGGTCATTTTACGGCGCGATGGATATACTCTAAGGTGGGGTTTATGATATCCGGCACTTTTGGCCATAGGCCTTTTTTTTAGCCTTATCGTACGAGGTAGCAAAATTGCACCGATCCCGCATTCGTGATGTGACACTGTCAATTCAGTTCGTACCACGTGTACCTACGGCTTGTGGCGGTAAAGAGGCTGCGGCCAATATTGCTGTAGGCACTATTGGTGCCCGGCAAACAAAGTTAACGTCCACTCAACGTCCCTCTTTAATGTTCAGAGCAGCGGCGTAACTAAGGTAATTTTTTAGGGGGACACAAGGGGGGAGGCAACATTTTTGCTAGGGGGGCACTGCTGGTAAATCAGCTATATATTAACATCTATTAAATCGTTGAGGAACCCGCTGCTAAAATATAGGATTCGAACTGCCTCTATAGCTACTGGGCAATCTCGGTGTTGGTAAGAAACTGCTCTAGAATTGCAAAAGTCGTGGGTTCGAATCCCACCTGAGTAATATGCCTGTGATTTATTTTCTCACAGAACTTGGGAAAGTACTGAGTATACAGTGCTAACACACACCGGTGTAAGGGTAAAAACCAAATTTAACATTCTTTATCCCCCATGCAAAATTAACATCTATTAAATCGTTGCGGAGCCCGTTGCTAAAATATAGGACTCGAACTGCCTCTAGCTACCGGGCAATCTCGGTGGTCTAGTTGGTAAGACACTGCTCTAGAATTGCAAAGTTCATAGGTTCGAATCCCACCTGAGTAACATGCCTGTGATTTGTTTTTCTCACAGAACTCGGGAAAGTACTGAGTATACAGTGCTAACACACACCGGTGTAAGGGTAAAAATCAAATTTAATACTCTTTATAATTATATACAGACCAATTTTTTTATTTTTCTTGAACTACGATGCCACTTTCGCACCTGCTTTGTTTAGTTTTGATACCCAAACTTGCATAAAAGTAGAAATTCACTGTAAAAACCATTACAAACCTATGTAAATGTCTAATCTCCGATAAAATATTGATGTAGAAGGTAGTATGCTGTACAAACCTATGTGAATATCCAATGTCCAATATCAAACTAGCTTTACTGTCATTCCTCAGGTCAACCATTGTATTATCAGTGAAAGAAAATAAAAAATATAACTGCACATTTTAAATGAGGGAGGAGGAATCCCATCTGTAACAGTTGCGTTTATTGAATTGTTTGTGTGACTTGAAACCGCATGTATTTCCGGTACGGTTGGCTGAACCGAGTCTAATTTCATAGTTCCGTCTAACGGAAGTGTCATGATCACAGGCTAATGTATATAGACTGTTACTACACTTCTACGAAGTTCCGGGACTGTTTTTTGTAAAAACGACCCGCAGCCACAGGGTTGCATATACCAGTAAGTGTGCTGAAGGAACGGTTCTGCAATGGCAACAGCGCGGTTACTGTTCGCGTTGTTGATGATAGCTCTCAACCTGGTTGCCTTTGAAGGTGAGTCATTATGGGGTAATTGGCAAAGAAGGATTGCACGTTCATTCTTATCCTCGTAGTCTTGATTAAGAAAACATATCAAAACTAAGTGTCACGTGTTGCTGATAACCTTTGCTGGTCCAACGGTTTAAATGCTGCCAGAATTTTGCACGCTCGTGTGATTGTTTGAACATTTTCTTCACCTAGGCTAGTGTATAGTGAACAAGGTTCTTGCATCGTGCTCGTAGTATCTCAGGCGGAAAAATTTCTTGGAACAATTTTTACCAGGTTGGAATCAAATCTAACATTAAAATACCCAGTCACGCATCACATTAGCATAGACTTAGCCTAGTTATACTTTTACAATGTGTGATTAGTGGCACAGAGTAAACTCTCGACTTTATACGCATGAGAAACTTAACAAAGAAAATGAGGCTCATCCGAATTGGCGGCTACGGCTGCAACGGCTGTTGCCATGGACATCATATAATCCAATGCACACTGGACAAGGCAATCGAGCCGTAGCCGTAGCCGCTGATTCAGACACGGCCTGAGTTTTAAATGGGAAGTGCTAATTATAGTCCGGTGGCAAAATCGTGAAACGCCGGGTTTAAGCACAACCATTTGCACACTTGTTTTAGGGGTCCCATAGAAGCATATTAGAAGGGGGGGGGGGTGCCCGGTCTTTTATCTCAAGGTCAGTAAATTAAAGGGCTCAATATCTTCCACATAGCTCTGCCTGGGTGTCTGAAATAGAAGCTGCATGGTCATTTGTTATAAGTTTTACTGGTATGCAGAGGCGGACCTCTATTGGTGATAGGCAGTATTATAATACCATATGAACTTTGACCTCGGCCTGACCTTGACCTAGGTCACCCAAACCGGGCACCCTCCTCTAGAATGATTCTACGGGACCTATAGAATAACTGTACACAATTTGGTGCTTTAATCCAGTGTGTCACGATTTTGCCAAAAATTTGCCCCAAGCCACCGGACTAAGAAGGAATCCATGGAGATAGACAGTACACCCGCTGGTGCGTGCTTGATTCAAACTAATGTGAGCGAGGTTACCTGTCGACACCGAACAAAGAGATCCAGGTGTTACCGCTTGGGCTAACAGAAGGGCCCTTGTGGGGTCTGTTACACATTGGAACAAATCATTCTTCAACCTGGAACCCACAAGGGAATTCTTTTAAAGGCATGATAGAACAACAACAGCAGGACCCCACAAACCAGATCCGTAGTTTCTTCCCTGCTTACACCTGCCAACTTACTGGGTACTTATAACAATGGAATATGCTACCCCACAAGGTTTCTATGTTATTTTGATACCCCATCCCCACAGAGACTTTCTTCAGAAAAGGAAATAATAGAAGAACAGCATGACCCCACATACGGTAAGGGTGGGCTTACAGGAGCGCCCTTGTGGGGTATTTTTTAACAGTGGAACAATGGATCCCACAAGAAAATTCCTTGTTCAACCCGAACCCCACAAGAGAGCCTCTGGTGTGTGTTGTGATATGTAACACTTTCCCCCGCGTAGTATTGTACACATAAGAGGTCATACGGCCACTATTCTGACGTTGCAATAAACATGGAGACACGTAATCACTTCATGGTGGCAGCGGTGATGAAAAGAGCCTAAAATCCATCGAACCTGTGACTCCTAGTCAGATAGCCAATCCGACCACATACGCTGGTCCGAGCTGTACCACCGCACCGTACCACACGGAGCCTGCCGAAATCTTACCACCACTGGTGATTGTACCAAAACATCCCCGTGAGCTGGTGAGTCAACGCTACCTACCGAAGGACAACTGAGAACACATGACAACGGGAAATCCACCCCTTATCTAATCCCAGTAACTCAACGTTGCGAGGTCGACCATTGACCAACGACAAGCCCCGCCATCTAAATTCATATAGCCAGTCGAGGATCAGCAGCTATATACACTACTTCAATAGTAACATTTTGGAATAACTCACTACCAACGTCCTATGCCCCAACTTTCCACGGACAAGGCCAACCTCCGCAGGTAAAGATTAAGAAAATTGGCCAACGTCGACGTCCTGTGGTGCCAAATCTCATCAAGTTTCAACAACGGAGCCCGCCAACCCTCCCCCAACGCAAACAACTTTCGGATCACCGGACCCAGGATAGAACGGTAGACTGCCATTGTAATTTCTACGGTACGGATATTCATCAATTATTATTCGACCTTCTAATCGATTGCATTGTTTTGTGAACCTTCATAACATTTTGTAGTGATAAATTTCCGCCAAATTTGCACTACTTTATCTCAATACAATACCGTATAGAAACATAGCTCCGTACATACTGAACACTCACGTCCAATGAGTCGACCCTACGTTGACGTTCATCCAAAATGACCTTTGACCTTATCACTCCGCCCTCGGATCGCACTTCACAGGGTTGGCTTTGAGATTACTCCGCAGACAAGCCGGAAACACGCATCTCCAATTTGTACATTGGAACTGGACTTACTACATCCTGAAAACGAATAACCTCCTGTGGATAATGTTGAACACTATTGAACTATAAAAACATTGTTATATTTGATTACTGATTTTCTTTTAATATAACTAAAAAAGGATTTTGCAGGTAGTACAGTATAATTACATTACTTGATCCGCATTCCTGACTGCACCCAGAAAAGTTATTACATTTTATTTCCTCAAAGTTCATCTCACTTGTATTACTTTAAACATAACTCACCTGCCCTTTTTCAAGCTTTTTATTGCTCTTTTTGATTGAAGTTTTAATTAAAAAATAACATAATTTTACCCTCCCCACCCTCAATCATGACAAAATTTCCAGAGATCAGGTGGGGTGGCAAAGACAAAGCAGATGAACTTAAAATATTCAAACAACGCAGGGAACTCACCTTCCTTGACCAAAGTATCACCGATCAAGCAAAACGTGCTGTGAACATCCAAATAGCTCTTGGGAAAGAGGGCCCAAAGAAGATAAACTCGTCCGACCTTTCTCCTGAGGACCAACTAGACCCATCCAAACTGTGGGATCTTATTGAGAAACAGCTCATCGCTTAAAAATGCTGAGGTATCGGCACAAAAAGATGAAGGGCCCCTCGACGAATTTGTCAACAGATGCCGCCTCAAGTCACATGACTGTGCCTTCACCCCAGATGAGTCAACCGAGCGCACCATCGAACTCGTAATTGCATCAATCAAATCTGACAGTTTCCATCGAGACCTCCTGGACAAACCTGTCGGATACACCATAGAAGAACAACTACATGATGGAAATAAAATGTGAAGCGCTTACAGCAGGAAAGAAATGCCTCCAGTCACTAGACAAATAGACACAAATGACGACATCATCCGTCGATGCCATAAAACCCAGGACAAATCCTGTGGCAACTGCAGCCTCAACCATCCCCCGAGGCGATGTCCAGCCTACCAGGACACATGCAAGGCATGTGGTTCCAAAGGCCATTGGGCCAAATACTGTCGTAAAAGCAAAACACCAAAACGTCGGAAAGATAAATCAACTTACTTTACGGGTCGAGGCCGAAAGCCGCAACGTGAGAGATCAACGAGCCGGCGACCCCCAAAACCCCACACGGATGCAAAAATGTGCATAAGTACATACTAGAGGACGAAACATACGATGCCATCTACCACACGATTACTGTCTCCAACCTCTGCATGGAATCCACCCAACAACATAGCAGTGAGGCATACATTACACTTGATGTGACATGTCCAACCCTTGAGGGAGTGCGCCTCTTAAAGCTAAAAGTGGACACAGGAGCAGGAGGCAGCACCTTACCCCTCCGGACAATCAGAGAAATGTACGGAGACAATTGGAAGCCCCACATCAAACCAGTGGACATGAAGCTAACAGCCTACAACGGCACCGTCATACCATGCCTTGGTAGCATGGAGATCCTGTGTCACTATAAAAACCCAGAGTGTTTACGTAGCAACTTCTACATTGTGGAGGTACCTGGACCCGCAATCGCCGGCCTTCCCATTGCCGTGAGCTTGAGGTAGTCACCATACACTCCACCGAGGTGTCCGCTCAATAGCACACCACGGATAATTCAAAGTCTACAGCTGGGCCACTTTAACCGACAGTAGTGCCCACGGAGCCACACCAACTGAATAGTCGACCTATCAACTCAGTTAGCGATCTCAAGAAGCTGTTTCCAAATCAGTTTGACACGATTGGCAGTTTCAAAGTTAAAGCGAGCCTCCATCTGAAAGAAGGTGCTGAGCCCACCATAGATGCACCACGGAAGTGCAGCGTGCACCTTAAGCCAAAGCTCCAGGCGGAAATCAACATGATGGAATCAATCAATGTCATTCGGAAGGTCACACCCCACACCGACTGGTGTAGTTCCATTACTAACAGCCTGAAGCAAGATGGTTCCATCCGGGTCCGTCTAGACCCGAAACGACTAAACCAGAGTCCCAAGAGATGCACGCACAAGGTACCAACCCTGGATGAACTTAACCCTGCATTCGCAAACGCCAAGTATTTTTCCAAGCTCGATGCCAAAGCTGGGTACTGGGCCGTGCACTTGAGGGAAGACTCGCAGGAACTCACAACATTCCGGACACCTTTCGGACGCTACTGCTTCCAACGCCTACCTTTCGGACTCTCCGTCAGCCAGGACATATTCCAACAGTGCATGGACGACATCCTAGCACAAGTGTCAGGATGTGTCGGTATAGCCGATGACATTGCGGTTGTCGGCCGAACAGAGAGAGAACATGACACCAACCTCATGCGCCTCTTCGAAACAGCCTAAAAGGAAGGTCTTGTGTTCAACAGTTCTAAATGCCACATTATTAGACCAAAGAAATCAACTTCTTCGGATCACTGTACTCTGCAACCGGTATCCGACCTGACCCGAGTAGAGTCGAATATATATATAAAGCCTTCCAACCCCACAGGATAAGGAGGACCTACAGAAGTTCCTGGGCATTATCACATACGTCTCAGCATACATACCCAACCTGGCTGACCGGGCAGTAACCCTCAGAGAGCTTTGCAGAAGAACGTGCCGTTCGTTTGGCAAGAGGACCACCAGGCTGCTTTCGAAGCACTCAAGTACTCAATAACAGCAGAAGCAAGCCTACAGTATTTTGATTCAGAAATACCCACAATCCTTGAAGTGGATGCCTCGCAGAAAGGCCTTGGAGCATGCCCTCTCCAAAACGACAAACCGGTAACATTCGCATCCAAAAGTCTATCTTCAGCACAGAGATCTTACTCCGACATAGAGCGAGAGACCCTTGCCCTTGTTTTTAGAATAACAAGATTCCACAACTATATATTTGGCAAGGAGTTTGAAGTCCACACTGACCACGAACCTCTGGAGATCATATGAAAAAAGCCTCTTTCCAGCGCACCTCCACGTTTGCAACGACTGCTGATTAAGGTTCAGGGCTATAACTTTGATGTCCACTACAAGCCTGGACGTACTGATGCCATAGCACTTGACAAGCTTGTGGATAGCCTGTATGTCGCTGAAGGACCAGAATCCAACAAATTTACCTCCTTCATTTTTGCAAGACGAAGCAGACTGCCCTCCAGGACGAAACTATCCGTGAACCTATCCTTTCTGCACTCAGTCAAGTGATTTACACAGGGTGGCCGGACACCATCACGGAACTACCTCGGGACCTAAGACCCTACTGGTCGTACACAGACGAGTTGGGACTATAAAGTGGACTTTAAGGGAAAACAGGTTATCATCCCGACCACACTTCAAAGCGACATTCTACGTCAACTCCACACAGTCCATATGGGGATAGAAAAAACCAGACGCCTCGCCAGAGAATCAGTCTACTGGCCAAACATCAATCGTCACGTTGATGATCTCGTCAAATCATGTCACCTCCGTCAGGAAAACCAACCCAAGCAGCAATAGGAACCCCTGGCGCCCATGCCATCCCTCCTACACCATGGACAAAACTTGGCACGGACTTGTTTGAAATTGACGGAACTACATACATCCTCATTGTGGATTACCATTCAAAGTTCCCTGTTGTCCAGAAGCTCTGTACTACAACCAGTGGAGCCGTAGCGAACATTTCCTTGCAGACATTCAGCATGTTTGGAGCACCACGTGAGATTATTTCTGCTAATGGGACCCCAATTTGTGGGCAAGCAGTACCAGAACATGTGCACATCCTGGGGAATCAAGCACACTATGTCCTCACCAAGATACCCTCGCTCCATTGGTCTGGTGGAACGCGTTGTCAGAACAGTCAAAGCCCTACTAAAGAAATCTCTGCAGTCAAGGCAGAACATTGACATGGCGCTGTTGAACCTACATGCATCTCCTGTTGATTCCAAACTGCCATCCCCGGCAGAAATCCTGTTCCGCAGACAAGTACGCATGCACGACCCTACCGGGACGATACCCAAATGCTGAAAACCAGTATTGTGAGGACATCCGGGACGAACTGAAAGCCAGAAGACAGAAGATGAAAAGCGACCACGACAATAAGCATGCAGGGGAACATAAACCACCCCTTTAACATCGGTCAGAAAGTCAGAATGTTGGACCACAAGACCGACACATGGATACCCGGGGAAGTCACAAACCTGTGTAGCCAGCCTTAGATCATATGAAGTCCAAAATCCCGAATGGCAACACACTCAGGCGCAACCGATCACATCTAAGAGAAGTACCAGGTCAGGCATAATACCAAGCGTTCCTAAACAAGTTCGGTTCACAACAGGCCTGACAATCCTGACACCCAGAATGACCATACCGCCCAAAACCAACAGCCACCCTGTGACCAGGCAACCACCAAACATAACCAGACCCAACACCACACCTACACAACGCGATCTGGTAGACCATTCATAAACCAACTCGCTACACCACATAAAAGCTATCACAAAAGTTGCTCTGACTTGCCTGGACACTTTGTTTAGTTTTATCAGACCGATTTTATTCTGAAGTGGTTTATTTTAAATTTTGAAGTTACACTGTTCCAGTTTTGTCATTCCTGCCTAAAGTTACATTAATGTTTCATTTAAAATGTTGCCTATTCACATGCACCTCTTAGGCTAGCCTTGTCTAAGGCTCTTTACGCAAGCACCCCGCTTTGAATTCACCAGGTAGCATAACAATACTGGCACGGTTCTGCAGTACTTGATACAGTATACAGTATGCCGTGGGGTCGAATCTAGGTTTTTCAACCTCGTACCAAAAAACGAGGCTGAAACAGAGCCTTGTTCCCACTGTAAACGGCAGCTTATGTTTTTCTTTATAATTGCTCAGGGATTCCAGCGCTATAAACGTATGCTGGAATCGGATATTGAATATTCACTTCCTGTACTGGGCGGATAATCGTCCAATCATAAACTCTCGCTATGACGTAATGATGTGTGTTTAACCAATGAGCTTAGCATAAAGCAACTCTGCCCACAATCTGATCTTTTTTACAGTGGGAACAAGGCTCTGTTTAGGCCTCGTTTTTCTGTACGAGGTTCAAAAACCATGCTTCAACCCCACGGTGTACTGTATATCAAGTACTGCAGTACCGTGCCAGTATTGTTATGCTACCTGGTGAATTCAAAGCGGGGTGTTTGCGTAAAGAGCCTTGGACAAGGCTACTCTTAGGCGTACCATTTGCATCAATTAGGGGGATGTTGTAATATGTAACAGGGACTACTTTCCCCGTGTAGTATTGTACACGTTAGATGTCAAAGGACCACTATTCTGAGGTTGCAATAAACATGGAGAAACGGAAGCACTTCAGTGTGAAGCCAGGAACATTGCCTTCTCTGTTCCACCCAACTGGTTAACTGACACGATGCTCTCAAAAAGAATTAATGTAGTCATCCCATGAGGAGACTCTGTCGAATTTATCTGGGATCATCATTGGTTTGCGGTTCCCCGCGGAAGACTCTAGTTTTTCAAGTGAAGACACACGGTTGCCAGTCCCGATTGCTGATGGCAGGTGGCTTTCTTACCAGTTTGTTTGCTACCCTGGGTTGTGCAGTGCGCAGCCCTTCCTCGTTGACTTGTATGCTGTGTCTCCCATCAATACGAGTTATGTTCCTTCGGGTCGCTCTAAGTGGAACTGTTCCAGGGGTTCCGCCCCATAAGGTTGTGCATGACGGTGTCTATTTCCGGTTACCACTCCAAGCGATCCCACTATTGTTTCATAAAATGTTGGGAAGGTAGTACATTTTGCTCTACCAGCCAGGCTCCTTTAGTGGATGATACCTATGCCTACATCCTTACGGACCCTGAAGGGGTATATCAGCCCCATGAGTAAGTTGCAATGTGCCCTTGGTGACTGTTGATTTGGGTCGACAGCCCAAATCAGTTAGGTGATCGTATTCCCCACCTTGAAGTGGCTCTCCTGCCTTGTGCTATCGGGCGATTTTCGCTTAAAATATACATGTAACCGTGTGTAATGTAGTATAAATAAGGAGCAGTCGGCTGGACGCCAAAATGGGGTATTGTACTGTTTGGTGTGTTTATTCTGTGTATCAACACTCACGCAAAAACCTATTACAAAGCGTACACAATAGCATATGGTTAGGGTCACATGTACATGAACAATGTATAGCATTCACCACCAATTACATGTACAGTACTATTAACATGGCAAACTTGATGTGATCGGATCAGTATTATAAATTATTTCCCCTCGATCTTAATCCCATACAAAATTACATAATAACTCCTACAAGACTTCTCTGACTTTAACACTTATGTATGATCTACTCACCAGCCGATGCATAATCACCAACGAAATCTGAAGGGTTTTGTTGAGCAAGAAATCGTACTCTGTACGATCTCGTCGTACTACGACGTTGAAAAGGCTGAATGCTCTCAGACCGCCTTACCCACAAGCCACATATCACTGCGCGACACCAAATTGTACAACAAACTCCCTCTAACCACCAAAATAATCTTGGGTTTGGCCTCAGGCAACTTTACAGCAATCATGAAGATAAGCAGTTGTAAATTAATGTAATTATGAGATGTGCCCCTCCAATTAAACAAATTGTTTGGACTACCTTCTTTCCTAATCACATCCCCCCAGTTTGTCTGCATCCGATGACTGTAATACTTAAAGTGCGCCCTCAGTGGCCATAGGTAAAACGGAAAGAAGTTAAGAATACTCAACCTGACCCAAACCAGTATCGCCATAGTAAGCGAGTCATGAATTAAGACTATGTGTGACCGCGAAATACATCCGATGATATTCAATTTATGCATCAAATAGTGAATTTATGCATCAAATAATGAGTTTTTTTGAAATAACATGCTCTCGACCTAGTGCTTAGTAGTAAGCCTGGTGACATGATTTCTGATGTCCAGATCCAGTCCAGTCTATCCTCTGATCATTTTGCTGTCATCACATCAATCAACTTTGTTGGACCTAAGAATCCCAAGAAGCTAATCACTTCCAGGAAGCTTCGGAGCATTGACATCGCTTAGTCGTGACATCGTGGAATCTTTAGCATTGTGTGAAGTACCGCCCTGTCCCTAGGAGGTTGCAGCTAAGTATAATGAGTGTTTAGCCAATCTGCTCAACAAGCATGCACCACTTCAGACCAAGGTTGTAACTGTGAGGCCTAATACACTATGATACACTGTGGTAATGAAGGATGCAAAAAGGCGTACACGGTGCGCTGAACGGCAAAGATTTGTATGACCAGGAATGTCAATCTTACTACGAATCTTTGTTTCAAGCAAAGTTTAAATATCTGAAATCTGATAAAGCATAAGCTGACACTAACAGCTGTTTTATATTGTGAAGAGACTGTCTTGTCTAAATCAAGCAACAGCCTTTCCTGACCACCATTCTGATGTAGATCTTGCCAACAAGTTTGGCGAATTCTTTGAAGACACGATCAGCAGAATTGTCTTTTCTTTTCCAGAGCCTGTCGAATCCACCTTGATGGCGATGCTTCCACAGCCTGGAATTACGTTGAACTGAAACTGTTCGCATTTTGATCATTTCTTCGGAAAATCAAGTGAAATTGCTCATTAAATCACTGCCTTCCAAATCTTGCAGCTTGGATCCACTTCCACTTGGCTGGCTAAGGCCTGCATCGATAAGTTGTTACCTGTTATAACTTGTATAATACATTTATTACTCTCAACTGGTGTGGTTCCCGATTCCTTCAAAACTGCTCATATTGTTCCTCTTTTAAAAGCAGAGTCTTGACTGCAATGGCCTATAGAACTACTGGCCTATTGCCAACCTACCTTTCCTTTGTAATGTTCTTGAAAGACTTGTTGCAGCTCAGCTTAGGCCTTACCTGGATGAACATCAGTTGTTTCCACGGAATCAGTCGGCTTATTGTCACCTACATTCCGCTGAAGATTACAAATGATCTCCTGCTCTCTGTACCTACAAAGGGCATGAGGCTGTTCTTGTTCGCTTGGACCATTCAGCTGCGTTTGACACGCTTAACCAATCTGGCAGCAGGATTTTGTATTCTTTGCAGAGTAGCGATGTGAAAGTTTGGAAGACCTGCCAGTAACCTGTTGCAATAGTCCGCTATTTGCTCTCTTCACTGGCTTCCAATCCACCAACGTATCTGTTTCAAAGTTCTGCTTCTTGTGTATAAAGTCCTTTATAAATTGGCACCATTATATTTCCAAGATCTCTTAGCCCTTCGATCATCCTCAGTATGATCAGCTACCCGACGCATTCGCTCTTCTTCCACCGCTCATTTTTAGCTTCCCCGGGACCCCGCACCATGACACGCTATGGTGGTCAGGCCTTTTCGGTCATAGCTCCAACACTTTGAAACAAGCTGCCCACACACATTCCAGCGGCACCTTCATTGGATACTTTCAAATCATTACTTAAAACCCATCTGTTTTGTCATTCTGAACAGTCTGGTTTTAGCACTTAGAAACATACGTATTAAGCGCTCTATAAATGTTGTAATTATTATTATTATTATTATTATTATTATTAAAAAGAGGACCGAAATGCATTCAAAAGTTTCTTCTTTACGTTGAGTGAGAATCAAGTATTGAAAGGCAAGCTTAAAGACATTTTTCATCCATATAGTGTGTTTTGTTCTGTTCTGATGTTTTTCTGAAAGTTTGTACAGAAGGTTATATTCTTTAAACGGTTCAATTTAATAATAGTCTCAGGGATTGCTTTACCAAATAATATTGATTTCCAACCAATAAACTTGTTGAAGTATGGGCGTCTTGTAGTGTTCAATACCCAGGATTCAGGAATATAGACCAAACAGCAGCAAGGAGTCAAGGTTGCTGGAAGGCTCTATAAAAACCTTTGAATGCATATTTTTCTAGTCACAGTTCCCATGATGAGTAGACATTCTACATCTTCAGGTTTCACTATACAGTAACCAGGCATGCTAACTTAACAGCTTATGCAACAATTTATGTGAATGCACAATGTGTTTGAATCTTCACTCCTCGTTAATACTTCAGTTGTTTATTTGTATAGCAAAGTTGGCCAAGTGGAGTATATATTATTAAATGCTTTGCTTTGATTAAATCTCTGTAGCTGTTGAATGCCCTGCATTGTTTGCACCTGATCATGGCACTGTGCATGAATACAACGAGCAGGTGTATTTTGCTTGTAAGGATGGTTACAGATTAGAAGGAAGTACAGTCAGACAATGTCAAGCCGACAAGACATGGAGTGGCGCTGAGGTTACATGTACAGGTATGTACATGTATATGACATGAATGTCCTTAAATTTAACTCATTTGGTTTCTCTCTGATACCACAAAATGTCAGCAAAACTGATGATGAACATTTTGCAACAGTCTGCAGAAATTAACAGATGTGTCTTTTAATTGTTCTCGTTTCATTTTTGTATCATATTCATTCTTCTACAGTAACACTTATGGTACTACTGTTACCTGTATGGTACCAAACTGATTGAATTTGTATAATTATTCGTATCTGATTTTCTGTATTAGTTGTGAGGTGTTCAGAACCGGAAACGCCTGAGCATGGGTTTAAGGTAGCACCCAGGCTAGGAATGAATGCACTAGTGCGATTTTTTTGTAATAGCGATTACAGTCTAGTTGGAAGCCAAACAGCTAGATGTACGATGGAAGAGACATGGTCCAATCCTGTTCCTGAATGTAAATGTAAGTGTATTTCCTGTCTATAAGTAGATTTATATTTTGAGTTATTTCTGTGTTTCAGTGATCCATTTAACAACTTTGGGGCATTGGTTTTCATTTTGGAAATCATTGAGTTTCATCTATTTTGCATTTCCCTTTAAAACTGTTGTACTAATCTTTTTTGAGTGAAATGGTTTTGTCAATAACTACTGTTGATATTTTCAGCTGATTGCATTGTTCTCAATGCCCCACAACATGGTGCCTATGAGAGGTCAGATGTATTTTATCCTGGCCAAACAGTCACACACGGAACAGTTATACAGGTAAGTCTTTTATTAAGTTTGTTGTTACTACTAATCATAGTGCTTTAGAGGAGGGTTAAGCATCACGAAGTATAAACCAATTTTTATCTTCTAAAATGTTTCATTTAAAGATTCACCTTTGAACATCCAGCTACAGTATTTTCAAAGCAGTTGATTGATTTGAATTGAGCAAACATTTAAGAACATGTAATTGTTATATGGAAAATAGTAAATGGAAATATTTGTCAGAAGATTACAGTTGATAAATGTTGGGGTTGTTGAGTGAACTCTCTTGAGGTGTTATAAAGTATTGGATCCTACTGAACAACCAGTCTCTCATTAGCTACTATGATTCTATCTCTTCAGATTAACTGTGAAAGATGGTACAGTCTTAACAGCAACGAGCCGTTTATGTGTGATGATGGGCAGTGGTCATTTCAGGCTAATTGTGAAGCAGGTATACACTTTACAGCTAACAATCCATGCAGTTTGGTTTTACACATTACTCACCTTCTTTCAAGCGGCTCATCTCCCTCCCCCACACACGTGTTAAACACCAGCAATAGTGGATCTTCCTTTGTTCAACCCTTTGTGATAGCCCGTTGACCACAATCTTTTCTTTTGTGATGGCAACCGTGGACCTATTGTGCCTTTTGTTTAAATGTGTATTACTTGGGGATTTTGAGAAAACCATCAAAGGGCAAGATGTTAGTAGAGCTCTGACATGATAATGAGGTCAAATGTTAAAATCCCATTTGAGTAAATTTTTCTTTGGTTACCCCAAAAAGTAGGCCCTGAGTAAATTTACGCAGTCAGTTTTCCTCGTAGTTAAGTACTTGATACATTTACAATTAGTAATAATTGAAACTGCCATGATTTTTAATTTTTAAATCCACCATTAAGTATGATAATTGTGTCACTAGGACATGATATTAAGATATATATATTGAATAATAAGTAAAACAAATTAACCAAGCAAAAAGAAAAATTAAATAATATGTTAGTAGCATCATAGAAATAGTTATTGAACTTGACAGAAATCTGTGAATATGTTGTTTTTAATTCATTGGATTTGTAATAGGTTTAAATAACCTGGCCCAATGGTTGTCACCAGCTAATATATTTTTGAATGTCTATGAGTGCAATGGTGCGAATATTTTTATGAGTTGAAAGATGGAGTGTTCTTTTCAACGAGGCTCCGCCTAGTTGAATGAAACATTCCATCTTTCAACTCATGAAAATATTCTCACTATTGCACGAATGAAAAACATTCATTATTTGTTTTATGTAACATCCAAGTAGATCTTTGTCATTTTGATTGGAGGATACAACTTTCAAAACAAATAAAGTGTGCAATGTTTAGTTGTGACATAACACCCATTTCTTTTGGTTCGGCTTGTTTGGATTCAACAGTGACTAGGTGCCCTTACAACAATTCTGCCTTTTCATTGGTTTAGAGCGCGTCACATGATACGTCTTAGTTTTACTAGGAACCCGGCGGCCGTGTGATAGTCGTTTGCCATGTAATAGTCGACTATTACATGGCGCGCGCAGTACCCAGACGTCTTTTTTACCCACCTCGAACCCAATCAGTTGTGCATCTGTGTATCTGAAATGCGCGTACGAACGTTACGTGTACGAGGATGATAAATAGTCTGTTGGGGTGTTATAAGACAAATATTGACTGCTTTTACTCGTGCTATGGTTAAAACTCCGACTCCCTTGGTGATCCCCGGACCGTTCCATTTTCCCGAGGCGCAGCCTCGGGAAAATGGAACGCTCCGGGGATCACCTCGGGATTCGGTAGTTTTAACCATAGCACTCGAAGCAGTCGATATTTGTATACTGTACTGCTCTTTTGAGACACGCGAGCGCCGTATTATAGTATGTGCCTTGCAGTAACTGCACTGCTGCATTATCAAAGACACGCGCACGCAATGATGTGGTACGCACCATGCAATAGAACAAAAATCGTATGGAACGAAAAATGCACGGTGAATGGAGCGAAAAATGCACGGTGAATGACGTAGCGTGCAATCGTACGTTTATTTGCTATCACGTGACGGACAATCCTCTAATCAAATGGCAAGGATCTGCTTGGGTGTTATATACAAGTTTATATCACTTGTTGATATGGATAGACCAATCAGGATCAAATATTCAAGCCTGCTTGAAGACACAAAAATGATATCAACTCCGGCAGGAAAAGTAGGAAACTGCCTTAATGAGTATGAAACTAAACTATAGAGCTAACTGGAGGCACAAGAATCCTGTCTGTCACTCCAGGGGTGACATGTATACATCAGTAGCAACTATAGGCTGTGATGAGGGTTATGAAATGGACTCTGAATCTCAAGAGATTTCTTGTATGATTAATGGCCAGTGGAGTTCACATCCTGCCAGATGTACAGTAGCAGGTATATGATCTTAGCATCACGCCCTATTGTAGGAAATTCAGTGCTGTGTTATCACAGCTGAAGAGCAGGGCTGGTAACCAATTTATTTGGGACTAGCGTCTTACTGAAACACAATTTCACAGAGATGTACAGTTCAGTAGCAGTCGTAGTAGCAGTAGTAGCAACAGTGGTAATAGTAGTAATAGTAGTAGTAGCAGTAGCAGCAGCAGCAGCAGCAGCAGTAGTACTACTACTAGTAGTAGTAGTAGTAGCAGTAGCAGCAGCAGCAGCAGTAGTAGTAGTAGTAGTAGTAGTAGTAGCACAAGCAGCAGCAGCAGCAGTAGTAGCAGCAGCAGTAGTAGCAGCAGTGGTAGCAGCCTACCAGGTAGTGGCGATACACCAACATACAAAGCATACACAAAGAAATACATTTTGCAGTTATATTACACTGTATTTTGAATAAACTTTACATGTATTTGCTGTACATTTTTCAAAGTGTGTACAAGTCTCAGGTCATATGCAAATGAATAAAAGCAACATAAAGTAGCTTTCTCCACAATATCCTTTGTTATACGCAGATTCGAATGAAACAAAGGAACAGGTTATTTTTTGATTTAATGTCACAGCCTTGAAAACTGTTTTTTATTTTGTGTAAATAAAAATTGTGCCGGATGCCGAAAACTGTTTGGCAATCCTGCCGCACATAAAAACTTTATTCGGGGCACACCTCTCCCCAACCTTTTAGGGCATACACTGCGCCTAAAACAATTTTGCACACGGGGGCAAAATAAGGGGTACACCAGACCCAAACCATGTCAGCATTAAGTCTGACTAACACGTTTGCACACGGGGGCAAAACATATGGGTACACCTGACCCGAACCATGTCAGCATTAAGTCTGACTAACACGTTTGCACACGGGGGCAAAACATATGGGTACACCTGACCCGAACCATGTCAGTAATAAAACTGACGCACACGGGGACAACAAATATGGGCACACGTGACCCGAACCTGTGGTCATACTATGCCCAATTAAATTTAAGAACAATATAGTAATCACACATGTAAATTATACAATGAATTTAACCAATCAAGTAAGCTGTGAAATTCCACCTTGGCACATACGGTCGGAAATAGCCCCTGTGGTACATCAGAGCGCTATCACAACTTCTTGTAACAATGCATGTCACTAATTTATAAGTTTACTGATAACTTGATTAAGCAACAGTTTTGCTGAACAGTAAAACATTTAATTACATTTTAACCAGACACTGTATTTTCGGTGTCAATCCCGTGAAAAAACGCCAAACGCGCAACGCGTGTCCCACAGGGAGAAACACCTAAAATACCAATGAGAGAACACAGGCGCGCAAATTGTCACAAAAGATTTTGGTGCCCAGTGACGACAAATGCACGCCATCATAACGATACAAGGCCGTTTCCGACCAAACAAATTGTGGGTGCGGCAAATAATGAGCGCCTAATTTAGCGCACTGTGCTTTCGCCCAGCGGTTAATGGCACGCCGTTTCCTTTCCATAGCAGGTTGTGATTTCTTCGCCCCAAAATAGAAGACGCGAGGGAGAATATGAGACCACACTATCTTAGCAGTTGGAAATAGGGACATATACTTCTGCAATGCTACTGGAATGCGCTGACGCATGCAAAATTCATCAACGTCAGTGAGGTCGTTGGTGCCTATGTGAAAAACAAGGACTGATGGGGGCGGGCCCGGTATTGACTGAATGAGCGCGTCAAGATCAACCATGCGCCCCCCACTTTTCCCTTTCCAGATTACCTGACGAGGGAGATGCATTTTTCCTGCTGCCCAGCGAACGATGGAGTCACCAATTATCCAAACTGGACCTATTGATTGGGGTGACGGATAAGGTATATGTTAACAGAAAGGAACGGTAATTGATTAGGATAAAGCATGAAAGCTTTTACCCGGTGTTCCTGCAACTTCACAACCTGGTACGGAACGAATGTATGTATCCACCGCATTGGAGCGCCACCTACCCATTCTACAAACTTCGTCATAAGGGACACCTGCACCCACTGCCGTGGACGCAGCCCCAATACGGAAGGAGTGAGCACGGATGCGCTCGCTTGGAACCTCCGCAAACTTAAGTGTTTTCTGCAATACTGAGTTGAATTGAAACCGAGTAAGCGGAGTACCATCAAAATGGCAAAAGAGAGGGCCTGCGCACGCTGGGCGCACGTGAAGAAAGCTTTGTAAAGCCAAAACGGGGCAAAGTGCTGCATTGGCAGACTGCACTAAACGTATGATCTGCGGAGGACCGCGCTGATTATTCTTTGCATGCTTGAATGAAATAAGCACTGCAAGACAATCTTCTCCGGCACCACAAAACTGAATGTCAGAAATTGATAACACTGAAGGTTGGACGCGCAGGCGAGAATCTGCTGCAAATTCACCTACCCGCATGAACCCGAAAAAGGCACAAAGGAAAACAGCCTGAAACAAACAACATTCAAATTCAGTCTTGCAAACCGCAGGAAGAGCTTGGATAGCTAGCAACAAAATAGGCATGGAAATCGGTAAACGGGTATCTGATAAAGGACGCAACCGCCTACAGCCCTCAAGTAACTTTGACACCAAAAATGCATTGGTCGGATCCGGCCACCCGCGTGACTTATGATAAAACCCAACGGCTGAAACATAAGTTGAGATCGTGGATGGGGCAAACATTTGCAGGGATAACCAAGCTACAAAGCGCTGAATGACGTCAGCCGACACAGGACTTTCTAAAACCTGACCCTGTTGCAAAAACTGACAAAATTTATGCATACCCGTCGCATATGTTTTATGCGTATTCGGGGCCAATGCGGCTGAGAAAAGCCTATTAATTTCAACATCTAATGAACAGGAGGTAAATCTGGTAACGGCGTCATGACTGCATCCGCAAGAGGAGCTGCTGCGCGGAAGCGTGTTTCCTGGAAACGGGACAGAGAATCAGCAATAATATTATACACACCAGGCACATGAACAGCTTTGACACGAATATTAAATCTAAGACATTCAAGCACAAATGGACATACAAGGTGCATCATTTTTGGACACCGGGATGACTGTGTGTTAATGACGTGCACTACTGCAATATTGTCCGTGTGAACAACGACCTTGCGATTGGCAAGCTGGGGGCTCCAACACTTGAGAGCAACAACAATAGGATAGAATTCTAAAAGCGCAATTGATGGTGGGTTGCGCAGTATAGATCCGGACCAACGCCCTTGAATCCAATGACCGTGAAAGTAAGCGCCAAAACCTATGCAGCAGCAGCATCGGTGAACAAATCTAAAGCAGAGCAAGATACCCAATCATGTTCTAAAAAGGCAGAAACCCCATTGAAATGGGTCAAAAACTCATGCCATAAAAGTAGGTCGAGTTTTGCCCCCGCTGACAAACGAATCTTATAGTAGGGCCTGGTTATGCCTTTAGTTAGTGAAATAATTAAGGCGACGCAAAAAGGCGCGCCCTGGAGAAATTGCCTTGCACAAAAAATTCAGGGAGCCGACCAGTGATTGAAGTGCCACAAGTGTAATTTTCCGCCTTGCTAAAACGCCAGTGATCTGAACAGTCATGGCCTGTACTTTTTCTGCTGGAACTTTGACTTCAGCGTGCAAGGCATCGATCTCCAGCCCAAGGTATGTCATGACCTGCGCAGGGCCCTCGGTTTTTTCCGGGGCCAGCGGTACCCCCAGTTCACCACAAGCGCAAGTGAATGTATCCAGCAAATCTTTGCACCTAGAAGCAGAAGGGCCAACAAATAGAAAATCATCGAGATAGTGGGTGATCAGAGAAGAACCTGTAGTTTGCTTAACATGAAATTCCAGAAATGAACTAAATTTCTCAAAAAGGGAACATGAAATAGCACACCCCATTGGCATACACTTATCATAATAAAACTGGCCTTCAAAGGAAAAACCGAGCAATTCATAATCCAATGGAGACACAGGGAGAAGCCTAAACGCTGATTTAATATCTGCCTTTGCCAGCCAAGCATTACGACCAGTGCGTAGCAACAGAGCAACAGCAGAATCAAAAGATGTGTAATGAACAGCGCAAAGCTCATCGCTAATAAAATCATTGATTGAATGCCCAGCTGGGAAAGACAGATGATGAATGAGCCGGTATGTACCAGGCTGGCGTTTAGGAACTAACCCGATAGGAGAACATTGCAAATTGGGCAGTGGACGATCGCTAAAGGGACCAGCAATCCGTCCTAAGCTTATCTCTTTATTTAACTTGTCCCGTACAATATGTGGGCGCTCAGCTGCGGAAGCCAAACAACCCGAATCCCGAGGTAAACGTGGCCCACCATAACATAAAGAAAAACCGTTAGAAAACCCATCCAGTAGAAGGATTGCATCATGTGCTATGGGATAATCCTCCAGCCACCACTCCAAGACAGGCAATTTAATTGGCGTTGGAGGCACGAAAAGTATGACTTTTATCCCTGGCAGCATTGCCGCCTTGTGGCAAGTTGGGAGCTGGAGAATTCAGTTTTGGGGCAAAACTTTGTCCAGCTTTGATGGGCGTGCGCAACATCTGTTTTGCACCTTGTGTGGGCCTTCCAACAGAAGGAGGAACCCAACGGGATTGCCCCCCGGTCCTACACCTTGTTGCCCCATGCCCACCCCGCAAACACTTGTTGCAACTATGTGCAAACTTACATGACACCAGATGGCAACCTTGCAAGCTGTTGAAAGCAAAGCACAAACCAGGCCTAACATGTGATCTGACACCTGTACCTTGCCCAATATTGACAGTGGGATGTACAGAAGAACTTGTGGAAGACGGCGCAGGAGAGATTGCCGCCACCGTCAACCAAAGCTCTGTGTCAATATTGCCCCACGAGCGCCCCGGATTAGCCTCCTGCATGAGACGAAACTGCTCGTCATAGGTCCGCCAGCCTAACCCAGAATACTGGATAGACGCCGTGCGAACAATCTCGGCATATTTTAGCAATTCTGCGCATCGCGTAGGATGCCGCATGATATAAATTGCAATGAAAGTATGAAACGCTGACTGCCACATGTCCAGCGAGTCCAACCTTTTGCGCAATGGGCCTGGCTTCCTGATCACGAGCTGACCACCATCATCAACCACAAATTGCAGGTTTTGATCCGGGGCTCTCGAACATACGGCATTAGCAGTGTCCTTGTACAACAAGGACAAATCTACATACGACCCTTCCCATATTTTCTCCTTGATGGCCTGTGGCACATGAAACCCCAACGGAGTATTAATGCCTATTTGTGGAACCGGCTCTGGCCTAGACTTGATTTCAAGTCTGAGATCGCAGTTATTCCTCTGCATCAGCCACGAAAAACGCCCCCACAGATTAGCTATCACGCGCCCCAACTCGCAATCTCAGACTTGACCCCCTTGCGTTTATGTATATTCATGTATTCAAAGATAAATGTAAACAATCAAGCGTACGCCAGGAAGCTGGAAAAACCGTTAGAAAACCCATCCAGTAGAAGGATTGCATCATGTGCTATGGGATAATCCTCCAGCCACCACTCCAAGACAGGCAATTTAATTGGCGTTGGAGGCACGAAAAGTATGACTTTTATCCCTGGCAGCATTGCCGCCTTGTCAGTGGCGTAACTAGACATTTTCATTTGGGGGGGCAAGTGGGGGCAAAGATTAAATTTGGGGGGGCCAAAGAAGTGCAAGATTAACATTAAATATGCTAACTGATAGTTGATACACACCAATGCAGTTCTAAAACAGTCTACATAGTCAGCAGGTAACAAAAGATTGTGAAAACAACCAAATCTTAGAGAACTTGTCATTTGTATAAGATAAAACTTTTCAACTGTATACAAGGATTAAATTACCAACAGTGATTACCAGGTATCAATTTAGAGTTGTACACGGCATTCTCAAATAGGCTCTGTGGGTACGAATTAAATTATTGTTTGTATGCTTTATTTCAGTGTAAATACCCAAAACATAATATCATTGTGACAAGTGTAAGCCATTAAAAAAATCAAAATCAAAATACAGGACTGAAATTGTGGGTGTAGTTATAATAATCACATTTTAGTTATATGAAACGAATATTTAAAATAGGCCTACCTCTCAATTCCACCGCTTGCTTCAAAGGAGACTGATGCGGAGGTTCTTGTGGTGATCTGCGAATTCCAAAACAAATTCATCAAGGTCTATGGCCTCTGTGCGTTCTCGTTCAATGTGAAGAACACCAAGATCACTCAAACGCTTATCCGACATTGTGTTCCGAAGATAAGTTTTGATGAGTTTCAAACAAGAAAAGCTGCGCTCGCAAGCAGCACTGGATACTGGAATTGCCACTGCAATTTTCGCCAGACGGAATAACTCGGCAAATACATCCTTGTA
Organism: Pisaster brevispinus; assembly: GCA_023634235.1. Taxonomy (NCBI): domain Eukaryota; kingdom Metazoa; phylum Echinodermata; class Asteroidea; order Forcipulatida; family Asteriidae; genus Pisaster; species Pisaster brevispinus. The sequence goes on along the minus strand of JAMKCF010000023.1, from coordinate 1,312,099 downwards.
TGGGTCTAAAAATGCAGTAAACTGAAGAAGAGTTTCGGGAGCTGCATTTTCAGAGTCTGTAAATTTACGTTTCAGGAGACGCTTTGCTTGTGGAATTTCATGGCTTAGGTCATCAGGGTCAGCGTCAAACACCTGTCCAAACTTCTGCACACTTTCAGTGTTGAGGAAGCTTTCCGTCTTTGGATAAAGAGATGAAATGCCGGTCATTATAGCACAACTTGCTGTAGAAAATCTACGATCCATTTCTGATATGATGACGTCAAGAACAGAGTTGAAGACGTGAACTCGAACGCTGTCTTTTGTTGTGGACCTCTGGTGTTCTAGAGGCGCCTGTTCTGTTATAACAAAATCTTGAAGTCTATTTGGTACACGCCTTTGACGACGCAGATGGACTTCGGTGATCGATATTTTGCAGGCAGACGATAGCTCTGTCGCTGAACTCCATATCCCATCAAAACAATCCTCGTCAGATCGTAGCTTTTGTAATTTGTTCTTGAAAGTGTCCACGATGTCGACTGCCTTTGCTAAGTCCACTTCAGGATTTTGTAGCATATCAGAGAGGCCTTTGGATTCCTGAAGGATATTGCAAAATACCGTTAGCATTACAGTAAATGTAAAGTCCAACTGGGAAGCCAAACCTCGCGCATCAACAGCCCTGTCTGCATTGTCTTCATCAGAAATATCCTGAAGGGTTTTGAGAATAGCTGGTAGCCGATCTCTGGTATTGCGACAGGAAAAGTACCGACAGGCCCATCTTGTATCGCTTAGTCTTTGTAATTCACGCTGTGGTTTCCCTGGGTACATTTCTTTCTGGACTTGTGCATATTTCTGATGGACATACGACCGTGAAAGGAAAACGTACAGTCTTTCCAGAAGCGCGAAGAAATCTGCAGCCTCCTGTACACTTTTGACCGTGTCAACTAACACCAAGTTAAGTCGATGTGCGTGGCAATGCACGTAAAAGGCATATTTGGCCTCCTGTTTTACCTGAGTGGCTACTCCTCTATGCTTACCGCTCATAACAGCAGCCCCATCGTAGCCTTGCCCGACAAGTTTTTCCTTGTAGTTGAGTCCAAAGTCCTGTAGGCACTTTATTACTGTCGCGGTTAGACTGGTTGCATCTAGTTTGTCAGCTGCTTTAAACACAACAAAGCTTTCTTTCACGCTCCCACAATAGTAATAGCGCAGAACAAGAGATAACTGCTCTGTTTTAGAGACATCCTTGGTCTCATCAACCATGATAGCAAACTCACCGGCTTCTTTAACCTCTTCAATGATATCTATAATAAAAAAAAAAAATAATAAAGGTATTTATACTGCGCTTTTCCAAAACATGATCAAAGCGCATAACAAAGAAAAGGAAACATTAAAACAAGCTAAAACAAATCAAAAATCTACAATTTAGGAAAGAGATAAGTTTTAAGTTTTTTCTTAAAAGTAACAACACAAGAAGAATTACGGACATTAATTGGGAGATTGTTCCAAAGTTTAGCAGCAGAGTGTGAGAAGGCGTGTTTGCCATAAGTTAATCTGGACTCGTGAGTGTTAAGCCGAGTTTTATCGGAAGAAGAACGGAGTCCTTGACGGTTGCTTTGGCGAAGATGAAACATATCAGAGAGATAAGGTGGAGCAATGCCATTCAAACATTTAAAAACATATAGAAGAGTTTTGAACTGGATGCGTTTCTCCATGGGTAGCCAGTGTAGTTTAGCGAGTAAGGGAGATCCATGAGCTCTCCAACAGTTAACACTGAGAACAAGTTTGGCAGCTCTGTATTGAATACCAGTGAGGCGTTTAAGATTTGCTTTGGTGATTCCAGATAACAGGGAGTTACAATAGTCTAGACGAGAAGTGACAAGACAGCAAACCACATGGTGACAAGTATCTTGATCAATGTATTTTCGAATCCTTGCAATGTTGCGCAGATGGAAGTTAGTAGAGCTACATACTGAATTAACTTGAGATGACATTGACATGACAGGGTCAAACATGACACCCAAGTTCCGAATACTAGTTGAGGGGGTTACCGTAGAATTTCCAATGCTTAGAGAAACATCTTCAACATGTGACAAGTTGTTCTTAGAGGCAGCGACAAAAAACTCTGTTTTCTCAGCATTCAGTTTCAATTTGTTTGTGTTCATCCAGACTATGATGTCGTCTATGCATGACGTTAGTATATCCAAGGCTTTCTCTTTTGCACCTGGCACGGTTGGATTGAAGTCAGCATATAATTGTGTATCATCGGCATACATGTGGTAATTGACATGGTGCTGACGAATAACTTTACCAAGAGGATGAGTGTAAAGAGAAAACCCCATAGGTCCAATGACCGAACCTTGAGGTAGTCCGTAGTCCATAGTATGTTCACAAGAATACGATCCAGAGACTACAACACGATTTCTTCGATTTTGGAGATATGAGGAGAACCAGTTGAGGGCTGTATCCTTGATGCAAAAAGTGTTCGAAAGACGATTTAAGAAAATTTGATAATCAACCGTGTCAAAAGCTGCACTAAGGTCAAGGAGTACAACAAACACAACCCTCCTTTGATCCAAAGCACACATAATGTCATTCTTAACTTTAAGCAGAGCTGTCTCCGTACTATGTTGGGCGCGATAAGCAGACTGGAAAGTCTCATTTAGATGATTGTCAGCAAGGTGATCATTTATACGTGAAGCGATGGCTTTTTCAATGACTTTAGACCACATAGGTATATTAGAGACTGGTCTGTAGTTTTTCAATTGATTAATATCCAAAGATGGTTTCTTGAGGATGGGTGTGATGACAGCCTGCTTTAGAACATCCGGAAATACACCAGTTGATAAAGACAAGTTAACAATATAAGTCAGCTTTGGTACAATGATGTTGATGCATTGCTTGACCAACCATGTTGGCAAGACGTCCAAAGAACAAGACTTGTTTGGCGACTGAGAGATAATTTTGCAAATCTCATTTTCATCAACTGGTTCAAAATTATTCAGAACAGTTATTGTCTGAACAATGTTAGACACGTTATCAATTGGAGTCTGATTGGAGTCTGCCAAATCAGTGTTATTATCAAGATCGTTACGAATCTTGACAATTTTGTTCTCAAAGAAGTCAGCAAATTTGTTGGACAGGTGTTCATTAGAATCACACACAGGAAGAGATTTTTTAGTCTTATTGTTGTTCAGCAAAGTATTAGTGATTTGAAACACCTTTTTCATATCAGCAGATTGCAGTTTGCTATTGAAGAACTCCTGCTTCGCTTTCTGAATCAAGTTAATAACATGTTTGTGATGAGAAAGGTAGCGCTGACGATTTACGTCATTGGTGTGTTTCTTTAGGGTTCGCTCAAGTCGACGCCGTTGCCGGCGAGCTTCATGAATTTCAACATTGTACCATTGATGTTTGGGTCGAAGCGTGCGAGTTTTAGTTTCAACAGGAGCATATTTGTCTACCACTCCTTTGATAGCATTGTTGAAGGCAAGAATGGCATCATTGGCATCGTGTAGATCTGTTGTAATTGATCTATCAAGCTCAAATGCAAGCTCAGTACAAAAAGCATCGATGTCAATTTTGGTAAAATTGCGGACAGTAGAAGTGGTCTTTTGGTGATTCAGTTTCCTATGGTTAAGATAGAAACTAACTACATAGTGATCCGATTCGAGAATTCGTTGAACTAAACAGTCGTGTATAAGATCCTGTTCACTTGAGCGTGTAATGACTAAATCCAAAACATGACCATACCTATGAGTAGAATCATGAACATGTTGATGCAAATTAACTGAAGAAAGTATGTTCCTAAAGTGAGTTACATCAGGTTTATCTGGAGTGTCAATGTGTAAGTTGAAATCTCCTAGAGCAACAATATCCATTGGTAGAAGGTTGAGATCAATAAGAAATGAATTCATTTCTTCCAGAAAATCCTTTGTTTTGAGTCCATTCGCAGGTGAGGGGGGAGGCCGATAGATAACAGCAAATGTTGTACTGTTACTACCATTCTTGATGCAAACATATTCAAAGGTTTCAGCATTAAAAGACATTGGATTGACACAAAGCTTAAGCGAAGCCTTGAACAAAATGCCAATTCCACCATGGTTAGATTTGCGGCGTGGGTGGTTGAGAAAGGAATATCCAAAGGGGGTGAGCTCCCCAATGATAACAGAGTCATCAATAGCAAGCCATGTTTCTGTGATAACTAAAATATTGATAGATGATTCTATATTGATAGATGATTCTATAGATGATTCTATTCGAATCATCTGGGCCAACACTGCAATTATTTCATTTTGTAACTTCGGAGAAGTGTATTTGGCATTTTGCGGGATCTCCACAAGTTTACTTGCTATGGCTGGATTGTTTTTAGATAGTAGAGTTAGGATTTCCAAGAAGTTCCCTCTATTTATTGGGACATCTTTGTCGTTATCTTCTGAATCACTCTTGCTTGTCTGTTGAGCCTTCTCCCTGTGCCCTCTTTGAGCTATGTTTTGTTTCGCTGTGAGGAGAAGTATGTCAGCTATTGTTTTGATGTATTCCCGGTTGCTTTGGATCTCTTTTTTGTAATTTTCACTGACCATCTGCATCACTGAAGTATCCTTCTCCTTCATTGCCTTATAATCTATCCATGTGAGCATTGCTGCTTTGTGACAAGGGGAATTTGAGTGAGCAGCAAAACCCTTCTTCTTCTCCTTTGCTTTCTTCCATGTCTTAAATCCAGCTGATGTATAAGCAATATCAGGTGATGAGGAAAGAGGAGCAAAATGACGACAGGCAAAGCAGAATGCACTGTCCATTGATATGGAATACTCTAACCACTGGTACTCATTATACCATACTGATAAGAATGATCTCTTCTTGTTGTCTTTAGGATAAGCAACAAGGCGTGGCTGTTGAGCTTCATCTCTAGGATAGCATGATATGTCTGAAAAGGAAAACAACAATTTAACAGCACATTAGGTTTTCATAATGTTACTATAAAAATCAAAACAAAGCATTACAATGCACATTAGTCCAATAAAATCCTGTAAACTCAACAGAATATTATTCACCAATGGAATAAACCGCGAAAATGTAAGTGGTCGAGGTGTTGCAATAATATGCGCTGCTTGTATTGTTTTATTATCATTATTATTAAATACTCATTATTACTATGATTAACTACAGTTTATAATAAATGGCCACAAACCTTGAGGACCAACAGCTCTTGCTTCACTGCTACGTGTGCTTGTCAGGGCACTTGTGCTACTAGCGCTCCCAGTCTTACTAACGGATACATCTTCTTCGAAATTCTCCTCGGCGGAATCCTCGGATGCAGAGTCCATGCAATACTCTGATGGTACCACATCAGAATCGGAGTATTCTGTATTTTCCCGTCTCTGCCTCTTAGGTGTTGGAGCACGAGGCAAAGACGGGCGCTTTGATGTGGAAAAGAAATGGTCTAAGCAACCTTTTTCGCTGGCCATTTTGCTGTAGTAAATTTCTCTGTAGTGCATCTGACTAAGTTTTGTTAACGGAGCTGTTGGTCTGCGTTCAGACCACAATGTATTAAACTGAACTTTGTGACTTCCTGCACTCTCTGTAACCGCAAAACCACAACATACATTTACCGCCAATACGATCGCGCAAGCGTTTCCATGCATTTTTCATGACTGCGTTATAGTCCGCATACTGATATGAATAAAAGTTTTCCTTTTTACGGCAGCATTTTATGCAGCCTTAAACGATTTATATATTAGGGCCTATAAGAATATACTTTTCTGTGATTTCATATGGGGGGCAAGAGGGGGGGCAAGGGTTCTGAGCGGGGGGGCGCAGGCCCCCCTGCCCCCCCTCTGGTTACGCCACTGCGCCTTGTGGCAAGTTGGGAGCTGGAGAATTCAGTTTTGGGGCAAAACTTTGTCCAGCTTTGATGGGCGTGCGCAACATCTGTTTTGCACCTTGTGTGGGCCTTCCAACAGAAGGAGGAACCCAACGGGATTGCCCCCCGGTCCTACACCTTGTTGCCCCATGCCCACCCCGCAAACACTTGTTGCAACTATGTGCAAACTTACATGACACCAGATGGCAACCTTGCAAGCTGTTGAAAGCAAAGCACAAACCAGGCCTAACATGTGATCTGACACCTGTACCTTGCCCAATATTGACAGTGGGATGTACAGAAGAACTTGTGGAAGACGGCGCAGGAGAGATTGCCGCCACCGTCAACCAAAGCTCTGTGTCAATATTGCCCCACGAGCGCCCCGGATTAGCCTCCTGCATGAGACGAAACTGCTCGTCATAGGTCCGCCAGCCTAACCCAGAATACTGGATAGACGCCGTGCGAACAATCTCGGCATATTTTAGCAATTCTGCGCATCGCGTAGGATGCCGCATGATATAAATTGCAATGAAAGTATGAAACGCTGACTGCCACATGTCCAGCGAGTCCAACCTTTTGCGCAATGGGCCTGGCTTCCTGATCACGAGCTGACCACCATCATCAACCACAAATTGCAGGTTTTGATCCGGGGCTCTCGAACATACGGCATTAGCAGTGTCCTTGTACAACAAGGACAAATCTACATACGACCCTTCCCATATTTTCTCCTTGATGGCCTGTGGCACATGAAACCCCAACGGAGTATTAATGCCTATTTGTGGAACCGGCTCTGGCCTAGACTTGATTTCAAGTCTGAGATCGCAGTTATTCCTCTGCATCAGCCACGAAAAACGCCCCCACAGATTAGCTATCACGCGCCCCAACTCGCAATCTCAGACTTGACCCCCTTGCGTTTATGTATATTCATGTATTCAAAGATAAATGTAAACAATCAAGCGTAAGCCAGGAAGCTGGCCAATCAGGAGACGGCAAAAACATTACTGGCAGCGTCTATTACTAACAGGCTGAACTTGCTTAAAATTGTTGCTTTTTGTTCATTGGATAGTAAATTTGTAAAGTCCTTGGTACGTAGACAGTTTTTAAAATACATAGATAAGTTTAGTGATATCTTAATGTAGTAAAGAACACATGACAAAATACATGATTCCTACTCCGCGATAACAGTTCCACCCTAAAGTTTAAATGGAAGAGCTCACAACCTATCTCGTAGATGGTTTTGTTTGAATATTCATGTTATCGAAGGTTTTTGCGATTCCGACCAATCAGATTGTTCCGTCCACTTTTGGACTAATTCGCCATAGGGTGTGTACAAACCGTTGAACAATGGTCCCAAGTCTGTGATCGTAGGCTAATGACGGAGGTTAATCTACAAGAGGGCGCTATTTCAGGGAATAATGTATTGGCTATCGGGTAGAGTAAAAGCCACGATCGCAGACTTGGAACCAAGTCTAGCTCTGGCCGCATGTTCAAACCAAAACCCCAATTATTGACCGTACTACTAGTACAAGTAATAGTATTATTATTACTATACTCACTACCCGGTGCTGCCGCAGCAGACGACACAACTGGCATTGGGGTGGCCATAGTGGATGAGTTCTGGGGCTGTACGTAGCTAGGAGGCGCCTGATGTCCGCCCTCAGCAGACGAGGTCGCAACCTGCGGAGGAGTTGTAGCCTGCTGGCTCGGCTGCGTCTTGCGCTGGCCCTTCTTCTGGGACGTCCTGCCTCTCTTGGGTGGAACCGGATCAGCATCCTGGAGCCGAGACGACCGCTTGACAATGCGTTTTGGTCGCGGCATGGCGCACCACCAAACAATGCCAACGCCCGGTACAACAGTTACAATGTCACACAACTGGGCTAAAACAATAGACTGCACAGCACCCAAGGAGTTTGCCAGCCGACAAAAATTGAGGTCGATGGTTGACCGAAGACTGCACGAAATTAAATAATTCCTCCGGCAAGGTAGGTGTAAGAACCACAATACTAAACAATTCCACAGCTCAGCTGTCGAATAAATTCCTAAACACGATTCTAAAATACTAAACTAAACACCAATTCTAAAATACAAAACACTAATCCAGAGACAATTTGAAAAAACTTTATAATTATAACCCCGCAAAATATTTTCATGTGTTCATAGACAAGACTATGACGAAAGTGATTAATCCCCCAACTTTTCCCGCTTGCTCAAGCGTCCCCAGCAACGCAAGAATTGCAGCCATTGGTTGCTTTTCCCTGCACTGCATATTATTGACACATTAACAAAATCTGTTTATATAACATAATTTGTAACACATCCATAATTATATACTTTACCAATACATAATACAGCAATATGTTTTTCCCCCGCGAAATTGTTGTAACCTAGATTTGTAAGAACTTACACAGTGCGCCCGCACGCACGTTGAACCTCCCAGGCCACCTAGCTAAGTTGTCAACTTTTTGCCTATAATAAAACAACACAAGCATGCGTGCCGCTGTGACATGAAACACTGACTTCCCCGCGTATAAAGCATTGTATCGTTCAGGCGATAAAATGAAGTATTATGTTTTTGGTACCATGCAAAATAAAGTTATTGTGTAGTTCTGCAAAAGACGAAGAGTTTACTTCAACATTCTAAATTGTTGGGTAGGTGCTTGAAAAAATCTAATAAGCCCACTGTGTGATACTGACAATTCACCAATTCACCATTGCACCAACCCAAAGCAACCAGTGTACTATACCAGTAGCACCAGCCGCTTCTTGTGACCTTAGAAGTCTAGGTAGAATCTATGTATGGGGTGTTAGAAAACAAATATTAACTGCTTTTACTCATGCTATCATTATTACTACAACTCCCTTGGTGAACCCCTGAACATTCTATTGTCCCTCTGCTTCACCTTGGAAAATAGAATGCTCTGGAGATCACCTCAGGGTTATACAGTTTTGACCATAGCACTCAAAACAGTCAATAGTTGTATACTATGCACATAGAGGAAGGAAATAAGTATCGTTTTCTTACTCTCTAGACCCCTACTCTAGTACGTGTCATTCCTGCTTCATTTAACGGGGTTTTCGGGTACACAAGAACCGAAGCATTGCAGCAAATTTGTAACCGGTTCCAAAATTACCTGTAAAGTCACAGGCCTAGAAAAGTGTGACAGTGTATCTGATGTTCATAACTAATCATATTTACCCTGCAACTATCGAATGAATGACAAGAAACGCCACATCAGCAACATTTTGCTCATAATTTTGGAATTGGGTCTGTGTATGTACTTAATTATTATCCAAAAAAGCCTGCAACTCAACTTAATTTTTTTAATTTTTTTATTTAGTTACTTGCAGCCCTCCGCCAAAAGTCGAAAATGGTAGGCACAATAGCAGGAGTCGTAGATTTAGCCCAGGGGACACACTAAACTACACATGTTTAGCTGGCTATCATCACCATGGAAGTGCAGAGATTAGTACATGTTTGGAAGATTTGAGTTGGACACCAGTTGACATGAGATGCTATGGTTAGTACAGACCATAATCAGCTTTTTATCAAGAGGACCCTTGTGCTTAAAAAGTTTTGGAGGCACTTATACATGTTTTGATACCTTTACAATTACTTGCTTCACGCCTTTGAGTAGGAAAATATGTTTTAATTCATTTCAGATGAGGTTGTAAAATGTAACCCAGATGTGTGGTATACATTACAATGCTCATGGAAACTTACAGTATGACCATTTTTGCCAAAGAAGAGTGAAATGGTTTTATCAATAGGAACTACTGTTGATATTTTCAGCTGATTGCATTGTTCTCAATGCCCCACAACATGGTGCCTATGAAAGGTCAGATGCATATTATCCTGGCCGAACAGTCACACACGGAACAGTTATACAGGTAAGTCGTTTATTAAGTTTGTTGTTACAACCAAACACAGTGCTTTGGAGGAGGGTTAAGCATCCAGCTACAGTATTTTCAAAGCAATTCATTGATTTGATTTGAGCAAACAGTTTAGAACATTTAATTGTTATCTGGAAAATAGTAAATGGAAATATTTGTAAGAAGATTACAGTTGATAAATGTTGGGGTTGTTGAGTGAACTCTCTTGAGTTGTTATAAAGTAATGTCCATCATACTGAACAACCAGTCTCTCATAAGCTAATATGATTCTATCTCTTCAGATTAACTGTGGAAGATTTTACAGTCTTAACAGCAATGAGCCGTATATGTGTGATGATGGGCAGTGGTCATTTCAGGCTAACTGTGAAGCAGGTATAACCTTACAGCATACAGTAACAATCCCATTGCAGTTTGGTTATACACCCCACTCACCCTCTCTCAAGAGTTTCATTCCCCCACCCTATCCTACCCCCCCCCCCCCACACACACACATTCACTCTAAAAAATGCATACATTTGTTTTTTTCTTTGTCCCTGCATTTCAGTTTCCCTTAGACTTTGTACACAAATTTCCTGCTTTTAGAATTTCCATGTGGAGACTCTTTATTTTCCCTTTTTTGTTCTGTCCTTGAGGTACCAAAAAGAAAGAGCACCCAATACATGTGTTGCAGTCACTGTGTGGACATTCCTTTGTTCTATACAAATAAGGAAAATCCTATTCCTCAACAATATAAACAGCACTGTGTAGACGTGTGCAAGTGCACATAGTGTTTCAAGCCCCTACATTATGTGGACCTCTTTTGTTCTCTGGTCCACACCTCATATGTAGCGTTAAAACACATTATTGACCCGTAAATCAAGGACTTCATCCAGTTTGGACATAGTGTCATTTAACAATGTATTCATGTTTTGTACAGGTTTTTGTACAAGGACTTCATATGGGTCTGTAGAACCACCCTAATCCCTTTTAAAGTCCTCAGTTTCAATGTATAGACTTGCTCACATACACATCCAACACCCTAAAACAATCAAATGAATATTTATTTTTTAATGATGTCATGAAAATCGCTCACAACAAATTGCCAAAAGAACTTTACCGGCCAACTCCTTATCCTGAACAGTTTGCTTAGTCTTCAAATGCCATCAGATTTGGTCAGTCCTGTTAGTACATGTACGTCATTGTGTCACATTCATGTGTATCTGCTGCATGTCCAAAATTTCTAGCTACTTCCAGCTATAATTTTACCCAAAAAAATCTCATCTAACAAAAATCATCTATTTCATAGCTCAAAAGCATTTTTCATTACAGAAACTAGTAATTCTAGGAAGATATTGGTCCTTTATAATTCTAAGTAAAAGGCAAGTCTACCTGTTCAACTTTTCTTGTATATACTATCACAGATAAACTAGCTCAATGCAGCTCCTATATGCTCCTCGCAGTCGTAAGAGCCTGTTTGCGTGGAGTGAGCGTTCAGTGGAAATACGTCATGCTTATAAACATAATTGAGTTGATTATATGGATCTGTTATAACAGGAGTGTTCTTTTTTTTTTACATAAAAATCTCTTTGACTATATTTCTAATTCATACCATCAGCAATCTGCCAACATTTATCAGTCTCAAATACAGAGGAAGTTGAAGAAATAATATCTGACCCAACAAACTACTGGTGCTTAAATTAGCCTGATATGAACATGCTCAAAATCCCTGACAAAACATAGAATTTTTTTTGTTGTTTTCACCAAATCATGAGGATTGAACTCAATGAAACTTCCACAGGTTGGATGTATAAGGCTTAGTAAACTTGAGGAGGATAATAATTAATTTAAGATTGCCCACCCGCGGTATTACTTTTCAAAACTTTTTCGAGCTTCTTGAGTAATTGTTTTCCTTGGAAAATATTAATGCCACAATGAAACCCTAACTTGACGAAGGAAAGACAACAAAGGTTCCCATAATTAGCTCCCCAGGATTTGTTGTCGTTTTGTAAGCAAAATGATGATTCGCAGAATCTTGGCCATGAGCCGCGGCCGAAAATTTGCTATGGTATGCTGGATTCTCAAAATACTCAGACTTACCTCCCATTGAGCCGAATAGAATGACAAACATTGGTGGCAGTCTGGCCATTCTTTTATGCCACATTTGACAACAACAAGACAATGGTCTGGAATGGGGGGCTTACACAATAACCCCCGGCACGGGATTTTACAACAGATGTTTTCCAGAACCTGTTTTCGGTCTTTGTGCGGGTAAAACAAAGTGTATCTTGGTAGGTGCTTGCCTGTGCACATTACACATTGAAAAGTCCAGGTTATATAAATGTCAGCTGTCCGGTTGCCAGCAAAAAATTAATGAAAATGCTGAAATTCCTACCAGATGAGTAGTTGTAGATTGTAGGAAACTTCAAGTAACAATTGCTTAATTGCCACATGATATCTGGTTGTTTTCAACAAGACTCTTCTTATGAGAAAGCTCCTGCTAGAAAATTGTTTTGAAGACATATACAATTGTACCATACTTTGTTAAGGTTAAAATTGGCAAAGACCTGCAGATGAACTTTGCAATTAATTGACTGTGATTGTATTGTTTGTTTTGGATAGCTCCCTGTAACAGGCTTGATGATCCTCCTAATGGTAACATCTCCTATGAACCAGAAGTGAACCTGTCAGAGTTGATGATTCCTCATGAAACAAGAGCTTCTTATAGCTGTCTGTATGGATATGAACAACAGGGTGAAAGAAGCGCAACTGTGTTTTGTCACTATAGTAGATGGTCCCAGGGTACACCACCAGTCTGCCAACCTAGTATGTAGTTGTTTACTCTTTGGTCGACAAATTCTTGAAAAATTATAAATTATTTGTTAATAAGTGGTAATGAAAAGAACAATAATAAAAGTTAACAATTTCAAAGATAAATTCAATCTGGGACCAGACTCTCATAGCTTTGGAGCACACATCATTAGTGAGTTTACCTAGCTGTTTTATCTCAAGGGGTCTCCTCACTAGCAAACTCTGAAGCTGAGTTGAACACAGTCTGGAAACGAAAAACTTTTTTTGATGATGAAGTATTGTGTAATAAATGAAACTGTTCCTTGGTTGCAGAACCATGCGATGATGAAAGTTTACTGCATGGTAAGGTGGTCTATGACTCAGGTGGATATCCTCACCATGGGACAATCAGGACAATTGTATGCAGTGAAGGCTACAGCCTGAATGGAAATGTGTTAGGAGATCAGTCTTGCAATAATGGGTTGTGGACTTCACCTCTCCCTAACTGTCAACCAAGTAAGCTCCATCCATTTAATCTCTTGTTACGAACTTACCTCTCCCCAACTGTCAACCAAGTAAGCTCTATTCATTCAATCTCTTGTTATGAACTCACCTCTCCCTAACTGTCAACCAAGTAAGCTCCATTCATTCAATCTCTTGTAATGAACTCACCTCTCCCTAACTGTCAACCAAGTAAGCTCCATTCATTCAATCTCTTGTTATGAACTCATTTTTCCCTAACTGTCAACTATGTAGGCTTAATTGACAAACACAATTTATTTTGCATTGTTCATGATGAGACCCCATTTTATTTTGTCATTTTTATTTTATATAGAATTATTCTACCCTTTTCATTGTAGATCCATGTACAGAGTTCAGCATTGTAAATGGAGCCATCAGAAATGTCAAGAGAAGAGCGAACCATGGACAGACAGTTCATGTTACTTGTAACACTGGTCTAAAACCAAGTGTTGGAGACGGCCAAGTTCGTTGTCATGCAGGGCACTGGGTTCCAGATGACCTCAAATGCATTCCCAAAAGTTTGTACAAAGTACAATTATAAATCATTCTTGTTAGTGTTTTGCCAATTGAATTTTCTATTTCATGAGTTTTTCAGTTCAGTTTTTCTTGACTTTTGTACACAGAATGTTTAATTTCTTACTAGCTTTTTTACACAACCCAGCATTTTCCTAGGAAATTACCTCAGAAAAATCCTACAGAGTTTAACTCCATTGCCATCCCATGTTTGTTTTACACAGATGGAAATGTTACTGGGGAAAAAATAGTAGGGGCTTAAGGGTGTCTCAAAAGTTGGAACAGTAGAAATGTTTCTACTGGATCGTACTTCAGCACATGCAACACGAACCGTTCCATTGGACTGGCGGAACGTTCTAAATTTTAAAGTATGTTTTCACTTGTGTAAGAAATCTCATGTACTTCGGCACATTGATATGGTCCAGCGGAAAGTTCTTGCAGAGCATGCCCATAATGAGAACGCTCTTTTGCACCCTGAACATGTCCGACTTTTGAGACGCTCTCTCTTAGGATGCTAACTCCAGGGTTAGCTCGCTACAACCAAAACTGGGGTAGCTAGTTTTCAGAATGGCCATTTCCTGTGAGTTTACCAGGAACAGCAAGTTCATTGTGAAAATGTAAACCAAAGGTTTGTGGAAATTTCCTATAAAATTTGTCCCTTGTGAAAAATGTTTAAGGAAATGTCTGTCATCTAGTCATTGTACAAAGACCTTGCGCCCAAAACAAACGTTTACGAAAGTTTGGCTCAAGTTTAATTCTCAGATTTTCTACGTTGTACTGTTGAGTTGTTTTTACTTTAATAATGTTTATCAATTACTATTACTTTCCCACAACATATATAATTTTCATGGTCATAAACTGCGTGAAACTAAAATAATGGAGGAAACATAATCTCCCCCTGTAAAACTCCATATGTCTGAGACCTCAATGGTCCTGGAAGTTTGAATACGAGCGAGACTTGCACAGTATATTGCTACCAATGATTTATCAAAACATTTACTTGCTGAAATGGGACCCATGCATATTTCAAGTTCCATTATTAGGTGAAGTTCCGGTAAACCCTTGTTGTGCCTTCAGTGCTTTGTAATCTTTGAGTGATACTCATTAATCTCTATGCGTGTGATATAAATGAAATCTGGAGGTAATACTGAGTTTATTAATGATGTACAGATGCATCGTTCAATATTGCTTATGGAAAGCCAGCAGTGCAAAGTGAAACCTTCATTGGAGCCATTACTGGGAATGCAAGCTTAGCAGTAGATGGTGACAGAAACTCAGACTTTAATCATGGAAGTTGCACTCATACACGTGAGTATATCAACATAAACAATAATATGAGAGGTTACTCAATGAATCAGATGTATTAAGCCTGGTTCATACTTCATGTGTTCTTCATATAAAATGAGCATGAACAAGTTCAATATTTACAACTGGTAGCACATAATGGCATTTGCAGCGTTCTCTCTGAACAGTGGATGGCTGGCCAAGGTCTGGCTGGCTAGTTCAGTGTAGGAAAGCATCCCTACTTAAATATGGACTGTTGAAAAAGCTGACTGATGGACTAGTGAAATGACAAGCTAATTATGTGGTCCTGCTTCCTAGTCACTGAAAGAGTTAAGGGCAAAGCCTGGTCTGGCAAATCATTTGCCAGTACTCAGTGAAAACTGCATGATATATTGAGATAGATTTGGGATTAAACAAAAAGATAAATGAATGAAAAATTGATTAGAGCGGGATTTGAACCAACGAACTCTGGTTTAACGTGCCGGCACTCTTCCAACTGAGCTATCAATTGCCCTATGTTGGCTTTCTTCGTTTGTTTAGGGGTACCAATCAGAAGTCATACAACCATTAGCTGCCAGGGATCACACCCAAGTTTACGATGCAACCTGGGAAGCGACAGCCAAAGATATTGCCAAATAGGAAGACCACCAACATAGGGCTTAGATAGCTCAGTATGTAGCACGCTGGCACGTTAAACAAGAGGTTGTTGGTTCAAATCCCGCTCTAGTCAATTTTTCTTTGTTCAATCCCAGATCGTGTAAACATTTACCCAGTTAGTTTCCCTTGTGGTTTATAACTTGATGAACAATGAGAGTATCAGTTATATGAGTGATGTCATCTTAATATCAGTCGATTGAATCAAATGTGCTGGTGGCAATGTGTGTTTTTTCATACTTTAATGCAGGAAAGGCTGGAAATGAACTATTCTGGCAGGTGGATTTACAGGGTATTTATATCATTGAATCTGTTGATATCTACAGCAGACAAGATTGCTGTGGTAAGAAACTATCATAAATATATACCTTGCAGATTTTATGCATTCTCATTGGATGAAACTTGACCACGTGGTAGTGTTTCGTCCGTCTGCAATCGCAGACAAAGATATACAGTAGGAGTTGTATAAGACCAGTTTGCTATTAAGTATTCTGTGCTCATAGCCTCATACATGTACGTGTTGGCCCGCAAGCTTACGTGGGCATCCATCTTTGAGTTACGCAATCAATGCATATTAATGCTCAATGTAAAATTTATTACAATGCGCACAGACACACAACCAATGAGCATTACCTGTATTTAACCCTTCGCTAAATGGAGACAGGACTTAAGTTCAGGACTTTTATTCTCTTATTAAAATTTCAAGCACTTACACTGTACTTTGCTGTTGTTTAGGCTGGATTTGTTTCCAGCTCTCCTGTTACCAACATTTTCACAATGACCTCTTTCATTTCCTTCACCGTCACTTATTTAACTTTAAAACACTTAGTTTTACTTTTACTGTACTTTAAATTCTAACCACTAAGTCCCAAATTAGGCAATTGTCCTTTACTGAAGCACCTCCACAGTAAATATAAATGTCTAACTTGATAGTTCTTTTGTCTATCAATGCTAATCATGTTTTTCTACATTCTATACAGATGATATATACATGTAATCGAGCCAATGTATTTTTAAGAGAAAATTATAATTTGGACATAGTTTTGATCATTCAGTCATATTGAATGTTGCTTGTGTTCAAATTGCAACAGAACTTTTCTTGAAATGTTGTTTTTCTGCAGATTATGATATTATACCCTTGTTCTTCTTACAGAGGGAAGACTGTCCGAAGCTTCAATACATGTTGGACTTCCAGAAAGTGAAACATCAAGACTATGTGAACCTAAGGAGATCAAGGAAGGAACAGTAGTATCTCAACACCCCATTCATGTAGATTGTGTTGCAAACAATCTGTATGGACAATATATTACCATCAGGTTGCCAAACAGAAAAGAAAACATGAGTTTATGTGAGGTGGAGGTCTTTGGTTTTGGACCAGTTAAAAGTAAGGACTGTTTGCTCATTTCCTCAAAATAATGTTATGTATTTCATTTATTCATTGCTTGTCATTTAATTTTGTTTCCAAAGATAAATTCTGAAGATAAATTATTTTACATTGGCCGCTATTTGCTTCTAGTTGACAATGGAAACAAAGTTGCTGTAGGAAATATTGAAAGGTTTGATATAAAAGCATGGGTGTGATCCCTGGCTACACGGCAGTTAACGGTTGTATGGCTTCTGACTGGCACCCCCGAACAAAGATATTGACTAATAGGGAGACCGCCAACATAGGGCTGGATAGCTCAATTGGTAGAGCGCTGGTATGTTACTCCGGAGGTTCAAGTCCCACTCCACTCAAGTTTTTCTTTGTTCAAACCCAAATTATTAAAAAAATAACCCAGTCAGTTTCCCTTGTGGTTTATTACTTGATATAAAAGGATACAGGAAGTGTGTGTGCGTGAGTTTGTTTTCACATTCAAACCGGGGACCTATAACAAAAGAGGACAATAGGGTCCCCGGTTGGGTAAAGGTCCCCAGTTAGAAATTGTGTACAAAACCAATGGGAGCTGTTGCCAAAAAGTTAGAGTCCAAACAAAAGAGGAACAATAGGAGGTCCCCGATTGGAGGTGTTTACACACTTGTGTGCCCTTACACATGCCAACTTACGGGGTACTTTTAACAATGGAACAATGGACCCCACAAGGCAATTTCAATAGGAACAATAGGGCCCCACAAGGGAATTCTTTAGAAAAGGGAACAATAGAACAACAATAGCAGTACCCCACAAACCGGATCCGTAAGGTTGTGTGTGTGTGTGTGTGTGTCGGAAAAACAACCATAGACGTGGTTGTTCTGAGAAGGTCAGAAAATGACTAGAACTTGTCATTCTGCATGGTAGAGAAACAATAAGTTGATGAAGTTTGTGGTTGCACTATTTAAGACTATAGTATTTGAAAAAGGAAGGGAAATGTTAAATTCAATTTTGTGATGTACTCATTTTCCTATAGATAGATTCATCTTGTGAGTGGAAATAAATTACTAGTTGCTAACCTCAAGTTAAAATGGTGTAAAAGTCCATTGTATTTGATAACCTTCCAGGGCAAAGTATGTCAACATCCAAAACATCAGATAACATAATTCTGAGGAAAACAGGTCTGTTTATTTTTGAATGGGGATGTTTTGGCTCATTCCTGACTTTCAATGGTATTGAATAAAAACGGCCTTGAATTTGACATTTTGACTGACAAAATATTCCCCGTTGGAAAAGACACATTAGATGTTGAAATCCAATGGAAATCCAATGTTGTCCTGTTTCAAATTTCGCACTAGAAAAGTCAGGAATGAACCGAAACATCTTTATACAAACATGTACAGACCCGTTTTTCTCAGAATTGTCATCAGATGTTTCAGATGTTGACAAATTTTGCACTGGGAGGGTTGACAAAGGTAATATACACAAATTTTTTACTACGTTTTTTTCCCCAGTCGCATGAGGAATCTGTTGGAAAATGAGTACATTACCAAATTGAATCTAACATTTCCTTTCCTCTTCAAAAGTTGCTCAAGCTCTGAACAGAACTGGTGAGAAATTCATATTTTTGATCAGCTAACCTTAAGACTAAAAATACCAATCCACCATGGCAACTGCCTCTAAATGGCACTCACATGGGATGTAAACAATTATGACAAGAGTGGCAGAAACTGTTATGTGTTTTGTAACTGTATTTTGTGGGACTTTTTGGTGCATATTCACAGTGTTTTACCATCACTCAATTTGTTTACTATTTTTGCTTGTCCACTGCTTTGTGTTTACAGCATGTAAGCTCTATGATGTTCCTAATTTAAAAGTATCCCTAAGTGAAGATGAATATCTTAGAGTGGATAGAATTGTTGCCAGTGTAAAAGTGTATCATAACTGCACTGAAGGTTACACTCTACTTGGATCCCCTCACAACAAATGTAAGAAAAGAGGTGTATGGGAGAAAGCAACCCCCATGTGTGAACCAGGTACAGTTGCTTAATTTCTTCTTTATTTATTTTTAAAAATTATTATTATTATTATTATTATTTTTTATTTATTTATTTATTTATTTTTTTTTTTTGGGGGGCAGTTTCTAAAAGTTCTTTATAGTGTGAATTTGAGTTACATTTAACAAATTTTAGTATTTTAGAACTGCAACAGTTTG
This sequence comes from Pisaster brevispinus, assembly GCA_023634235.1. Lineage (NCBI taxonomy): Eukaryota > Metazoa > Echinodermata > Asteroidea > Forcipulatida > Asteriidae > Pisaster > Pisaster brevispinus. The sequence continues at coordinate 1,293,064 of JAMKCF010000023.1, read as the reverse complement.
TTTATTGAGCATTAATAAATACCTCAGAGAGTTAATATGCACTCTGTTGAGGCTTGTGTTGCGTGTTAAATTTGACAATCTTAATGGACCTCCCCTTTGTCTCAGTTCATTAACAGCGACCAGCCACCCACCCAGTCATTACCACACTGTAATTCCCTATTTAATTTAGGGATTTAAATTAAAGTCTCTATAGGAATAGAGATACATTTTTCAATCTGTTTTTGAAACCATAATAACTTTGAGTTGTTCTGTTTATAAAGATAACCCATGCAAAGGACACTCAATGGAAATTGAGCGAAAATCTATTAAATATCACACAGAAAAAGGATGTCAGTGATTGAAATTGTGTAAGGTTGTAGTTCTCAGGAACCAGGTGCAGACAGTAGCAGTGCCTCTGGATGAGTGCATCAAAACAATACTCTGAGGAAAGGGATTTTACATAGATGTAAATAAACCCCAAAGGAGTTGTACAAGAATTGCTAACAACCAGTAAAAAATTATTTGAGTGCGTATTATAAACCTAATGCACATGGCACCATTTGGGAAGGGCACATTTTCCAATATGAACCAATAGGAACTTTCCCAATGTTGTGTATTGGCACAAAATCAATTGGACCACATTGGACACCATTGGACACAACTGCTGCTAACAAATTTTCTGTACTCTTTTGGTCTTATGAGAAATGAGAAATTGTTCAGACTCAAGTTTGAGTGTTTTGGGTTCATGTGGTTTGGGAGTTCAGATCTTTGATTTTGTTAACCATTGCATAAGAATAAGTCTACTCAAATTGGCATTTGTTTTTTAACGTAATAAGAAAGGTGCAAAATCATTGACCTTTGACTCGACTGCAAAATGATATTTTGTTGTGTAATTTGGCACAAACATTCTTCAGAGTGTGCTTATATAATATACACGAAAACTGTATTGTGTGACCCTTGGTGAGGCATGTTCATTAGACACGGAATGACCCAATAAGAAAAATCAAACACATAGCATATGAGATGACTGTTTGGGGCAATTGAGACTGTTGTATGCAGTCATAACATAACCAGTCAAGCTGATTACATTCTTGAAGTGGCTTTAATTTGTTGATGATTTACAGATGGTTGTGATGTGAGTCGGCCAGATAATGGTCAGCTGGACCTGGCTATCTCAAGAGTTAAACGTGGCTGGAGTGTAGCCTATTCTTGTGACAGTGGCTATACCAAGTTACATGATGAAGTTGTGTGTCAAACAGGCCACTTTGTACCCGGACCACCCAGCTGTGTACCTCGTAAGTATTGAGGCTAATGGAGATTACATAAAACATGAAAGAACCTGATTTATTAAATCGGACAACTTTTTAGATGCCAAAAATAAAAGTAGAGAATTATACTCATACAATAAACAAAAAACATACAAATGTAAACAGTATTGACATTTTTGTCACAGCTTTAAAGTGCATTTATGTCCAAGAAACAAACTTGGACATAACTCTGTCCAAAACCATGCTGCCAGAAATTTGAGCCAACTTGGTAAACCGGTAAAAAAGAAAAAATTGGGTCCAACATGTATTGAAGCTTCGGACAGTCTTCCCTCTGTAAGAAGAACAAGGGTATAATATCATAATCTGCAGAAAAACAACATTTCAAGAAAAGTTCTGTTGCAATTTGAACACAAGCAACATTCAATATGACTGAATGATCAAAACTATGTCCAAATTATAATTTTCTCTTAAAAATACATTGGCTCGATTACATGTATATATCATCTGTATAGAATGTAGAAAAACATGATTAGCATTGATAGACAAAAGAACTATCAAGTTAGACATTTATATTTACTGTGGAGGTGCTTCAGTAAAGGACAATTGCCTAATTTGGGACTTAGTGGTTAGAATTTAAAGTACAGTAAAAGTAAAACTAAGTGTTTTAAAGTTAAATAAGTGACGGTGAAGGAAATGAAAGAGGTCATTGTGAAAATGTTGGTAACAGGAGAGCTGGAAACAAATCCAGCCTAAACAACAGCAAAGTACAGTGTAAGTGCTTGAAATTTTAATAAGAGAATAAAAGTCCTGAACTTAAGTCCTGTCTCCATTTAGCGAAGGGTTAAATACAGGTAATGCTCATTGGTTGTGTGTCTGTGCGCATTGTAATAAATTTTACATTGAGCATTAATATGCATTGATTGCGTAACTCAAAGATGGATGCCCACGTAAGCTTGCGGGCCAACACGTACATGTATGAGGCTATGAGCACAGAATACTTAATAGCAAACTGGTCTTATACAACTCCTACTGTATATCTTTGTCTGCGATTGCAGACGGACGAAACACTACCACGTGGTCAAGTTTCATCCAATGAGAATGCATAAAATCTGCAAGGTATATATTTATGATAGTTTCTTACCACAGCAATCTTGTCTGCTGTAGATATCAACAGATTCAATGATATAAATACCCTGTAAATCCACCTGCCAGAATAGTTCATTTCCAGCCTTTCCTGCATTAAAGTATGAAAAAACACACATTGCCACCAGCACATTTGATTCAATCGACTGATATTAAGATGACATCACTCATATAACTGATACTCTCATTGTTCAGCCATGATACCATGCTGTAATACACACATGTAGCATTATGCCCTCCACACACTCCGCACAAGCTACAACCAGAAGATGTCCACGTTTGTTTACTGCCCACTCAGATACCTCGTGCCTGTCAAATACATTTAGTAGCATGTCGTGGCCAAACTGTCTAGCGCACGGAATTTATGTCAAGGTGGCTGAGTTTACACAATGTGGGTTTGAATCTCTGTCCCTGCTCTTGTGTCCTTGAGCAAGACACAATTGCTCTTCGGCGTTTATGTCCTAACTTATGGATCCTGCCGAATAATGAAGTAGAAGTTGAAGTAGAAGAATAAAGGGGCTTGCAAGCCTACAAATACATTACAAGAAACCCAACTTTTTAAGTTGATTCATTACAGTCATTTGTGATAAATGTGATTTACTGGTATCTTTGGGTGGACATTATTAAACCAAACCTTTTGAAACTACTACATTGCAGAAAGACTCTGCTAGGTTCAAAGTGTGAGGTCATTACTACTTTTTTTATTTCTACCACAGCTCAATTTGGTTACTAAGCATTTTTTAACGGTAGTTTCTTTTTAAAACTTTGATCTTGGGTTTCTGTCCCTGTTTGTAGCTTGCAAACTAAACATGACACCATAATGAGGTCATGCATAGTGCACGCTACACAAGGTTGCTTTATTAGCAAGTACCTCCACCCACTCAAATCTTCCAGGCTTGTTATCATGTCAACGGCTTCACACAGACTCTTATGTACGTGTTTATAGTTACTTTCCTTTTGGGGGTGCCCATGATTTTTTTTTTCACATTTGAACTAGTCCTTTGGTTTGAACTGGTTATTAGCTAGAAAGTGTACACTGTTGGTGTTAGCTTTGAACTTTGTATTTTATTTTGAAAACTGCTATTCATTTGTCTACAGAGAGATGTCACTTGGATGCAAGCGAGTTGACTAACATACTCATAAACAATAAGGAACCAACACTAGATGCACCAGTTACCATTGATCATAATGATCAGGTCATTTTCAGCTGCAAGAAAGGGTTTCAAGTTGCTACTAATTCCATAACTCGAACTCAATGTTCGCATGGATTACTGCAGGACCCAATACCAACATGCACAGCAGGTAAAGACTTGAAATGATTGATATATGTAAATAGGTAACAACACATTTTATCCATTATAAGGATCAAATGCTTTATACTCAGAGTACAGTATATGGATTTTTATAGGTCACCTTGTTTACAACTATACAATAAGCCAGTGCAAATGTTATACATTATAATGTTTTGACTTTATTGATATATAGGTCACCACAAAGGGTGTGTGGTTGTTTGATCTGAATATGCATTAATATGGATTTAGGGCCTGACACTATTGGCCAATCAGTAATAAGCAAGCACTAGGCACAAATTTGTACATGAAAGTCCATTGTAATTTTTGTGACAGAATGAGGTTTAGGGGTTTCAGCCAAACAGCCAATCATTGGCTTCCTTTTTGGCCAATCAGGGGGCACTCAATGGCCAACAGTTGCAAGGTTTAGGGCAACCAATTGGGATGCTTCTTTTATCAGGGCATACATTTTTGGCGGGCTCTTTTCTGTCACAGCCTGTCAGAGGATGCACATGTAGTTCAAAAGTTTTTTACAATTTACTTTCACTTTGGCTGATTACGGAGGAGATTTTTCTTGACGATCTTGGTGCTGTCAAGAACATTTTGTGCTGAGATTATCTTCTATGAAGGGCGGATAACGGAGGAGCTTTTCTTGAAGAACATTGGTGCATGGATTGTCTTCTATGAAAGGCTGATTGCGGAGGAGATTTTTCTTGACGATCTTGGTGCTGTCAAGAACATTTGTACTTGGAATATCTTCTATGAAGGGCTGATAATGGAGGAGCTTTTCTTGAAGAACATTGGTGCATGGATTATCTTCTATGAAGGCCTGGAAACGGAGGAGTTTTTCTTGAAAAACATTGCATGGATTATCTTCCAAGTTCTATTGTGGCAGACCGCAGAGGAATTTTTCTTGACGAATGTTGTGATTTGGCCCAGAGCATTCGTACTTTGATCGTACTCATTGTAACTATTTGGCTGTCTACTTCCATCAGCATTTTCAGAGCTGCGATCACTGGGAGTAGGACTAAGGAATTTCATGGTGGTTGAAGTAGGCATCTGTATCATCATCGCATCAGCCGTTGGTTTTCATGGCTGTTGATTGATTGGTGGATAGTTCTCAAGAACTGTGTGACTGGACACGTGAGATTCCCTGCTGGGAGCTTATTCATTAGGGTCCTATCACTCAGTATCAATCAGTATCAGAAACTTGTTGTTATATCATGCTGTCACATTTTGCTTGAAGCAGCTGTAGTATCTAACTTAGTATCATATTCATGGGCCTTTATTGTTGTTAGTTCTAGTTTTTTGGCATTATTTTATCGGTCACAGTTGTGTTTTTAGCCCTACAACTTTCTTACTTTTTGGTGCTTTTGTCGATTTGGCAGCAATATGCCTCGTCCAAAACGTCAACTGCGAAGGCCAAGTCGGCTTTTTGGGCTTGAAACACCAGCAAAGCGTAGCCGGGGGACCGGCAAAAGGGCAAAGTCCCCTCAGGGTCTGGTGTTACTGTGGGTAATGTAGGGGCTAGCACTAACAGCAGTAGTGGTCATGATAACGTTAGTTCAGCTGCTTCTACACTGAATAATGTTGTAATTGATGTTACATCACTAAATAATACTAGTACAGGTAGTAATAGTACTACCGCTACAGCCGATATTAATGGCCCAGGATTGATTCCGTCTACTACTAGTTCTACTACATCAGCTGTGGGGGGTCATATGTTTCACTGCCGCCCCTTGGACCGTTGGGAATTGGTGACTCAAGTGCATTTTCTTCCACTAGGCCTAACTATGCTAGTCCCTCGGTTGGGTGGGGTAATCATAACGTTTCGGTTCCATTACTGAATCCTACTAGCATTTGTAGTGCTACTTCCTTTGGTTTCCCATCTTGTGTTGGTGTGAGCAGTACAATTCCCATTTATTCGACAGCTAACACTAGTTTTGTTGGGGCCATGGGTTTGGGATCCTCGCCTTCCTCAAGCGCTCAATCAGTTATGCCAATATTGGGAGGTACTTTCTCTCAGCCACAAGTGTTGCCACAAGTTAATTCACAACTTGGCTTGCACGTTCCCCAAAATGTGAAAGAGAAAATTTGGGCTGGTTTGTATGTTGACCTGTCCACATTACTGCATGACCATGCACGAGCAATTCTTGCAAGGGAGGACAGAGGCTCAGAATTTACCTTTGCTATGGAAAATGGTAGTATGGTGTTGAAGCAAAAAGAAAGTCGCACCAAGAAAATTGACTCTTTGAGAGGTGGTGCACGGCATTTCATACATACATGTCAATTTACATTGCAAAACAGCCTGCCCGGGCCATAGAAATGCTCAAATACATTGAGACTATTCGGTTGGCAGCTACTCAGTTTCCAGGGTTGGGTTGGCGTCACTATGACGAGCAGTTTCGCTTGCAGCTTGAAAGCTGCCCGTCCCGCAGCTGGGGGGAGGTTAATATGGAATTATGGGTTACTGTAGCGGCAGCTGTTTCTGTACATCCCAGCCCCAATCCGGTGCTCCCATTTCAACCATCGCAGGCAGCAAAGGGTATTTGCTTTGCTTTTAATACTTCAAAGGGTTGCCATTTGTGTTTCTGCAAGTTTCCGCACAAATGCGGCAAGTGTTTGCGCTTTGGTCATAGCTCAATTATGTGCCGGGGTGGTCATGGTGGTAATGGTCCAGCTCAAAATCGTGCCCAATTTATGTCAACAAAGGCACAAAATCAGCCTCGGTCAGAGAATGTGCCATTTCGTGGCCAAAAACAAGCCCAGGCAACCAAAACAGTTGCGAAGTCACAGGGTTCTTTTCGTGCTACCAACACCGATTAATTTTGGCACTTTGGATCACATGCTTTCACATTACCCTGTTCTAGGGGATGCCAGTTTGTTGCGTACTGGATTTTCGCATGGTTTTCGTATTGGGTATGCGGGGCCTCGCCAAAGTCGTGAGGCTGGTTGTCTCTCTTCAGCATTGGCTAACAAGCCAGTGGTTAGGAAGAAGTTGGAGCTAGAAATTAAATTGGGTCGGATTGCTGGTCCTTTTAAAGTTAAGCCTTTTCAAAATTTACAGTGCTCTCCAATTGGTTTAGTGCCAAAGAGGGAGCCAAATTCTTTTTGGCTCATACATCACCTTTCCTTCCCTTCCGGTGGGTCTATTAATGATTTCATCAGTAAGGATAAATGCAGGGTACATTATGCATCATTTGATTCTGCTGTTCACCTTGTCATGCAGGCAGGGAAGTCCTGCTGGCTTTCAAAGTCTGACATAAAATCGGCATTCCGGCTTTTACCGGTTTCTCCAATGGATTACGAGCTGCTTGGTTTTACTTTTGAAGGGGAATACTATTTTGACAAGTGCCTCCCTATGGGTTGTTCAATTTCTTGCTCCATTTTTGAGAAGTTCAGTTCCTTTCTTGAATTTCAGGTGATAAAGATGAGTGCTTTTGCCTTGGTTACACATTATCTTGATGTTTCCTTTTTATTGGTCCAACTGCATCCGCTTGCTCAAGTTTACTGGAAAATTTTTCAATGTTGTGCATGCAGCTAGGTGTGCCTATTGCCCAGGAAAAGACAATTGGCCCTGTGCAAGCTATCACTTATTTGGGGTTGGAGATAGATGCAGAGCGAATGGAAGTCAGGGTACCGTGTGACAAGGTGCAGGCGATATGCAAGCAAATTAAGCATACACTCACTTTGAAAAAAAGTTACACTGCGAGGTATTCAATCCTTAATCGGTTCTCTAAACTTTTGGTGTAAGGCAGTTGCCCCTGGTAGAGCATTCATGGGTAGGCTTATTGCACTCACTCGGGGGGTCACCCAACCCCATCACCGTATCCGTGTAACGGTGGGTGTCAAGCTAGATCTCATGATGTGGCTGCAATTCCTCTCAAAGTTCAATGGCGTGTCCGCTTTTCTCGGGTTGTGCTGGGAAACAAATGATGCACTGGCTTTATTTACTGATTCTGCTGCGGCTACTGGCTTTGGTGCATATTTGTCAGGCAAATGGACACAAGGGCGTTGGCCAGATGATGTTGTTGTTGATCCTCCATCTATTGTGTTTTTGGAATTCTTTCCAATTGTGGTTGCAGTTCTGTGCTGGGCCCCATTGCTTGCAAATCGCAAAGTGGAATTTCATTCAGACAATAGTGCAGTAGTTCATATAATCAATGGGCGGTCATCCCGCTGTCCCCGGATAATGCAGTTACTGCGCTTGCTGGTGTTAAAGTGCCTTACTTTTAATATTTGTTTTCGTGCTGTGCATGTTCCAGGTTAGATAAATGACATCGCTGATGCTTTATCTCGATTTCAGATGGAACGTTTCAGAGCGTGTGCACCAGGGGCGGACACTGCCATGACGCCGTTACCCAACCTTTCTCAGGCGGGGTAGAACATGAAGTGCTTCGGCTACTATCAAGGGCTTTTGCCCCAAATACCCAGAGGGCGTACGCCACAGGGTGGAATCAATTTTGTAGATTTTTGCAATGCCAATCTAAACCTGTTAAAACTGCATCAGTAATTGAGGTTAGGAGGTTCATTGCTTGGTTGTCTTTGCGTCAGTTGGCTCCTGCTACAATAGCTTTGTATACAGCAGGTATTGGCTACATTCATAAAATGCATGGGTGGCCTGATCCCACAAAGGATTTTATAATTTCAAAATTATTGGAGGGTTGTCGTAGGGACCGACCGGTGTCTGACACAAGGGTTCCGATTTCAATTGATATGCTGGTGCAATTGTGTAATGCTTTGCAATATGTTTGTGCATCGCAGTTTGAATGCGCTCTTTTTAAGTCTACATTTCTTTGTGCATTTTGGGGGTTTATGCGGATTGGAGAGTTTTGTGCAAATTCTCATCATGTAGTTCAGGATTCAGTTTTGACAATCTCTGATGTGAAATTTCACAAATCTGGGTCAAAAATGGCAGTATCATTGAGCTTCCGCCACTCTAAAGCCAACCAGGCTGGTCCCCCGCAGACAGTTTGTTTGGTCCAGGCTCAAAATGCCACATTGTGTCCAGTCCTGGCTCTGCAGAACTTTGTTTGGATTCGGCCAAGAGTTGGAGGCCCACTTTTTTGTCATTTGATTCATCCCCTTTGACTAAGTATCAGTTCAATGGCGTCCTAAAGAAGGCAGGCTTTCAGTGGCCTGGGTGAATTGCACATTTCCGCTCACTCCTTTCGAATTGGGCATTTGAGCGGGGGGTCTCCCAAAATGTTATACAGCAGATGGGCAGGTGGCGTTCCGATGCGGTTTTTTCTTACATTCGTCCTGTTCAGGACGCCCTTTTACCTGGGGTATGACGCACAATGTACTTGGAATAGAATTAATCACTGGTTGTGATATTATCTTTATATTATTTTACCATTTTCAGGTGTTGTTTGGGTTATTGGAGATTCCATTGTACGTTGGGCGAAACAATCTTTAAACACGTCCCACATGGTCAAGTGGAACGGGTAGTGGTGCACGCTTAAGGGATCTGCAACCCCTTTTGAATCAGATGCATGGTCCGCCCCCTGCCATGATTTTGATTCATCTGGGCACGAATGACTTGGCAGTGATTGACCAGTTTTGTATCCGTCAGGAAATAACCAATAGTTTGCAGTTTTGCAAAGATCATTATCCATCTGCTGTCATTGTTTGGTCCGACATATTGCCCAGACTGTTTTATTTTGGGGCTAGGTCTCAAAGAGCTATGGAGCGCCAAAGGCGCTATTTGAACCGATGGGCCAATTCCCAATGTCAAAAACTTGGTGCACATGTGGAACATCATGTACATTTCAAAGGTCAGGATTATTCTTTGTACAGATATGATGGCATTAATTTGTCGAATATCGGGAATCAGCACTTTCGTGCAGATATCTTGGCATGCATTCAGTCTTTTCTTTAAATGTGTAGCAGTAACTTTTGTTATGTTGCCGGGTTGTTCCCTGTGGCCGCGCTTAGCGCGTGTGGCGTTTTTTGGTTTGGGGTACACTCCGTCAACAAAACAAGGCAATCTTGTTTATTGGTGGGGGTAATGTACAGTAACATTTTAAACAGTAATTGTGAAGTTCGGACTCGGTAACAGCACCCGGCTTTTACACTGTGTGCTATTATTCCACATGCTTTACACGGTGGAATGTTCCTGTCCCCTAGGTGATAACATTGTTACTGTATTATGTCACATAAGTTGGCTTTTGATAATTCAGGTTTGTTAAGATTTGGCTTTGTTAAAGTGATTGGGGCCAAGGTGCCCTGTGCTAAAGGCACATATTATACATGGTGCTGGGACTGCAGCCCAGTGGCTTTAAAAGGCCTATTGGTTTTGGGCAAGTGTGCCCATTTGGTACGGGCCAAGGTGCCCATCTGGGTCATGTGTGCCCAGCTAATTTGTTACCGGTTTGCCCAGGTCAAGTTGGTATCCGGTATACATTCTACATTTTTTGACATGTTTTTGGAGGTGACATTGGTTCACAAAAATGTTACAAATACATTTTTGGCTGTGGCATTTAGTCACAAAACCTCCTGGAAAAGAGTTGTGTTTGTTTTTGTTTTGGAGGAAGTCTGAGTAATTGTTCTTTATTGTGGCATTTAGTCACAAAACCTCATGGAAAAGAGTTGTGTTTGTTTTTGTTTTGGAGGAAGTCTGAGTAATTGTTCTTTATTGTGGCATTTAGTCACAAAACCTCATGGAAAAGAGTTGTGTTTGTTTTTGTTTTGGAGGAAGTCTGAGTAAAATTGTTCTTTATTGTTTTTATTGCAGCCTCCAAAGGAGCAAGCTTGAAAGTAAGGTTGGAAACGTTGATTAAATAATAAAAACAGACCCAGTTTTTCTTTACTTGAAATAATGTAAATGCCAAGAATGGGCAAACTATGATTTGATGGAAGGATGCAGCATGATGCAACCATCTTTAAAGAGATATTACCACAGTTTCTGTGTTTTTTCTACAGTTCGATGTCAACGGCCACCTTCCATTGAGCATGGTTCCTATCGTATTGTAGCTGGCGATTCTAGTCTGACACATACGACATTACTCCATTATCGGTGTGATCAGGGTTATAGGCTTCAAAATGGAGACACGGATGTTTACCTAAGATGTAGTATTGATGGGAATTGGGATAGAGACCTCCCATCCTGCCAGTTGGAAGCAGGTGAGATTAATTGAAAGAATGATCAAAGTGTAGGGTTGATATGCTTAATAAATTTAGCACTTCAAAAGAAAAATATGATCTGCTTTTTGAACTGAGATTCGGTACAACTGAATGAGTTTTGCTCTCACTTGCTTTAAGATTGGAACTGTTTTACCAATTCTTTGTTTGCTGTATACTCAATCTGAACATAAATTGACAAAATGGTTTTCTCTCACTAAGCTGTTGTAGATATGATTGTCATCACCTTAACTCAAATCAGATTTCATGTGTGGACAGACTTTTTAGCTAAACCTTAAACAAGCTTATTGGACTATGGCTACATGTCTAAAGTAATTTGTTGAACTTAACAGTGGCACTGAAATAAATGGGTCTACACAACTTGTTGGTACATGTAGTAGTCCAGTCATACAGGGTTTCTATGTTGATTTAACACACCATGTCTTATTTGTAGGCTGCTAACCAACAACTTTAATTTTTGTATTTTAATCAAAAGGTTACTTGTCATTTTTGTATGTAATTTCTACAAAGTGTCACTATAATTCATGAGCCTTTTTATAATTTTCTCTATTTCATAATTTTTAATTGAAGATGAAGATGAAGATGAAGATGTTTTGCAAAAATGCCCCAGACCTTCAGTTCAACGAGCCCTTATTTATCATCGGGGTCAAAATATAGCAATTTCTGATTTTGAAATCATCTTTGTGGAAGGAGATGCTATTACTATTCGCTGTAACAGTGGCTTCAGGGTAAATGGAACAGCATCAGCAACCTGTCGGAAGGGAAAATGGGAACCATCTCTGCCGAGTTGTGGTAGGATAATTTGATTTGGTTGGATTTTGCTTTTGTTATTTATCAATTGAAATGTGTATTATTTAAACAAAGGGAGTGCAGAGGACATATTCTCAAAGGTGTCAAGCAGTTTTCAGTACATACTGTATCCACCGAGTGACTGAAACTAAATCCATAGCAATATACAGTTAGCACTCATTAGGAGCTAGGAAATTTATATTTGAGTTTTTATACAGTTTTTTTTTTATGGATAGCATTTTAAGAAATAAACAGTATCACTTGTATGTGGACAAAACCATGAAAGGTTACCAAAGAAAAACTCCAATCATTTGGCCAAAGGCCAACGAGTGACATGATTAAAAATAAAATAAAAATCCTGTACAGCTTTGAGAATATGTGGCTTTTGTTTCACTGTGTTTTTCTTTGGGAAGTAGGAACACACCAGTCCTCTTACTGAGTGTGACACTGACCTGAAAGGGGTATTAACCACTTACTGCTGGAAGACATGTATACATAAAAATGGATTCAGGACACACAACAGGAGCCTGATAAAACAATTGAACGGGAATGGCTGCAGCAGATGTGTAAAACAAGCCCAGACACTCCATTGTGTAACAAGCACTCTGCACGCACTTAATTTGTTACTCTTTGTTTGCCCTGTACAAAGCAAGACAAAAGGGTACAGAATTTTATTCTCAAAATCTCTTTTTTTTCTGGGGATTATTTTGTAATCCCTAATTCCAGACCTTCGGCCTTTTGTTGGACAAATGAGAATTAAGAGAGATCTAAAGAGATCAAGGAAACCCTGGAACAGTTAGTTGATTAGGTTTCTTCTTCTTTTCTTTATTTGGTTATGTTGTGGTTTCATTGTAACAGCAGTATTCTCAACAACAAAACTATTTTGTAAGTTTTGAAAAACTTCTAAATTCCCGACAGTAAGTGGTTAAAAAATGTGCTTAATTTCAAGTGACAAAATGAACAAAACTCAGGGGGTTTGATCATGTGAAAGTGTTTACTATGTTTTACTTTTAAGCTGCCAAAAATGCATGTCATTGGTCTTTTTTTTCTTTGTGGAAACCAAGGACATTTTTGGTGTAGGAAGACAAATTCATAATGATGAATTTACAATATTGAAAACCTTCATATTTCAAAAGCTTCGTCTAGGCAAAGCTGTTCACGACCTGAGAGAATAGACAACATTGCACAGTACCGGAATGAACTGGAAAAAATTGAAAATATTGATTCATTTATCACTACCATCACACATGGAGGTACTATAATATCAAGATGTCGTAATCCATTAGTGAACAAGCTGGTGACTCCATCCTTACGCACATGTCATGATGGAAGATGGGAGGGAGAAGTGCCTCGTTGTGGTATGTGATCTTTGAACAGATGCTTAAAAACCTTAATCAATGAATATCAATTTTTTATCTAATGTTAATTGGTATGAGTTTACTACTGTACACTCAAAACAACGTTACAAGTTTATGAACATGTTACTTAAGACTTTCAATGTTTCAAGCCACTCTCAATTGTTAGAGGAGCTGACGTAATCCTTTAGACAAGTCCTCAAGACGAGTGCTAGAATGTGTACCACTTCCCCACAGCTTGCCAATGCATTAGATCAGGTTGCATATATATGTACCTAGAGTTTAATAAAGTATTTCATAATATCATTGAGTGATTAAATGAAGGAATCTTGTGGGGACTATTTAATGTTGTATAGAATTTCTGTAAAAGATGCTCTCATTGTAGGGAAAGGAGTTTCAATTGTCCTTGTTGCCAAAAAATATTTCATTGTGACAAATTCTGTATAATTTTGTTTTAATTTTAGTTCTCTAACAAGAACACCTTTACAACACACTCAGAAAGCTTGTATTCTTTGTTTAAAAATGTACTTTTGGAAAAGTTGTTTAGGTTGAAGACAAAATTTGAAATAGTTCAGAAGTTTTAACATTCTATATGTACATGACTATTTAAATATTCTAATCTTATGGTTCATACTCAACAGGCATTGTATAATTTATACGAACCATATATTATGGCAAAGGTTGCTGTAACTAACAATCGTGTTTTTAATTCAACCCTAGAGCCTGCACAAACACAGTTTCAACTTCCATCTATGGAGAGAATGCATTATCAGTACTATGCCAACGGCACTCTCCTTATCCACCCTGGCATTGGTCAACTTATCATTAGATGTAGAGTAAGCCAAGGATATACGCCTAACCTGGTTGTTCCTCATGGAGAGTCCATCATTTCTAAGCTTGGAGATGCCAAGAATTATGGAGCACCAAGGGAGGAACTTTCTGGTGTTTATGAGTGTCAAGCACTAGGAAGAGCATCAGTCAGTCACAGTCTTGATATTCGGGTAAGAGGTAAGTTCCACCACAAGGAAAGAAATCTAACAACAGCATCTCCAAATAACTTTTAATATTCATTAGTTTAGTGCTAGTATCATTTGTCTTGGCGGGAATTTTTTTCAGGAAGATATTGTTCCTTCCTCCAGTAAATTATGTTATAGGGACTATAATTGACAAATCAAAAGCCATTTATTGTAGCTGTAATTCATTTTATCAATTTTATGATCAAATGTTCTTGTACTCGGCATCTGTTCTCACATTTCCTCCTGTCTATGATGTTACATCTACATGCGTGGTGGTTCATTCTGGAATTTAATAACAGTTATAGTGGTTTCTTGTCACTCAGATGGTGTTCAACATAACCCCTGGTCACTGGGCCATTTGTTTAATTCCTTACGCAATCTCAGCTCCCTTGGGAGTATATACAGCCTGTACTGTCAAATATGTACCACACCAAGCTAAATCAATCACAGGAACCATCTCTGCCCTCACAGGTACCCATTTATCCCTGGGTGAAGATAAGCAGTTACAGTTTGACACAAGTGTCTTGACCATGTTTCTAATCCCACATCCTGATGACTTAGCCACCAGAACTTGAGCTCTATGCACTAAACCTGTCGGCCACATCAAACATTTATACTGGTTTGGCTGATCCACAAGATTTAGCCGGCAACCAATTGGCGTAGGCGTAGTTGGGAAAGTGGCTGGATTAGTTAGAACTGGCAGCCAATGGGAGCCTAGTATTTGTATGGCTTTTCTAATGTGACCGGGTGGTTGATGACTTATATTGTTGCTGGAGTAAAGAATCAGCATCAAGAGAAATGATTATTACAACAAAAAGTATTAATTTTCAGAACTTTTTGAAGCTTCTGGAGTAATATGTAGGTACTCGCCATGATTCGCAGAACCTCACCTAAGCCGTGGCCCATAATAATAATAATAATAAACCGTTCTTATAAAGTGCATTACACACAAAGTCCGAATGTGCTGTACAATGTCAATAGAGAACAAACAAACAAAACTAGTCAGAGTTTAACAAATGAGTTTTAAAAGGCGTTTAAATTGATCCAGAGTTTTTGCATCTTTAATGTTTCGGGGGAGTTTGTTCCAAAGAGTGGGAGAGGACGATGCCGAGGAAGGCAAGTAGAGATTGTGATTGGGAGCGGAGTTTTCTTGGAGGCTTACTTTTGTGAATAAGTTCTTGCAAATATATTGATGCGTAGCCATGGATACAGCTATAGGTCAGAGGAAGGGGTTGGTACACAATTCATTTTCTAAATGATCTGCCATGGTATATGCAGAAATCTTGATCTCTGACTTACTTCCAATTCAGCCAAATACAATGAAAAACCAATGGTGGTAGCCTGTCCATTCTCGTATGCCACATTTGTACAGGACAAAGGTCTGGAATGGAAGATTACACAATCATCCCCGTAAAAGGGGATGTCACAAAGCATGAATTTCAGTACCTTCTGTCCCTCTTTTCCCGGGTGCAATGAAGCATAGCACGGTAGGTGCATGCCTGTGCATGCGTCCTTATGGAATGTCCAGGTGGATGCATTCATGTTAGCTGTCCAGCTGCCAGCAAAAAAAACAGGGCGTTCCAAAATGTTTCCGGCCAGAACGAACTGTCTCGAGAAATTTGGCTTGCATACACATCATCTTACGTGAAGTGGTTGAATCATAATTATTTGTGATTGTCAAGTCCTCATAGCTGGAGTCATCAGGAAGTATGGTGATTTTGAGTGTAATATGATACTTGATGCTTCTAGGCATAAAGATGGTCATGGCTGTTCCTTTAATTAACTTATTTAGTTGTCTTGGCTGCTCACTCCTGAGAAATTGAGACTTTCAAGTAACCAGGAGTATCTGTTAGAAGCTTTGGTTGATATTTTGTTGTAAATACCTAAAAATGCTATTCAGATCAGATATCGTGTGTTCAGATAACTGTTGGTCTCTGTTTGTTATAAAATCTTCTAATAGATGAATTAAAACCACAGGCTGCTTCATCATTGCTTTAGTAAGAAACACTTTTTTCCCCCTCTAGATGTCTCTTGTCCAGAACCACTTCAACTTATGAATGGTAGACGTCTCGGTGATGATTTCACAATAACACAATCAGTGTCATTTGAATGCAATGATGGGTACCAGCTTCTGGGACACTCCAAATTTAAATGTAATCTTGGTCATTGGTCACCAAGTTTCTTTCCATCCTGTAGATGTAAGTATCAAAATTGAGTGTTATTTGCATCCAATGTTTCAGAAACATTTGTTGGCAGTTGGTTTTAACGGCTTTGAAAATATGTACTGGTAGGACCACTCACCCACATGCTATGAACCAATAATGAGCCATTCAAATTCCTGTACAGCACTTTGTGTAAGTACTTTGTATGAAGCGTTAAAACACACACACACACACACGCAACCTTACGGATCCGGTTTGTGGGGTACTGCTATTGTTGTTCTATTGTTCCCTTTTCTAAAGAATTTCCTTGTGGGGCCCTATTGTTCCTATTGAAATTGCCTTGTGGGGTCCATTGTTCCATTGTTAAAAGTACCCCCTAAGTTGGCGTGTAAGGGCAGCCAAGTGTGTAACATTCTCAAAAATGCATCCTTGTGGAGCATTATTTTGTTCTTTCCTTTGTCCCTGCACTCAACAGTTTCCCATAGACTTTGTACACAAATGTCCTTGTGGAGCACCCCGGTCTTTAGAATTTCCATGTGGAGACCTTTTGTTTCCCCTTTTTTGTTTGTCCTTGGTCTCCATAAGGTACCGAAAATGAGCCCACCTGCAATCGGGGACCTATTGTCCCTCTTTTGTTTGGACTTTAACTTTTAGGCAACAACTCCCATTGGTTTTGTATACACTTTCCAACTGGGGACATTCACCCAACCGGGGACCCCATTGTCCTCTTTTGTTATAGGTCCCGGGTTTGAATGTGTATACCTACCCACACACACACCTATCGTTTTTGTAAAATGTTATAAATTGGTTATAATTCATCACTTTTTGCCCAAATAAAATTAAACTTTAAACAAATTTTAAAAAAAAGCAAAAATAATCTTATATTCTTAAAGATAAATTTTTGTGGGTGAGCAGTTGAAATTTGACTAGAGCAGGATGTAACTATTGAAAGGAAAAGTCACACTCCCTTAAGTTGATTCCTCTACTGCCACTTCCCAGCATTGAAAACTTGTGTGTGATCCCTGACTATACGGCAGTTACAGGTTGAATGGCTTCTGACTGGCACCACAAACGAAGATATTGACAAAATAGGAAAACCACCAACATTATAGGGCTAGATAGCTCAGTTGGTAGTACACTGGCATGTTAATCACAGGCTCAAATCCTGTTCTAATCAATTTTTCTTTGTTCACCCATCAGTTGAATTTAATTATGATCCAATCAACTTTCCTTGTGATTATTAACTAATTTTAAAAGATTATCTCTACAGTTTCTCAAAACTTGATCATAACATTGCCTTTTTCAAGTGCAATCCTAAACTTCTTTTGAACGAACACAACTAAAAAAATCCTTGTTTCTTCACCATACTGTACTACCCCAAAAGTGTCAACTAAATGTATGCATTAGTGTCGAGAGGCACAAATAACATTGTCATCTAATCCTGAAGACCTACATTTTACATCAAGGATCTCAATTCCACTTTCCTTTATATCTTGCAATTGCCCTAGTTGTTATTCTGTGGGCAAACAAGACAATAGATATTAGTGCCCTTTATTGGTTCTAACTATGCAAGTGAAGCTTTTAATGCATACTGAAGTGAGGATTGAGCATTTTGACATTCAAAAGCACATCATCGGGTACTAATGACATATGCATAGGTCCTCCCTCTACCCATATTTTGTAGACATCAATTACTAGTGTGAATAGTTTGTTGAAGTTGAATGATTTGTTATAATTGCAGCTCTAAACTGTTCTGAGATCGTAACTGACGATCCACAGATGGTTTTGGAGAGTGGAGGGACCTCAGTTGGTTCAACGGTAGCATTTGATTGCCATCCTGGATACAGATTAGTTGGTGATGATTTCTTGGAATGTCAAAATGGTGGTATCTGGTCAAAATCTATTCCACATTGTGAAGGTGAGATTTTCATTAGTAATGATACATGGTTTGTAATAATTAACACTTGAGGCCTCGGGTAGTGATTTATTATTATAATAATACCAGACATTTATATAGCACAAATTGCAGTAGCCTCCATGCGCAACACATATCATCAAGGGCGTCGATCGCTACTGAAAAGTAGGGGGGACGGGCAAGCAAGTCTTGAAAAAATACATATTACATTATAGGCCCAAAATACCATTCTGCGCGTGGTCCATCATTGTGGTAACAAACATTTCATCGTTTGTTCGCTTTTCTTTTATTTGAACAAAATGTGTAATGAAATATTAAATCAAGAAAATGGTTTTATATTTTTACATTTTGTTGCATATTTCTAATGAACAGTCAATCAAAAAGTGGGGGGGGGGGACATCTGATATGCTGTCCCCTGCAGTCTAAAAAGTGAGGGGGACATGTCCCCCCCCGCCCCCCACCCATCGACGCCCTTGCATAACATAAAACAATGAAATAAATATATAAAGCAATTGTTAGGCCCTTGAAAATCTGAAGAGAGTCAGCTTGGTGAATATGAAGAGTTAAGTCATTCCATAACGAAGGTGCAATGAAGAGGAAGGCTCTTTGACCATAGAACTTAGTGGAAAAAATAACTTGATATGACAGGCAAACAATGCAACAATGAGGTGGAGCTCTTTGACCATAGAATTTAGTGGAAGAAATAGTTTGATATGACAGGCAAACAATGCAACAACCATGGAAGTTTCACATTATGGACACTTGGTCAGTTGAACCCCCTTGCTTGATGCAAAACGCACCTCCCTGCAATGGGAGTCTACCATTTCCACCATTTTGGGACTCATTGTGTAAATTTTGACTCCCAAAGTGGCGGACAGGATGGGCACGTGTAAGTGTAGAGCACATCGTGAAATGGGTCCATAATATTGTGTGTATAGCACTTGTTGTACCATACACGGACATGAGGACCACAACAGGGTATTATTGACAATAGTTATGTGGAGTTACTTTCCCTTACAATGAATGATTTTGGATCTCCCTGTACATGTACATCTAAATCAAAGTAATTTATAGAAAATGTTTTTACTGTAATAATACAGTCTTTGTCCTAGTCATATACCCAAGATAACAGCATAAAACCTCCATTTCAAACTTGTTCCTTTTCTACTCTTTTTTTCCACCAAGATTTTTACATTCCAAATTCATCATTTTCAATTGCTCTTCAAATTTGAGTGTGGAGGATTTCAAATTTCTGAAAAGTGGAAAAGATTTGTACAAAAAGGGGGAAAAATTGTCATATTAAAAACTACTAGAATGGGTGTGAATGCTAATTCTTTTCATAAAGTTTTATAAACAATTGCAGTGACAAATTTGACTGAAATAAATGAATATTGTTTGTTTAGATTTTTAGTACTCACAAAACAAGCATTCTGCAACCAGGAAAACTACTGTACTTAAACAATAAGGGATTTACTAAATGTGCTCACCATAAAAAAGGAGGTTCTGAAAAATATGTGTAAGGCATACATTGAGATAGATTTGGAATGATGTTGCTTTGTGGGTTTTAATATTATAGTGATGCATTCTGATATTAACATACACACAAAGATGGTGAGAACAATAAGATTTGGGGGTCTTTAAAAGTAGCACTCTCTGGACAGCTGAAAGAGGTTTGACAACTTTGGCTGATTCCTTAATAGTTTTTAACTTACAATTGTCAAAAATAATCAAAACAGTTATCAAAATATGAAAATTACCTGAAGTTTATCTGCAAAATTCTCAAATTCTTTTGGTCTAAACAGTTACATGTAGGAATTAGTTAGTGCATTTTTGACTCATACATATAAAATAAAAACAATATTTTGATTCTACAGAAAGGGCAGATCTGACTACAACTGAGCATGCAGTGTTGGATTGTGGAGGTGACTGTGAGATATGGGAGAGATGTATTGGTACTGACAATGGGCAGATGATATGTAGCTGTACTCATCCTGTGCTTTGTGAGGAGGAGGAGGAAGATGGGCCTTATTGTGGATCTAATGGAAAACAATACAGAAGCATCTGTGAACTCAAGGCTACTGGATGTCTGCTACATAAAGACATTGAAATAGCTTATCATGGACCATGTAGACAAGGTTAGAATTTAAATTATCCATGGAGTAGTGGTAAACACGAATGGTGTGTTGACAAATAAATTCCCCGCTGAGATTAATCTCATTCATCTTGATGTTGTTTGTTTTAGCCATAATGACCTTGACATGTGATCTAGGAGGCCCAAAACATTGAACTTCTGGGGGATCACAATACCAATCCAAACATTAAGTTTGAAGTTGATATGCCAAGTCCTTCTTGAGTTATCACTCAGACAACATTGCTTTGTTTCAGCCATAATGACCTTGACATCTACACTCAATAAAAACGCATACCAGCGTAAGTAAAGAAAGTAATTTGATTATTATAACAAAGGCTACCAGAATGCCAGAGAATCAATAATGTTGCCAGCATCACCACTTGGAGCAATGATGTACAGCTGGTAAAAAGTAACATCACTAATCTATAAACTCCAACCATGAATCATTAAATTTAGTTGTGAGAAACAGACTGTAAATGACACAAAATCATCAAGAAGCTTGATTAAATATACACCAGAATAACTGGTACCTTTTTATGTGAGATTCTCAAATAAATAGACAGTTGCTGTACATTGACAGCTACTGTATTAGTGATTCGTGGTTAAAAGGTTTCTTATTATGACAACCCCATAAGGGGCCAATATGCTTTTCAACTTCTACAAATCTCAAGACTGAGTCACACACAAGATTGGAGCTAAGATATACCAAGTCCTTCCTGAGTTATCGGTCCTTTTGTTGTAGCCATAATGACTTTGACATTTGACAAATGTCAATGTTATTGGGAAAATTGCTTTTGAAATATCTCACTAAAATCAGCATCATATCTCAAAAAAATTAAAATCAGTTGACTAACAGGAAGGAGGTTTGCCTGGGTTTTGTTGTTTGTTTGTTTTTTAGGTGTTCGTGCAATTGTGCACGAACACCTATTGATTTTTTTCTGTTTTTTTTTCTTCTTCAGAATCTTCTTCTTCTTCCACGTAACTCTTCTCTGTCGCTTAACTCAAAATTGAAATTTAATTGAACCTTGAAACTTGGCATACACTTGAACCTCATAATGGAGACGGCACAGTTTTCATGGCGTCATGATGACATCATCAGGTGTCGAATTACAAGGTTTTTAAAGTTGAATTTGATGACATCGATCACGAACACCTTGTTTTTGTAGTAAACAAAAACTGAATGTCTAGTTTTATTTATTTTTTTTACTTTAGGATGTTTCATCAGTGACTTCTTCTCAGTGTCAAATTTCCTTGAAAGATGTGCAGATTTAATGCTAAAGATGTAGCTCTTGAATTGCCCAAACCTCTAGATTTGGATGTGTGGTAATGTGAAGGGTCTGCAAATCTCAGATACCATCCTGTACATTCAAGGGACTTCATATCCAAGTGGATAGGATACCCATTTTGGGGGATTAAAACTGTTGTCTGTACACTGGTAACCTGCTTGACAAAGACTAGCATTTAAGGTTCTTTTTTAAAGCCCTAAAGTGAGGGGTTGTTTCCCTAAGTCATGGCCCTTGTTAATTGTTTACTCCAAAAAGCAATACCCTTTGGGAGTCAAAGTCCTTGATATCCTATACCGGACCATTCCACAGATCCAAGAGAGATGGGTCAGGTCCCAAAGTTGTGTAGTTTTGTTAGTTTATTTTTCGGGGTGTTTTTTTTTCTAGGGTTGAACAAATATTTGCACTCATATGCTTGTCAAAAAAATATCTTATGTCATTTTACAGACATACAGACCTACCCAAATTACAACCCTCTGATTTTGGAGCGGTCTGTTCAGCCATCGGTTTTTTGTACAGGCTTCCGATGTCTAGACAATGTAAATAAGTCACTGAGATGTACAAATTATTGCAAAATGCACAGACAACTTTGGATGGATTGCCAGTTACTAGTGGATTGGTCGAGCATATTTGTAATTCCTTGGGGTACCCCTCACACAAGTAAGTTAACTATCAAGCCAGTCATGGTTTAGAACCAACATAATTCATGAGCTCATAACCATGAAATCACTGTCTCAAACATCTTACCTTCTTAGGAGTTCACAAGACCACATATTGTTGACTTACCCCTCAAGAACATCAAAGGCTACCCTCAGTGATCGGGCATTTGTGAACACTGCTCCTTAAAACCCTGCATGACCCCATCAAAAAATTTATACACACTTAAGCCATCCTACTGCAATCAACAGTCCGTTTGTGTGTGCGTGTAATTTTTCTTTGTGGAGAACCCAATCACTTCCAAATGGCCCAAAACCTTTAGATATACAGTAGACCCTTTTGACTAAATCAAACATATTTAAGCACAATTTTTTTTATAGATGAGCCCACATTTGTCTTTGTGTAGATTGTATACCATGGTTCAATTCACTTAGCAGTGTCCATTGGCCCCAATGATAAATAATTGCTGTACAATTCCTATGGGAATTCCGGGAGAGCTGGTCATTGATGAATTGTTTTTGTGTGAAAGAGACCCCGGATGGGAACAATACTTTTTCCATGCTATTTGGCTAGGTGCAGATGAGGAACTTGGATTTGTTTAGATTAAAGAAAAAAAAATGGCGGAGTACTGATTACTTAATTAAAAACGGACTGTCGATTGCAGTACCATAGCATCACGCAGTGTTAACTATGGAATAACCTCCCTCCTTGTATTAGACAATTCTCTTCACTTGATGTGATTCCAAATTTAAAACCCATTTGTTTTAGTTTTTTGTAGTAAGAGTAATTTGAAATTTTTGTCATTGCTCCTCTTTGTTGTTTATTGTAATTCACGGAAGTGAATATTCTTATGGGTACTGCGCAATATAAATGTCCATTATGATTATAGCACCTCTGCAGGGTTTGATATTTTCACTGGACTGAAGACCTGAGGCCAGTGAATCGAGTATCAGGCCAGTAAACTCATGACTGGCATGTCCGGCATTTTGGTGTTTGTGTTAAAATGTCTTCAATTCTGTTGAGAATTGAAGAAACTTAACCCATAATACAGATAATCTTCACTTAATGTTAATCTCTCTGGGCATTTTTCTTTTCTCCTTTCAATTCTGAACTTGCAAAAAAATCCAGTAGACATTTAAGCTATAATTGCCACGAGGTCTTGTGGATTTTCCTCAAAAAGTTTGAGCCCTGCTCTGGTAAGGTCCAGCTCTGTTCTAACTCAGTAAAACTAATAGTCTCAAAGAGTATAGCTAGTAGAATTGTGTGTTCAAAGATTTGAACTTTGTTTATTGGACAGTGGAGAGTGCAGCACCAGTCATTAGCGGCTGCCCATCTGACAGGACTGAGACCCTCACAACTGGTACCTCATCAGTGACCAGCACTTGGGTTGAGCCTACCACAACAGACAACAATGGAGCGATCACCATGACCCGCTCCCACCAACCAGGAGATGCCTTCTCTTGGGGATCTACCACAGTCACATACACCTTTGCCGACACCGCTGGTAACCAAGCAAACTGCTCATTTGTAGTTGCTGTGATTGGTGAGTGCTAAAGTTTGGTTTGTCCAAATTTTGCAGACTTTTACGCTAGTATGGTGCTGCACCCCAAAATCATAGAAATATCCATAGAGACTTCTTTCCTCTCGTCATTAAACAAAAACACCTCGATCCAAATTTTACAACATTCCTAACTTCTTTCTCATTTTATAAAAGTAAAACGTTTTAATGTATATTATATAACACAGAGGTCTTTGTCATTTGATTGGTGGAACATACGTCACATGTCATCCTTTATTTTGCCATGCATTACTGCCACAACACTCAACAATTTTATGGAGTCCAATATAGATCATTATTGGACATTTAGCAGCATCATTCCCAAATTACGTGTTCCTTGCCCATCTGTCCAAATGAGGCAAGTTTTTTGTCACGGCAGACAAGGTTGGTTTTGACATTTTTGACTGAAAATAAGGTTGTGTTTTAGTACTCACAAAACAAGCATTCTGCAACCAGGAAAGCTACTGTACTTAAGCATCAAAGGATTAACTAAATGTGCTCACCATAGAAAATGAGGCTCTGAAAATCATGTGTAAGACATACACTGAAAATTATTAGGCTGGGTTGCACTTAAAAATGGTGAGTACAATAAAGATTTTATTATAATATTTTATTTATTTATTTATTTATTTTTTTTATGGGGGGGGGCTTTAAAAGCAAAACGATCTGTAAAAAGTTTTGACAATTTTGGCTGATCTTTAACAGTTTTCAAATTAAAATGAGCATAAGTTGGAAACAATTTACTTACCAAATCAAAACAATATTTTTATTCTACAGAAAGGGCTGATCTGACGACAACTGAGGATGCATTGTTGGATTGTGGAGGTGACTGTGAGATATGGGAGAGATGTATTGGCATTGACTATGGGCAGATGATATGTAACTGTATTCATCCTATGCATTGTAAGGAGGAGGAGGAAGATGGGCCTTATTGTGGATCTAATGGAAAACAATACAGAAGCATCTGTGAACTCAAGGCTACTGGATGTCTGCTATATGAAGACATTGAAATAGATTATCATGGGCCATGTAGACAAGGTTAGAATTTAAATTATCCATGGATTAGTGGTAAACAAGAATGGTATGTTGACAAACAAATGCCCCGCTAAGATTAATCTCATTCCGGTTTGAATGTGTATACAAACTCGCACACACATCTGTGCTGCATGCAGTCACTCTGTGGACATTCCTTTATTCACGTAAGGAAAATCCTATCCTTCAACACTGTGTGGACTTGTGTAAGTCCACATAGTGTTTGAAGTCCCTACTTTATGTTGACCTCTTTTGTTCTCAGGTCCACACTTGGTATGTATAGCGTTTAAACACCCCTACAGATCCGGTATGTGGGATCCTGCTAGTGTTCTGTTATTTCCTGTTCTGAAGAAATTCTCTGTAAATACAATAGAACAAAGAAAACCTTATGGAGTAGCATTGTTCTATTGTTAAAAGTACCCCATAAGTTAGCGTGTAGGGCACCCAAGTGTGTAAACACACAATCTCAAAAATGTCTCCCTTGTGGACATTTCTTTTGTTCTTTCCTTTGTCCCTCCATTTAACTTTTTCCCAGAGACTTTGTACACAAATTTCCTTGTGGAGCACCCAGGTCTTTAGAATTCCCTTCATCTGGAACTTTTTCCTTTTTTTGTTTTGCTCGGGCACCTCTTGTTATTGTTCTTCCTTCTTCCCCTTCTTCTTCTGTATCTTCTTCTCATTATTCTTCCTCTTCTGTGGAACTCTTGTCAGCAAACTCAAGATTTAAACTGAATTAAACCTTTAAACTCATAAGAGAGTTGACCATCAATATGAAGGCGGCACAGTTTGCATGATGTCATGATGACGTCATAAGTTGTTGAACTGCAAGGTTTTTTAATTTTAAAAAGCTATCCACTGTATTTGTTTTAATTCGAAAGCCATGACATTCATAATTGGGTATCCGATAGATCAAGACTGGAGCAGCAGTTGAGAAGTTAATTTAAAATCGTATGACCTTGATTTCCTTGCAAAACAAAGACACACTTTTCAAGTTCTATCAACTTTAAACTTCACATAGATAGATCTGCATTGTATCTAATGCATTAGCATCACCCAGCCGCCATCTTAGAGATAAACGATGACGACACAATGGAAACATGCAGTTTTGTACACACGGCACACAGGATTGGCCAGTAGACAATCTCCTTTTGACCTCCAGGCGAGGGCGCCCTAATCAAATGTCATATGCATGATGTCTATAGCAGATGACATCTCTTAATAGAGATGGCATTATGACGTAACGTAACCAGTTGTCGATTTACATATATTCATAGTATAATATTTAGAAAAATTGTATCTCCTGAACTGCTAAAGTATTAATACATCATTTTTTAATGGAGAAACTTTTACTGATTGCTTTTCCATTTTGTAATTTATATCCTATTTTCCATTCACAGCTTCAAAAGGCTCTGGATTTAATAATAATTAAAAAAAAAATGTTTTACTTGTCAGCTTTAATTTTTAAACGAGTAATGTAGTTAAAAACGTGTATACGAAACTAGCTAATTACAGGATTTAAAATCTCAAGCTCCAAAATGCTTGATGTGCTTTAGTGGTTATCTACTGTTGAATGTGAGGGTCCGGGGTTCAAACCCCATCTGAATGTATCTTGGGGTTTGTGCTCGACTCAAAAATACTGAGTAGCCACAGTGTTGTCCCACATTAGTGTAGAGTAAAATCATATTATTTTTTTACACATTGTACACGATGTACACATCTGTAAACATTGTACTCAAAATACTTTAAAATTAGGCATTAGTCCAGCGGATAAGTCGAAATTTCGTGCACTTTGTGGTTAAAGCATGAAACTTGGCACACATGTACTTTATACCAAAACATGAAATTTTAGATATAGTGCCATCTCTGATTTGGCCAGTAGTGGCCTTGGTGGCCATTTTCCAAAATGGCCGCCAATTCTGATGTAAAACTACATAACTCGAAAAGTAAGAGGCCTAGAATCTTCATTCCAGTGGCTATCTAGATGTTTGCCGAGTCCAACTGTTCAAAAAAAGCATAATTGAGTGTGTCAGACTATTAGGTCTGCCATTTTCAAAATGGCGTCCTTTTTTTTCATAATGGTGGTCTCCAATGGCCAAAACTTCCGTATGTAAAGAACTCAACGGCATGGAGCCTTTATTCTGGTGACAATTTTTATTTTATTTTATTTTTTTTTGGGGGGGATCAAAGGCTTGAATAAAGACACGTTCAAAGTTGTTAGAAAAGCAGAAATCCAATTTTGCTACTGTGCACATAGTACATTAGATATCACAATATTGCTCACCTGTTTTAAATGAGCAAAAAAAATGAAATAAAAAATCTTGGAAATCCGTCGCACTAGCAACTCTCGACCCTTCGGGTGAAGGAAGCACCATATGTGGCTCAAGGGCCTGGCTCCAACAATGTCCAGCTTGAGATGCAGCTCTCCTCAGATGCTGGAGAAGAGCACATTGTGATAGTAGAATGTTGTTAACATCGCGGCCTTTCCTTGAAAACAGGTCTACCCTGGCCTCATTAACATTGCTTCTGGTACTTGTTTTGGCATATAGGAGAGTGACAAATCTCTCCAGTGTGCCCATAGATGCATCTACGTCTAACTGTTGTGGTTGCCTCATCAGCGCATCAAACTCTCCAGTGACTTTGGGATAAACACTCCAGGTGTCCCACGCTGTCCTCTTTCCCCTTCCAGCAAAACAGGACACAGTATCACATCCGGTGAAGGCATGAAACATCAGAAGCGCAAGACACTTATCTCGACCGATGGCAGCATAGATCCTATGTGCAGCAATCATTCGAAAATGTTTACCTGTGCCAAAGGCTACCCACAACTCAGCTAATGATGCAAAGAGCTGTGTGAAGACATACGCAGCCAGCACAACAATATCGCTGTCCACTGTGCGGATGGGAATTTTGTTGTAGTGTTTGACTGCATCAACGATGTGAACCATTATGCGGCTGTCTGCTTCCTCGTGTGAACAAGGGGCTAGTCCTTCCGTACATCTTGGCTGCCTGCAAACAACATCATCATTCAGCGTGCTGATGATTTGCTTGTCTGTTGGCATGGTTACAACTTCCCTACTAAGAAATGTAAACAACTATTTCTTGTTTTCGGCAAGCCTCAAGAACTCCCCCAGTTTTTAGGGACTGCATTTTTTGGTGTTACCCGACGACGGACCCCCATTCCCTCTCTTTTCTCTTGTTTGCTCTTTCAAGGTGTCTGGCCTGTAGTCATCCCAGATGACATGTACTCTTTGCGCTTTGTCCAAATGCGACTTTACATACGGAAGGAATACATCCTGAGCATCTTAAAGGTATGTGCTGATCCAGTCTTCAACATATTTACAATAGCAGGTCCATCTAAGATGATCACGTCACCAACTGGACTTGGTTCCTCTTCCTCATCCTCTTTCACTGCTTCTTCGAGGCATCGAACAATGTCAGATTTAGTACCAAGTCTAAGCTTTCCCCTGTCTGACAGTGATGGTGGGCATGTTTGATTCTCGTGAGAGAAAAATTCCTCAAGATTACAATCACGAACTTGGCAAGCAACGTATAGTCTTGAGAAGAGATTCCGATCACTTTTCACTGCTGTCATGAGCTCCTGAGCTTTTGTCTTTTTACGCATTTGTGGCGAACCAAAAAGACAAAGCTTATTTTTCTTTATGGTATCATCTAATGGCTTTGTCCTGTCGATACAGCGTTCTGTCACGAAAGTGTTGTACTGTTTGCAACCAACCTCCTCGATCTAATACAGAGTGTTCGCAACAGTTTTATCTGCGATATCTCTTGTGTCCAGACTAAGCAGGTCGCCACTGGTTTCGAGGAAGAGATTACCATACTCATCAAATGTAGATTTCAACAACTTGACGTCATGAACAAAGGACGTCTGTACACCCGGCCGTTGCTCGTGGTGGCGTATGTCAGGTGTGGTCTGTGCATGATCAAGGGACGTTTCGAAGTCATTGAGGAGGCGTGCCATCTCTGGTCCACAGACCATCCACCTCTGGAGAGCAGCTGGGGACTCTGTCAGGCCAACAGCTCCACCGTCATCTTTAACCACTGCATTATTTTGTTCGTGGGCTTGGTCAATAGCCAGTCTTGAGAAAGAGTGGTTGGTCTTTTTGACTGTGAAATGTCCCTTAAGAAACTCTGCATAGATGAGGGGATGCAAGTGAGATAGAGTCACCATATCACGGATGTGAACTGAAATCCACCTTGCATAGTGGAAGTGGTCAAGTGCAAAAAAAAAACAGTCCACAAGCTTTGTCAGTGATTAAATATAAAGCTGGAAGTCGCCTGATTGATCGCACAAATACGAGAAGGGTAAGCTGTAGCTGAAGAACAGTAAACTAGAACTTATAAACATTGGCTGACTTTCCTGTTGAAATTTGCACCAATCTTCCAGGCTTTTGGGATCACTGTCTTGCTCTGAAGACTTAACATACTCTTGGTGTGCCTCTTCCAGGGCTTGGTAGAGGACACAAGCTGTCACCTGATGGGCACGTCTTGTGCGGGTGATATGGGCTGCTTTCAGGAAGGAGTCTGCCGTGCCAGATATTGCAACCCCAGCAGCAACCAGCGCTGCTGTCCACCCACTGCTTTGAAGAAGATTTCCTAGTGACTTCAAAGCAGCTAGTTCAATGTGGGGTCCACCAACATGATTACAAACTTTGACTCTCCGTAGGCCAGGGGCCACTTCCACTGGATATAGCCAACGTACGAGCAATTTAAAATTAAAATGGCCGCCAAACAGTTTCACAAACAAAATGTTACAGATAAAAAGTTGAGATGCTTTAAGTAAGATATAGCATAATCCCATTATTTCCTTTAACAAAAACTTACAAATGTATAGGCCTATAGCTATGTATTTTCTACACATTTGAAGGGCCACCATAGGGCCACCATTGAGATAGGACGCCTTCTTTGCAAATGGCGGCCATCTTTGCAAATGGCGGATGCTGTGGTCCGGAGATATTGATAATATCTATGTGAAAGTGACTGACCCTAAAAACCTATAATTTGTCACCAGAATAAAGGCTCCATGCCGTTGAGTTCTTTACATACGGAAGTTTTGGCCAGTGAAGACCACCATTATGAAAAATAAAGACGCCATTTTGAAAACGGCAGACCTAATAGTCTGACACACTCAATTATGCTTTTTTTGAACTCTTGGACTTGGCAAACATCTAGATAGCCACTGGAATGAAGATTCTAGGCCTCTTACTTTCCGAGTTATGTAGTTTTATATCAGAATTGGCGGCCATTTTGGAAAATGGCCACCAAGGCCACCACAGGCCAATTCAGAGATGGCACTATATCTGAAATGTCATGTTTTAGTATTAAGTACATGTGTGCCAAGTTTCATGCTTTTACCACAAAGTGCACGATTCTGTCAAATTATAGCACTTATCCGCTGGACTTATTTTGTTGTGGTATTGTTTTTACTGTTTTGTTTTCTTCATATGCACCAAAACAACTAATGATCAAAGTGAATGGGTTCTTTGGGTTCATTACATTTTATAAGCTTCAAGTTATTATAAAGTGCTCAATTGTGCATAAGATTTGATGTAAAATGAAGAGTGCATTTGGGTACAGATGTTTGTTTACAATGTCTGACTGTTCGAATTTTTTACATCACATATCTTATTAATGGTACCATTTTCATGGTGTAAAACTCTTAGACTCCTGAACGACATTTTATAAATGTAAACGTATGAATCAAACAGATGGTCTGACCTTTTGGGAACCTGCTAGTCATTGAGTAGCAACATATTTGTTTTGACTCATGATGATCACTCACGCTCATATCACACCATAATCATTTCAAATAACCCAAAAGAGTTATTCTTGACCAATAACAAACCATAATCATACCAAATAACACTGAAGGATAAACTGCAAAGATTTTGCAATGTCAAGTGAATGGTGTACTCTAACATTTGAACTTGTTACACTCACCACAAACACGGACATATCATGGTCATTCCGTGCCATCTCACCTGATTGTTTTGGAAGACACTGCTCAAATTTTGCTTAAAAATCACATAAAACAGTCCCCTGTGTGCCATGAACACGCACACAACATTTTGTAATCCTACTCCTTGACATTTCTGAGATATGACCCACAAAAAATTAAGCCCCACTCCCTTCAAATTGACTTTTTGTGTTTCCGCATTTTTAGAGGTCCGTATCCACAAATGAAAATAAGATATACACCTACAAATTAATATAAAGGGTATCTGGTATCCCATCAACTAAATAGTACTGTCAGAAATAGGACAGGTCGTTTTTATATAAAGGTATAGGTATTTAACAACGGACATTTTAGCCTGCGTAATGACTTTTCGGAGTCATTTTTGGGACCCCCTAGTGCCTATTAGAGTGAAATGGCCGATTGCTTTTATACTACATTTGGTTATAAATTAATAAAAACTAGGTGCATATGTGTGGCCTCATATAAGGATAGACCAATCACGCATTTGATGGTTATTTGACAGGGGTCTTAATATGGGTCCGCCTGTGAAAATGCAACAAATTCCTTTTTCAATTGGTTATTTGACACACTGTGGGACATTGCTGACAGGCTTACAAATGTTCCCAATAATACTTTGTATCCTGTATACTTGTGTGAAGCAAAAAATTGTTGGATTTTTTACTCCTTCATGTAAAACAATTTTTTTTTTCTAAACAAAGCAACATTCTATTACGCTAAACCACCACAACAACTGCCTAGACTAAACAGTACCCCCTCAATCATTTGCACATGTAGGCCTACACATGCAACCATTCATTTACAAAATAAACAAAATAATAACAGTACAGCTTGTTTAACATTTTTAAAAGTTACGATTTGTCATGAGTAAGGTATCAACAATGATTTAAGCTTGAGTTCTGCTTGTAGAATATAGACAATTCTAGGCCTATGGGAAATGCTTTAAACGAAAATTGTGAAAGTTGGCAATTGAGCTTACTAATATACTGTCATTACTTGAATGCATTCATGTTTGCATACTAGACCCAGTACTCTGGCTTGAATTTGCATCATGCTGGCATTTTGTATTGTTGCGTCATATCACGAGTACGCACACCTGTGATGCAAAAAAACTAAACACCGATCCTGCCCATTAGGAAGTATTTGCAGATTATATTATAAAGGTTTGGTCTAAAATCAGCATTTTAAACATCTACCATACATGTAGGTCACAACCAGGCACGACACACATTGCAAATCAGGGTTTGACCTCAACTTTTTTCAGTGACAGGGCCAGTAGCTTGTCATTACACTAGTCAACCAGCTTGTTCACTAATCCACATTTGAAATGAAATAGAGATGCCTTTTGAACTAGCCAACTGGACCACTTGGGGTGAAGTTTGCCTGGTCCTCGGGTGTTTTAACTTGCATTTTGGCCAGCGGACCCTCATTAAGGGCGAATACTGCAAATTATCCAAATGCTAATTCAGATCTGACACATAATGCTGGGATACTTCCTATTTTTAATGGCAAATTATGCCTGCATGGTTTCAAAAGTTGGTAAAACTCTGATACCTGTACACACCGTGGTGCCCTGTGCTTTTGCTGCATTGCCCCCTGGAAGGTTCTGACCAGTACAAATAAACAGTTTCCTCATAGAAGTGCCCCAAACCAGAGGGAAGGTGCTGTTCCCCTTCCAGAGCGAAGTTCAAGGCCCGTTTGTACCAGTGTTTTTCATCCCATCCCAAAACTTTGCGCATGTGTATTTTTAAAGAGCATAGCCCGACTATAAATATAGAATATAAAATTATACTTTATATCTATGCGCCCGACTGAGAATTCAATTTGATTTGGCACGGCAGGAGCGCAACGTTTGTCACCACGTCGTGCAACAGTTTCGAACTTAAATCAAAAGTTTGCGCTAAACGTCGCTCTTTTGTCGAATGTTCTTATTATTTGAGTTCGAAACGGCAAAGGTGCTACGTTTAGCGCAGGCCTGAATGGACGAACGACTTGCGCTTGAAAGTAATTGTCGAGTATTACGCACGGACCCCCCCCCCCCCACATAGGGTCAAGCCGTGTTCTGTAGGAAGTGGAATTTCCTGGATTGGCACATCTGACCTTTTCCACCACGCTGCCCTGTAGTTGGCACGCTTGATGTGAGGTACCATTGACTCCTTTCATGGTGGAAGCTTGGACAGATCGACGTACATCTTGATGGTTCCGCCCTCATCAGCTATCTTCACATGAGAGCCCTCCAATGTGTAAACTTCCTTGACCTTGGGGAATCCATCGAGGAAGCTGCAAACTCATCAAGATCACCTACCAGCTTGGCCTCTATCTCCCAGCTTTCACCCAATTTGGGCAAACCATGGAGGGACCTCCATGGTAAACAAATTTGATACCGTGGCTTCTACTCATTATTGCTTCATCATAAATGTGTTTTACATTGGAGGTGACGAAATAAATGCCAAGTAGCATGATGCAACGAACATAATGAAACAGAATGAATAAGATAGTCCTGTCTGTGCACACCAGCCTGCTTGTAACCATGTTGCTTTGCATAAAGCAGGTATAGAAACAACGGCGACGGAACGCCCCCCCCCCACATCACACACTTTTGAAAAGCCTAAACGTTTTAAAAACTCACCCACATGACTGTATTAACGGCATATGATACTGCTCGACATGTTTTACAATCACATAAAGATTTGTGGAAGAATAATTTATAGGCCGACACCGGGCCCAAGCATTTGCTTAAACTTAAACTTTTTAGTTAAAGCACTCGATTAAATCAAACTATTTCTGATAATTCAACAAAGAAGAATTCTTGTGCGGCCGTTTTGAAAAATGCTTGTCTGCAATTGCGCATGCTCATAAAGACACCTTTTTAGAAAGATTCTAGAGGTACGGTCGGGATGCGTCTTTATGAGCATGCGCACTCGCCACGTTATCCGATTAGCTTTGCGGCTGAATGACGTAGACACGATGTGCATTAGGCGATCTATTACAAAACACGTCTTGATGGCCAATTGGCAAATCACAGAATGGTGGTAGTTGTTCAATGTATAAGGTATAGTAATTCGTCCAACGATCGTTTCCGAAAAATGCCATATTTACGGGAAAATTGCATTTTGACTTATAGCCGCGTCAATCGCTCCCAACGGTTAACCCAGCCGAGTTTAATTTGGTTCAGTAATACACTTTTTAGATCGCTGGAAGTAAAATTAATTCCAAAAATCATGTGATTTGTCTGCGTAAAAAATTTGGTTCAGATAAATCACGTGAATTTAGTTTTTTGAAAATGCTCGATAACGGCCAAATTTGAGGGTTTCTTTAAGGGATTGGTCTACTCTATCCCTGAAAAACCTTCAGAGTCATGTGTGGGTCTATTTTGTACCCCAAATTAGTCCATCTTAGCTGGTGTGTGCCTACATACCTAGGCCTATGTTGTGCAAATGGAAATAAAATACACAGAAAAAGAAATTGCACCCCACTTTCAAAAATGTTCCGCCGCCGCTGTATAGAACAACACGGCTGTCTGTCTCTTCTAGGTTGGGTCTCAGACCTGTGATTTCCTCTTGTTCCCTCAGATTGTCCATCTGATGATGATACATGGTGAAGTTGGAATCAATAAAACACCCTCAGCTACAAATATGACCTTTCTCCCCTCTAGTTGCTGTGCTGCCTCAGGACAACCCCAGATGCGGAGCATAAACTTGCATAACTGTGTTTTGTTTACATCAGTCTGCAGAAACCTTTTGAATTGTGCAGGCTTTCTTTTGTTGATCCCTTAAGGATGATTTTAGCACTGCTTCCCCGACGTAGCCTCTCTTTGACTTTTGACTCTCTTAATTTGGGTCTTGATGTAGGGTATAGATCTAGATTTAGAAATGATGTCACACAATGATCGAGATATGGATCACCTTGTTGGAATAGTAAATTTGGGTAGAAAATAAGCCTTTTATTTATATATGGTATCAAACGCACGACTGAAATCTAAGGAGATATAAATCCACAGCAGGTACTCATGGGTCCAAAGATTGCAGCCAACAAACTTGCTAATACCTATACTGTAGAACAAGACCACAAGGAATGAACTCATGTTGGTGGTCAATGGTCAGTTAGAAGACCATTGTTTTGACAATGGTCAAATATCTGACGAACAAAGGTTTTTACTTAAACTATTTGAGTCAAAGCTCTTTTACTCTCTGTTTGAAAACGGGCACCAGGTTAGCACGCTTCGCTCATACGCATGGGAACAGTTTTCTTCCTAGGGACAGCATAAAGAGGCACATTCTTTTATTTAAGAAAAATGTGTGTTAAAGCATGGGAAATACCCGATTAGTGGCCGCTAAGTAAATAGTAAAGTACGGTACATTTAAAAAAAATGTGTTAGTTAGGGAGTGTTAATATCCATCCACCTTTGCCATCTGACTCTCAATGAGTCACATGTCTCCGACATGTATTCCACAAAGAAAAAGGCATGACTTGATCCCTTCTAAACCGTTGGGAAACGCTGAAAAGAACTATTGCTTGTAAGTGATCTAGTGCATTCAGAAGAATAATAGTATGTTAATAATTAGTTCTAATTCATAGTTCTACACCAGTACAGTCATAAATTTCCGAACCTAACAAAGATTTTTTGTTTCTTCCCAGTTGTAGGGCATTTAAGCCTTTCAGAATCCATTCAACCTCTAGTCTTATCTCATTGCTTAAACACAAGGTTAAAACATCCATAGCTTATTTTTGCAGCTCTGGTTTCATGCTGCCGACTTCAATGATATGGGCTGCTGCTTGACTGTCCGTAAATTGTATTAGGTGAGACTTGGAGATGATTGGTAAAGAAATGCAAAATTGTGAAATGAATTGTTTTCAACTTTCGCCATGTTGAGCTTCGCTTAGCTTCGTTATCAGTCAAAAGAATACGGGCAGTTTGGATGTCATTGTAAAACGTGTCTTACATTTAGTCTATTTACGTTAGCTTTCCAGAACTCAATTTCAGATGACCAAATTTCATCTAAAGTTGTGGAGCTATCCTCATTGACGGCATTAGCAATTTCTACTTGGCAACGTCTGGTCATAAACTAGTTATGTTTCCACATACGGGGCTCAGCGAAATGATTTGCCCGACGAACGAATGCAACCTCCTATAGGAGGTGCATAGATCCAATACGGTTGTTATTAACAACCGTATTGGATCTATGCACCTCGGAGATTGTCTGAGCGATTTTATTTACTCTTATTTGTAAATCTGTAGTGGTCCTTCAACTGAGTCCCAAGTCATACAAAGCCATACAGTATGATGCAAGGGATACCATTGACTCTTTTCTATGTAGAATACTAAACCAGACCTAATATTTCAGAGTTAACATGCGTGGATACTTCTTTGGCGACTTTCAGAGGCATTTCAGTATTTCTGGATGCACAGGGGATACCACAAAAAACAACAACATCGTCACGGTGAAGTGCAATCTGTCTGATGCCCTCAAACGTGTCACTAAAGGTTTCTTAAGTTTTTAACAATAAGAGGGCGCTGTTGTATTAGCTGCCTGTGGTTTTATTCTCTGTCCAAAGCTGATGTTTTTAATCTCATTCCATCGACGTTTACTGGTTTTTGTCTTTTGATGTCGTTCCTGTACCTGAGTGAACCTTTGTAGTCGGAATTCCTCCGTGTAGTGTGTTTTTATCAACATTTTGTATGGCTTGACCACAACTTCTCT
The DNA here is from genome assembly GCA_023634235.1 of Pisaster brevispinus. NCBI lineage: Eukaryota > Metazoa > Echinodermata > Asteroidea > Forcipulatida > Asteriidae > Pisaster > Pisaster brevispinus. Next base: position 1,256,653 of record JAMKCF010000023.1, on the reverse strand, counting down.
TTTTACTACATATTAAAGCAACATGGCTGCCAAGCCCCTATATGTAGCGGCGACTTACATGAGTGTCTTACTTCTTGTGGATCTACGACCAGTACCATGGATTGGAACCCCAAAGAATATCTTGGACTTTAAACCGTTGTCTGCATCTTTTGACAAAACTGCACCAGAACCAGCAGTATCACTACGGGGAGTCCTTACTCGTATCGACGTAATCGAAAGATAGCGTCACCCAACTTTGTATTATTGAAATGGACCAAACATGGTGCAATATCTATCTTTGTAACGAGCAATAATCCGCCATTTGACATCACAGTCTTCAAGGATGTTGAAATTAATCCTGGCCCAGGGGACACCGTTTTGAGTGAAACTCCGAATAAGAACAGTATTCTTCAGAAGATTTCCACACCTTGTAAAATTAAGTATTCAGTGAATCAACTTTTGAGCCTACGATCACTTTCCTGCCGCTTGAACCCTCAACAGCTAGCTGAGTTGAAACGTAATGGTTTAATCAAATGAAGAGGAAGGCGAGCTGGTACACGGACTCAACAAAGGAAACCAAAAGCTCTAGCTGCCTACCCTGCTAAGTCGACTTTTCATCCTAGCGGCCCGTTAAATGAATCGTCGATCCAAGTAATTATAACTGGAGGGAGAAACCATAATGAAACCCAACATTCACATGTGCCAGTGTTGCGGATGCAGCTGCAAGACCTGGTTTCAAGGAAGGAGCAAAGGAATCAAATGGGGGCACAATCCATCTTGCCCCGCCTCTTACTAACAAACGCTCGTTCAGTGTTAAACAAGTTGGACGCGGTCGAGATTGTGCTTATTACCAACCAGATTGACATTGCAGTAATAAACTGAATCATGGATTAGTCCAAGTACAGCATCCGAGCAGTATTCATTGGAGGGTTACATTGCCTTTAGTTTATGCAGACAAACAAGAACTGGTGGTGGAGTACTTGTTTATGTTAAAGATCACCTTCGAGCATCTCCCATCGAAGACATTGTAGTCCCACCAGAACTTGAGGGACAATGGTTTATAGTTACATCACCCAGAACTTCCAAGGAGTGTCCCCGCATTTTGCTTTTTTTGCAGTTTATATTGCCCCTGACTCACCTCATTTCGAATTATTATACCAACACATCTTGTCTACAATGGATCATTTATTAACTCGTAAACCAAATATTGGCTTAACCATTTTGATGATTTTAACCAATTTGACACATTTCCTATTTGTAATGGTAACAATCTCAAACAAGTTGTATCTAAGCAGTATTATTTTGCTAATTTGATACAAGAGCAAACTTTGAATGAAGTAATCAGTTCTAACTCATGGCAAGCCAAAACCGATGCCTTCTATGCAATGGTCAACCAAACTGTTGACTCCTATTTTCCCACCAAAATTATCAAAAAACATTGTGGTAATAAACCATGGTTCAATGGTCGGATCAGAAAACTAATTTTGAGGAGGCAAAAAGCTTTTGTTAAAGGTGATACAGTTACATTGTGTTCCCCTAGAAATCAAGTTGCCCGTGAAATAATATCAGCCAAGCAGTCTTACTATGGGTTCGTGTATTACAAAAAACTGATCCTGCAGGGTGGCATCGAAATGTCCGTAACCTAGCCAACCTGAAGAATAGTGAGTTGACTATCAATGTTGAAGATATTGATCATAGTAATAATGTATCCATTGCCAATGAGATTAATAATCACCTCTCCAGTTTGTCACAAACCCAAGGTCACATTAGGCTGCAATATTTGCCTGCGTACCTGCCTGCCCAGTACGATATTCCTGAAATTCAACATTGGGAAACTTACTATAAACTTGGCAAGATCTCTGTGAGTAAAACTGGAGGACCTGATAATTTACCTGCAGGGTACTGAATTTGCATACGAATTGCGTATTCCTCTAATATATTAAATTCATCTTTCAAGCGAGGTGTTGTCCAATTTCAATGGAAGCAGGCAAATGTTATACCTATCCCGAAGACAAAACCCTCCACTTTGCCGAAAATCAGACCGATATCCCTCACTCCCCATTTAGCCAAACTTGCTGAAGGTTTCATTTGTAAATGGATAATGAACTCAATTAGCTCTAAATTGGACAATAGACAATTTGGTAATCGTAAAGGTATTTCTACTACCCATTGTATAAGTGACAGTTATAATCACCTAATTACCGGGGCTAACATACCTAATAATGTTAGTACCTTAACACTTACTGATTTTAGTAAGGCAATCGACAGCATTGATCACCATGTAGCCATTAAAAGTCTTCTTGAACTTGGGGTTTCCCCTTTAGTTGTGAAATGGGTTGTAAGCTTCCTGACTGAACGTCAACAAAGGGTTAGATAAACAATCTCTTTCAGACTGGCAAAACTTAACTGTTGGAGTGCCCCAAGGCACCAAACTTGGACCAGTGATTTATTTAGCATGCATAAACAGTGCTGTTGATTCTAGTTGTAACAAATGCTGGAAATATGTCGACGATCTGACGTTAGGGGAAAATCGGTTATTTAATCAGAAAGTAACATTCAATTTGACCTAAATTAATTGGATGGATGAGTGGGCTAAGCACAATGGCTTTTCGTTGAATCCTGCGAAATGTCAAACATTGCAGGTCTTTTTTGGTCGTAAAAATCCCCCTGATAATTTGTACACTATCTCCAACATTCAATTGTCATGTGTTTCAAGTGTTAAACTTTTAGGTGTCACTTTTCAGAGTAATCTTAAATGGGATGCTCACGTGACTGACTTGTTGAGTAAGGTTAATCGTAAATTATTCATGTTGACGTAAACTGAAGACTGCCGGATTAACCACAAATGAATTGATTATTGTTTACAAGGGTTACATTCGACCAGTAATGGAATATGCTGCCCCTGTCTGGCATTCATCGCTGACTCTGGGCCAATCTAACCAGCTAGAACTAGTTCAAAAACGCATTTGTTGTATTCTGCTTGGCACTAATTAATATAATTATGACAAAGCTCTATGTGTGTTGAATCTGGATTCCTTGTTTGAAAGGAGGAACAAACTTTGCTCTAAATTTGCTCTAAAAACTTTCAGGTCTACAAAGTTTGCTGACTGGTTCCCCAAGCCAAATAAGGTCCATGGTATGGAGTTAAGAACCAAACGGGTGATTTACAAACATAAAGGTTCCTCAAAAAGATTTCATAACAGCCCTATTCCGTACCTATCTGAATTGTTAAATGACATGCTTAAAGATTAATTTATTTTTATCTTATATAAAATAATGTTTTTATATTGGATTTCATAAAAGCCCTATTTTGTAATCTAACTGGATTGCTATATGACATGCCCTTTTAGAAATAATGTTTGTTCATTTGTGCTTGTGCTTGTTTTTGTTGTTGTTGTTGTTGTTGTTGTTGTTGTTTTTGTTGTTGTTGTTGTTGTTGTTGTCATTTTCGTTGTTGTTGTTGGTGTTGTCGTTGTCGTTGTTGTTGTTGTTGCTGTTGTTTTTGTTGTTGTTGTTGTTGTGTGTGTGTGTGTGGTTTTTTCCGTTTTTTTCTTCTTCTTCAAAGATTTACATCGGCTGTGTAATTTTGCGCTTAAAGTTTTTATAGGCTATGCAATTTGTTAATTTCCTTCTGCGTATTGATGTTTTTTACTTTTTGTAACCTCTGTGCAATTCAGCCTTTGGGCTGCAATATGGTGTGAATAGACCAATAATAAATAAATAAATAAATAGAAGCAAAGGGGCTGTAGAGAGGTCAAATGGAAGGACATTAAATTCGAACCTATCTAGGTAACCCGTCATAGTTCCACGAAAATCCAAAAATCCCTGATACTAGTTCGCTATGTCTACATGATGATACAGATTTGAGGTCGAAGGTGAACAACAGTGCATTTTTGGACATGAACTGGAGACTTTGTTCCTGCCAATGACTATTTCCAGTTGCCCACAAAAGACAAACTGAGCAGTATTACCGGGCCTTGACAGTTTTTGAGACTCAAGTTGATTTTGTAACTCTTTCAGCTTTGTGCCGTCCGACTCTTTGCTGACTTAAAATTAAAATACTGTTAGAACTTGTCAAACAGCTCTTCGGTGTTTAAACCAGAACCTCGCGGTTGATCTTTTGTCGACATCGCCTCTTAAGTCTAACTTCACGAAAGCAATACTAACTAGAGCTTTAGTGTTTGTTGAAACAAACACTAGGTGTTCGGGTATCGTCGGTGTCAGTGTAATTGTGTTGATGTCAGAACATTTGAATCGATGAAAAAGAAATTAAAATGAAAATTTCTTACGTTAATACCCAAGTTTACCAAGAAGTAAGTGCTAACGCCACTTCTTAATGGATTGAGCTCTACAAGCCCCTTTCTAATTAACCAAATACAGTGTATAACGTTTTTCATGTAAATATTAATAAACTTAACTGATAGTAGGCCTACACTGAATTTAACTTTCGTTTGGACAGGAAGCCTGATTAAATGATGTAAATAACACTCAGTTATACCATAGAGAAAGGATACACACAAAAGTGCGCATGCTTAAAAATCATGATAGATATGTTTTGAAGATTTTTGTTATTTGAAAACTGATGACGTCATTATGAAGTTAGAAAAGTTGTTATCAAGACATAGGTATTTAAATATGCTCCAAGTGAAAAACGAAGGGTCCATTGTCATTTCATAGTCATAAAGAGGAACATTTCCCCCATCCCCTTCTTCTTGGCTGCAGATCTTGAAACGAGCATTTGAATTACTCACAAGTACAATTATTATGTATGCCACTCACTAAAGTTTATTGATTTTTCAATGGAAATTGTTTCTTTATTGATTATTAAATCCGACTATGCAAATCATGTTGACATTATTAAGTTACAATTCTTAAAAGTTTTAACAGGTTTTAAAATACTGTGATTTGGCTTCTCATTATGTATCGGTGCATGATACTCTGATTGTTCAATACACATTTACTGATGATGATGTCGTCAAATAAAGTCGAACATGGTATGAGCTATTGGTTTTTAGTCTTCATACAGAACGGTTTGTTAAATTTATAATATTGAAAGAAAAGACACTTGTTTTTAATAATTTTGTAAGATAAAGGCAAGTCATGAAGACGGCAAGTTTAAGCCTCTAGTGAATTTTGACTAATAAAATGTTATTAATGAGTTAATAACTATTTCTACCGGTAGGGTGCATCATATACTCAGCAAGGAATTAGGGAATGGAACACAACGAGTATGAAATATTTCACTGGTGACCATTCGGGTACTGGATGATTTGTAAATTCTGAAGAAGAAAAAAACAAATATAAACAAAGTATGACTCAAAGCAAACTAAGTCAAGCTGAAACTGCTGAAATAAATAAAATTCGAGCCTTACAACATTTCATGATTACATACTACTAATAATAATTTATTGAATTTATATTGCGCTCTTTCCAGGACCAGCCTGTTCGAGGGCGCATATTAACAATACAACATATCAGAGTAAGGAAATTACGCAAGAAAAAGATAGTGGAAGGTGCACATCCTGTTTTTGATGTGAACGACTTATAAACGAAACCTTATTAGTGGAAACTTTATCGAAGGGTTTTCAAATAGTTATGTCATAATACAAAGTTGACGGAAAACATTCATCAGTCTGACCATTGTCTGACTTTATTGACACAGCCAACAATCATACCAATCCCCCATTGCCCAATTCTCTTCGACGTTCATACTAAACGTTTCTCAGTTTTAAAAACATCTCACCACCGTCACCACTTGATGATACAGGATACACTTTATAACGTAATTGTGCATTAAATAAAATAATCATTTTAGAAAGCAATGATGTTCACTCAAAAACTTACCGTTTTAGTCCCGTGTAGCAACGATAAACACGTGCCGTGAGGAGGGTCCGAAACACCCTTCACGATCCAATGACACATCCTTCTCGGAGTGTGATAAAAACATAACCAAAGTTCGTCTTTTTCTGCTTGCATTTTCTCACATAATTAATAGTCATTTGAATCACTGAAGTAGGTGGCCATCTCAGCGAAACTTCGTCTTTATTCCATTTTTATCATTAAGCCACGAGAAGGGCGAATAGGAGAAATATTAGACGCTGAATATGAACGGAATTCAGATCTATTTGGTATTGGTAGTACGCCATTGATAAGATTGCACCACGTTGTAAGTACGGTGACCCGTGGTGTGTCATAACACTGCATGAATGGAAGGCGCACATGGCATTACGTTGGTCTATAATAAGTGTCTTGACTGGCAGTTCTTTTCGTTTGGTTACAGTGTCGGCGTATTCTTGTGTTGGCCTACACTACCGTGCGTTGTCATACAAGGTCGTTCAACAGACACTTGCGCTTTGACGCCCAGTTTTGACCAGATGCAAAGATTAAAATGCTATAATCTCTGTGCAAAAGTTTCGGCAGAATAACTCATCTATAACCTAATGCAAAATTCATTTTAAAATATGACGTAGTTTTTGAGATATGAATTTTGTGAAATTTTCAACTTCCGGTTTGAACCGGAAGTAAAGGTCAATTGGGGTCATGTTGTGTGTAGCGTTTGTTGACCTTTTAACGACCAATCCGATGATGTGTATATTGTAAAAATCCGACATGTGGTTCATGAGTTATGTTTTTTTTACAAATATTAAACATTGATTTAATGTAATTCAATACCCGATGACGTCATCATGACATCATCATGTTTGTGGCGTCTTGATGATATTGTTCAATTCTCTTATGAGTTTCAATGTTCAAATCAATTTCAATTATGAGTTATGACAAAAATTTGATTTTTTTAACGAAAAAACACAAAGCCAGACTTTGACCTTCCGTTAAGACCGGAAGTAGAGGTCATACGATTTTGGCGTTAACTTTTCAAATGTTGCCCCAGTCTCGATCTATCCGATGCCCAATTATGATCATCATAGCTTTAATATTCACAAACATACAAGCATTTGCATATGGTCACTTTTTGACCTAAAATCGCTTGTAATTTGATATCCGATGACGTCATCACAACGTCACAACTAACTCAGCTTCTGCTAATTATGGTCTAACTTCACATCAAGTTTCAAGTTGATCCAAGGTTCGCAAGTATGCCTTTGCTTGCGGACAAACGACTCTGAAAAGAATAAGCAAAAAAAAAAAGTAAAAAAAAAAAAAAAAAAAAAAAAAAAACGAACAATAACAATGAGTTGTTCGGGCTTAATGCCCGAACACCTAAAAAAAAACGAACAATAACAATGAGTTGTTCGGGCTTGATGCCCGAACACCTAAAAAACCGAACAATAACAATGAGTTGTTCGGGCTTGATGCCCGAACACCTAAAAAAAAAATAACAAATTCGAGGTGTTCGGATTCAAGTAAAGCTGACTGGAGTGATTGTGAGCTGTGCTGTTTGTTATTGTGAAAACAGAATGAATAGCTATCAAATAATGTTTTTTAAAACGTTTTACAGAACTTCCAGTTTAGACAGGTTAAAAGGTCAAGACAAGGTCACCAACATATTCATTTTTGTGAAGTATGTGGAGCCCATGTTGAAACAATTATACAAACTCTGCAAAAGGCTTCTATTAAAACTGTTTTTTGAACTGTTTTAACCTGCCGCCAGATGGCGCTTTTAAATCTTATTTTGTTTTAACCAGACCCTTGTCAGACTACAACATCGTTAAAATCAACTCCAAAAAAGTTGCACACTTTTTGGTTCACGATTTATGTTTTTTTCCATACACAGTACATATTCATAATATACCTGAGCAGGGATTAGCATCAATTCAATCCGATAGTTGAAAATTAAACCATGACAAAATAATGATTTTTGAAAGTAAAAAACAAAACAAAAAACACTAGGCAAGTTCATGGATGAAACAAATCAACATTGTTGTAGACAAAAAGGGAATGCCCCCTCTTTTTTACGGTGATTTTGATATAAAGCTTACCATTTTAATCACCGTGTCTGAAGGGCATACTTAGCGGGCCTAGAGTGCATTTGGCAGGCATGGTCACGTCGATCAACGTGACGTGGGTCTCGGTGTTTGATGAGAAACGAACCAATGTCGTTCTTTTTCAGTCGAAGTTTTTGGCACTTAGTAAAAGTCATACAAATCCATAAAGCAGGTGGACATCTCAGTAAAACCTCCTTTATATTCCTTGTTTTTCATTAAGCCATCAGAGGAGCACAACGGAACTAAATTTAAACTGAACTTTGAACGAGTTTGGGTTTCAGTGCGGGACAACGTGTAAATACATACACGAGTAAACAACGCAATGATGTTCAATGGGCTTTCCAGGATTTGCGCACAATGTATGGCTGCATGCTGCACGCTGTGCGGTTTTGTGTGCACGTCATACTGGATTGGATGCCACACTATGCGCTCGGTATTGGATTAGAATTCAACATTTTAACGCTCGTTTTCACCTAGAAATACACCTTGAAATCTATTCGTTCCCATGTACGAAATGATTAGTATCCAATGTTCTTTAGATTCAAGAAAAAAGAAAGAATTGAAAGTCCGCGGTCTTTGAGTTATGTTTGTTGTTAGAAAAAGCTGGAAATTTGAGAACAATTAATTACTTTTAATTACCTAATAAATCATCAGATGACGTCATCATTACGTGAAAACTTGTGTTTCATCCACTAATCATGTGCAAAATGGTTGCCAAGTTTCATGACCATACGAGCTTCGGAAAAAGCAAAACATTAGCGGACAACGTTGGTGTGTATTTTTTTAGAACAAACATAAGAATACACTAGACATAAGAATTTGTTTGATAACAAATTCGAGGTGTTCGGATTCAAGTAAAGCTGACTGGAGTGATCGTGAGCTGTGCTGTTTGTTATTGTGAAAACAGAATGAATAGCTATCAAATAATGTTTTTTAAAGCGTTTTACAGAACTTCCAGTTTAGACAGGTTAAAAGGTCAAGACAAGGTCACCAACATATTTTTGTGAAGTATGTGGAGCCCATGTTGAAACAATTATACAAACTCTGCAAAAGGCTTCTATTAAAACTGTTTTTTGAACTGTTTTAACCTGCCGCCAGATGGCGCTTTTAAATCTTATTTTGTTTTAACCAGACCCTTGTCAGACTACAACATCGTTAAAATCAACTCCAAAAAAGTTGCACACTTTTTGGTTCACGATTTATGTTTTTTTCCATACACAGTACATATTCATAATATACCTGAGTGGGGATTAGCATCAATTCAATCCGATAGTTGAAAATTAAACCATGACAAAATAATGATTTTTGAAAGTAAAAAACAAAACAAAAAACACTAGGCAAGTTCATGGATGAAACAAATCAACATTGTTGTAGACAAAAAGGGAATGCCCCCTCTTTTTTACGGTGATTTTGATATAAAGCTTACCATTTTAATCACCGTGTCTGAAGGGCATACTTAGCGGGCCTAGAGTGCATTTGGCAGGCATGGTCACGTCGATCAACGTGACGTGGGTCTCGGTGTTTGATGAGAAACGAACCAATGTCGTTCTTTTTCAGTCGAAGTTTTTGGCACTTAGTAAAAGTCATACAAATCCATAAAGCAGGTGGACATCTCAGTAAAACCTCCTTTATATTCCTTGTTTTTCATTAAGCCATCAGAGGAGCACAACGGAACTAAATTTAAACTGAACTTTGAACGAGTTTGGGTTTCAGTGCGGGACAATGTGTAAATACATACACGAGTAAACAACGCAATGATGTTCAATGGGCTTTCCAGGATTTGCACACAATGTATGGCTGCATGCTGCACGCTGTGCGGTTTTGTGTGCACGTCATACTGGATTGGATGCCACACTATGCGCTCGGTATTGGATTAGAATTCAACATTTTAACGCTCGTTTTCACCTAGAAATACACCTTGAAATCTATTCGTTCCCATGTACGAAATGATTAGTATCCAATGTTCTTTAGATTCAAGAAAAAAGAAAGAATTGAAAGTCCGCGGTCTTTGAGTTATGTTTGTTGTTAGAAAAAGCTGGAAATTTGAGAACAATTAATTACTTTTAATTACCTAATAAATCATCAGATGACGTCATCATTACGTGAAAACTTGTGTTTCATCCACTAATCATGTGCAAAATGGTTGCCAAGTTTCATGACCAT